>CM040970.1:29071493-29543497 GCA_022985045.1 Macadamia tetraphylla
CCCCAAGAATGTTACTAAAATTAGAAGCTTCTTGGGTTTGGCTGGATACTACCGCTTTCATCGAGAATTTTGCTGGGATCTCAGACCTGACCAAGTTGACTAAGAAGGGTGTGAAATTATAAGGAGGAATGTAGAAGAGCTTCCAGAATTGAAAGAGAAGTTGGATGCCTTGGTCGACTATTCCAAGGAAAGGTGGAATGACAGTTTATACCGATGCTTCCAAAGTTGGTTTGGGTTGTGTTCTCATGCAACGTGGTAAGGTAATAGATATGCATCCCGACAACTAAAGGAATATGAGAAGAATTACCCCACTCATGACTTGAAACTAGCATGATATTTTTGCCCTTAAGATCCGCAACATTATTTGTATGGGGAGGTGTAGATATCGGTGACCACAAAAGCCTAAATACTTCTTCACCGGTATGATCGAACATGAGACGAGAAGATGGCTTGAACTCATGAAGGATTATGATCGATATTGTATCTCCGGCAAGGCTAATGTAGTGGCGTATGCATTAAGTCGAAGACCTGATCTGTCGCCTCATACTTAGCGGTCACTCACCACTTGTGCAAGAGGCGATGCTAATGGATGAAACCCTCACGTATGAAGGGGCAACCTTAGAGCTTGAACCTCAACGTAAAACCTTAAATGGTTGACGGTATCCTTTCGGTCTCGGGTGCATCCGCAATTAGGCAAGAGGTGATAATGAAGCAACCTTTGGATCCCGAATTGCGCGGATTAGGTTAAGGTTCAAGACCAAACAATGAACGACCTAGATTTTACTTTAGCCGTTGATGGGGCATTGATGTTTCGAGAGCATTGTGTGTACCCGATGATTTAGATATACAAGATAAGATAGTGAAGAAGCACAAGCTCCAGTACTCACTCCACCCGAAGTACCAAATGTACAAAGACCTTAAACAAAGTTCTGGTGGCCAAGCATGAAAGTCACCATAGCTTTGTATGTGGCGACTTGTCTTACCCGCAAAGTGAAAGGAGAGGCATCGACCTTATGGTACCCTTCACCACTCAGCAGAATGGAAGTGGGAAAGGATTACAATGGACTTCGCCCCCGGACTACCAAGTACACCTAAAGGAATGGATGCGATATGGGTGATTGTGGATCGGCTTACCAAGACCTGCTCATTTCATTCCTATCAAGACCAAGTTCTCCATGACCAAACTAGCACAACTTTACATGGACAACATAGTGCGTTTGCATGGAGTGCCGTGAGCATTGTTTGATAGGGACCCAAGGTTCACTTCCGATTTTGGAAAAGCTTCACGTGCCTTGGGATCACAATGAATTTGAGTACAACTTTTCACAAACGGACGGTCAATGGCGAACCATACAGATATTAGAAGACATGCCGTGGCGGGGCAATGGAGATGAGTGGCAGTTGGGAAGAATATATACCTCTTATGGAGTTTGCATATAACAACAGTTACCAAGCTACAATTGGGATGGCTCCATATGAGGCGTTATATGGCGAAAAGCAGAAACTCCTTTGTATTGGGATGAGGTAGGTGACGTCAATGTTAGGACCTGAGATGATCCGATGACTTGTGTTAAAGTCGGCGTTATTAGAGAACGGATTAAAGCACCAGTCCTCAAAAGAGCTATGCGGACACCGCAGAAGGAGATTGAATTTCACCAGGGAAAAGGTATTTCTCAAGATCTCTCCTACTAAAGGTTTGCAAAGGTTTCACGAGAAAGGGAAGTTGAGCCCAAGATAAATGGGACCATTTGAGATCTTATCCCGGTTGGCTCAAGAGCCTACATGCTTGCTCGCCACCTTGGGCTGGGCGTTCACAATGTATTCCATGTATCCATGAAGAAATACGTGCATGATCCATCTCATGTACTACCCGTGGAACCGAAGTACCTAGAAGTGATATGACCTACACAGAATAATCGAAATTTTGGACCGAAAGGGTGAAAACCCTTCAAACCGCTCCATTTCCTATGTAAAGGTGCGATGGGCTGATCACTCACTTGAAGAAGCATCTTGGGAGGTAGAAGAAGAAATGCGAGCCAAGTACCCTCATCTTTTTTATCAACCAGGTACGCAATTTCGAGGACGAAATTTTTCAGAAGGGGGGGTAATGTGATGCCCCGCTTCTTAAACCCGGTCTGATTTCGCGGTTGAACCGGTTTAACCATGCAGGAACCGAGCCAGAGGAGATTAGAGCGGGTTCCTTATGGGCAATGATGGCACGGGTGACCTTAAACACCGGCTGGCCCGATAAGTCCGAGCCAGTGCCAGAAGAGACGGGAGTGCCCAAACCGTGTACGTGCACCTACCATAAGGCTATTTACGGATAAAACAGGTATTATATCCATATTTTAAGGTATATACGTATGCTACAACGTATGCCTGGGGTGGGGCTCGAGCCGAGGTCCGAACCAGGTCAAAATCCCAAATTTTGACTCTCAGGTGGGTATGACAGGTGGGTACACCCACCCACCTGAGTGACCCATCCAACACTATTCACTTAATTAGGAATAGTATATAAGGCTTTATGATTTCTTTTCTTTCCATTTATTACCCTCGTACGTTTGGTGAGAAAAGTAAAGAGAAGAGAGAAAAGAAAGGGAAGAAGAAAGGAAGAGGAAGAAAGGAAGGATTTCAGTGGCGCCGAAGCTAGATCTTGCCATTCCGGTGCCGGGAGAGTAATCTTCAACTCTAGATCTACAGTTGGAGGTAAGAAAAGTTGGGTTTTATGAACATTCGCCATACCCAAGCTTTAAACCCTTGATTCGAGTATGATTTCTTAAGATCTTGTAAATACCCTTTGAAATGATGAATCTAAGGTTTAATAGATGATTTATGTGTTGATCTTGAAGGATTTGAAGAGATATTGACAAGATAGAAGGAGCATTGTGAGTTGGAAGTGATTTGAAGGGTTTGAAGTCATTTTTGGGCAAAGAAGGTAAGATGGTTTCCTCACTTGAATCTAACCTAGATCTAGGTTAGAACCATCCTATAGGACTTCAAGGGTGTGAAGAATGGGTGGGGAAAAGCCCCATTTGATTCCCCAAAGGATGGAGAAAATGGAGAAGAGCGAGTCATTCCGGCCAAAACCGTTAGGTACAACGGGGTACCTACCGCTGAGAGTACCCACCGAGAAGCGAGGGCCTTCAGCCTAACATGGGTACAACCGTGGTAGGTACCCGATCTTGGCAAAGGGTCCTGGCCAAACGGTGGGTACAACCGTGGTATAATCGGTACCTACCCGCGGTCATAACCGTGGGTATAACGTGGGTAGACAGCCCACCTGTCTTACCCACCTGTTTGGCCCCGAAGGTGATCCTTGGGTCCGATCGAACCCAAATTGGACGTGACCTTCTTTTGACGTTCTAAACACGATTTTGACATCGGATTTCATTAATTTTGATTCTAAAATGGTGAAGTACTAACCCGCTCAATTATGTTAGGTTCACCAAATCCTACCCGATTCGCTCCGGATCTCACTGTACGACGGGAATCCTATCGCTACAAGTAAGTGGAGAGAGGACGTTTGGCCTTGTTTCAAGGCATTGGTTTGGCATTCATATAACTATATCTAATCTAGTCATGTCATAATGAATATGCTATATAGATTAGTCATTCCACACTTTGATGTGCATATATGCTGTGTTTACTTTTCAAATGTCAATTGAATGAGATGTTTATATGTTGAATGTGGACATCATGGTGCATAATGCATTGATAGATTAGATGCCATTGTCGGCTTAGAAACGAATGCATTGGTGGCCCGTGGAATGGGACACGGAGGCACTATGCAGTCGTACTATTGTCATATAGGAGCATACGGTATTAGGATTTTCACCATCCCATGCTACGACCCTTCCCAACGGGGTTAAGGTGTTGGGTTGCCATTTGGGAAGCGAAGTCGCGTTGTCGGACTGTGGCGGTTAGGCATTACGCCCGATGAGTCATGTAGGACCAGCAACCCCGTGGTATATTCAAGAGGCCAATCTACATTTTAAATTCTTGAGTCAACACTTTTATTTCGATCATTTACATTTACATTGAGAGCGGTGGACGGCATTGTCTTTACTTTCCGAGTACTCACGGTGGGCCTTCTCCAACAGCCCTATGGGCGTATCGCGGGAGGGAGTTCGTGGCTCATACCCGGAGTATACGCGCACTGTGGTTGTAGTAGCACTAAAACCAAAGACTTAGTAATGTTGCTTAGGTGGATGTGATTTAAAATGTATAGCATGGCATGTAGTGTATATGATGTGTTGTGATGTGTGGACTGCTGTGTGGTCCGTCTTTCTACTTACTGAGCTAGTGAGCTCATCCCACATGTACACCCCCTTTTTAGATGATTTTACAGGTCATGCATCTGAGGAGCATGGGGTGGGTCCCACAGTCGAGTTTCCTTAAGAGGACTGGTGGACCCCTGAGGAGTTTGAGCACCGGCGTGGGCTGGCGTGTGAGAGCCGTCTGTGGACAGCTAGTTCGAGGCAGCCGAGCTCCACCTTGGAGGCCATCGAGCTCCACTACCGGGCCAGTGAGCTCTTCTATGTGATGCGAGGGGCACAACCTTGATGCGATGAGCTCCTTGATACCGAGCGATGTGTACTCGATGATTTTGATGGATCCTGTATATACTTGATATTTGAATTTTATTCTTTTTGTGTATATATCATGCCTTCGGGCACAAATGTATATAATTATTGTATCACCATTTGGGTATCAAGTATATGGGAATTATTTACAGGTGAAACTTAGTCTTCCGCTGATCTGATGAACTTATGTTAGTGTGGGTATGCTGTGGTGGAATACAGTATCTGATGTCGATGATCTGTAGGTTTGGGTTAACCGGTGTTAACTCGGTCACCTCTCCGGTTCAGGGTGAACGGGGTGTGACAATAGCCCTCCCACGTGCAATCCGTACCATGCTCATACTCCTCGGGGACCCACCAATCTTCATCGAAAAACTCAACTGTGGCGCCCGACTCTTGATCTTCAGGCTGGTGTCCTACAAAATCATCTAAAAGAGGTGCGCACGTGGGATGAGCTCACTAGCTCAGTAAGTGAAAAGAAGGACCACACAACAATCCACACAACAATCACATCCATATGCACTAGATTTTATGCAATTCATTTTAAATCTCATCCACCTAAACAACATTACTAAGTCTTTGGTTTGGTGCTACTACAACCACAGTGCGCGTATGCCCCGGGTACGAGCCGCGAACTCTATCCCGCGATACGCCCATAGGGTTGTCGGATAAGGCCCACCGTGAGTACTCAAAAAAGTAAAGCATGCCGACTATCGGCTCTCAACATAAAAGTAAATGATAGAAAGTAAAGGTCTTGACTGACAATTTAAAGCGATAATTGGCCCTCTTGAATATACCATGAGGTTGCCATGTCCTAATGACCAGCCGGCGTATGTCTAACGCCACAGTAACCCGACAAATGACCACTCGCTTCCCAAGTGATAACCCAACACCTCAATCCCTTGGGAAGGGTACTACAGAAGATGATAACCCTAAACCGTATGCTCCTATATGACATAGTACGATTGCATAGTGCCACCGCATCTCATTCCATGGGCTACCAATGCACTCGTTTCCAAGCCGACTATGGCATCTAGTCTAATAATGCATCATACACAGTGATCCCATCATTCATCACATAAGCACATCAATCATTTAGCATTGAGAATGTAAAGCACAACACACATGACATAATCATATGAGGATGACTAAGCTACACATAATTTGTATGATGACATGGCTAGTCTAGATACAATTAAATGATGCCAAACAAGCCTAAAAATAAAGTCAAACGTCCTCTCCCCACTTACTTATTGTGTACAAAGACTCACGCCCATTACGGGTGAGATCCGGTGCGAGAAACGTAAATTTTTGTGAAACTATCATAAGTGAAGGGGGTTAGTATTTCACCACCTTGGGGTCAAAACTAACAAGATTTGATGGTTAAATCATGTTTAGAATCATAAAAGAAGGTTGCACATCCGTTTTGGGTCCATTCGGACACAAAAAACATGTTGGGGGCTTCTCGAGTGGGTCAGACAGCCCACCTGTCTTCTCAGGTGGGCGGGCCGGCCCACCGGTCTTCTCAAGTAGGCTGTTCGACCCGCCGGTATTCTCAGGTGGGCCATTTGGCCCACCGGTCCCGGCCCACCAGTCCTAGCCAAGGGCCTGCCTTCTCAGGCGGGCTGCCCTTAGGCAGGCTGTGCGGCCCATCGGTCCCAACCCACCTGAGAGGGTGAAAAATTACCCTCTTCCTAGAAACTTTCTCCAACCTTTGGAAAATCAAATGGGGTTTTTCCAATCATATTTTTCACACTTCCAAGGTTTTATAAGATGATTCTAACCTAGATCTAAGTTAGATTTAAGGATCGAAAAGCCATCTTACCTTCTTTGCTCAAGAACTCTTTCAGAACCCCAAAATCACTTCTTAACTCAAGAAATCACCAATGCTTCTCCAATCTTGTAAACACTTCTTCAAATCCTTCAAAATCAACACATAGACCATCTATTAAACCTTAAATTCATCATCTCAAGGGGGATTTACAAGACCTCAAGGAACTCTACCCAAATCAAGGGTTTTACTTGGGTTTGGTGAAAGTTTAAGAAACATAGCCTTTGCTCACCTCCAATCGTAGATCTCATGTTGGGGATCACTCTTTCAGCATCGGAATGGGAAGATCAAACCTTGGCGCCGCTTAAATCCATTTCTTCTTCCTCTTCCTTCCCCTTTCTTCTTCTTCGTTCTCTTTTCTTCCTCCTTTTCTCTCTCCTCTTTACTCTTCTCACCAACTCTTTAGTGTAATAATGAGAAAATGAAAAACATAATAAATGCTATTTATACTTTTTAAAACATCTAGTAACCACATGGGTGGCTCACTCAGGTGGGCGGATGCTCCCACTTGTGACCGCCCACCTGAGGTCCGAAAATTGGCCAACAAGTGAGATTTTGATGGAATTCGACTCTCGGCACAAGATATATTATACGTATGCGCTTTAGGATATGGTTACATACCAGCATTACCCATACATGGCCTTATGATATGTGCATCTGCACGGCTTGGGTACACCCGTCTCCTCTAGCACTGACTCGGACTTGTCTGGCCAACCTGTGTTCAAAGTCACCCTTATCATCATGGTCCATAAGGAACCCGCCTTAACCCACTCTGGTTCGGGTCCTGCATGGTTAAACCGGGTCAACCGTGTAATTAGACCGGTTTTAAAAAGTAGGGCATCACACCCTCCCTAAAGGAAGCTCTACCGAAGTGACACCTCAGCCTAAGCCCAGAAATAGCCTTTCCTTGTCGAAGCTTTACCGTAATTCAAATCCTAAAGTAACCATTCCTAGCCGAAACTCTATCTAGATATTACCACAGTCAGCATCTCTCGAAAAAAGAAGTTAGAGGTTAAGACCATCTTCCTCTAAGCCGAGAGAATCCATAAGAAAGTTCGTATCTGCTCTAACCAGGGCTTCACCCCTTTTGACCCGAAACAAGTGCCAAGCTCAGGTATAATCTCTCATCCAAATTAGTACAATGTAGACCTTTTTATTTACCTTGTTTTGGTGTACATAAGTAATTAAATCCAGTTAATGTATATATGTGTGATACCTTAGCCATATATGGAATAGGGATAATTGTTGAAAATGTTCATTCTCAAGCATCTAGTAGAAAGATTGGTTGAACCGGGTAGATTGAGTGCCTAACACCTTTCTAACTTTGCAACTGACATGTATCCTAAATCTTTGGACCAGACCAACTTTCGGGCCCTTTTCTTAGGAGTTGGACCCACCCTTGGGTCCTAGGCCCATAATCCTAGGTGGCGACTCCAAACTCCTTTTGTATGATCCCAATCCCCCGTATTGAACTATCATCAAATACCTGTCTCAATGACAACCCCTACACTCCTGCAAAATAGGCCCCACGTATCTTTGAGCGGCGGTACGAGGCCCGCATGTAAGCACATACAACACACCCCTTCCCTAAGAAAGAGAAAGAGAGGAGAGAGGGCCAAATGCAAGTCTCTTCCCCCATAAAAGGGGAAAAAGGGATTTCCCTGTCGCTACCCTCACACCATCATGATCGAGTTTGAGTTAGAAAACCTGAGGGTCTTTTGTGGGGTTCTGGATTCCTTACATTGAGGGTCATTGCGTTTGTCAACAGGGCCAACTATAGGAACCCGGAGTTGTCCCTCTATAAGGAGAGGTTATTAAGGTGAGGCTTTGACTCCCATTCCATATTTTTTCACCCCCATGTTTTAGCACTATAGTATCCGCCTTACCCAGCCTATGTTTAATGGATATCGATAGATTTTAAGTTTTAATTCTATTATTTACCTTACATTGGAGGCCTCTCATATTGCCTTTTTTCGTCAACTACTTCACCCTTTATGCTAGTCAGGGGAACTCGGGCTGGTAGTACTTTAGCCTCCATATGGATATTAAATTGTTGAACCAATACCCCTCTTCAATCCAAGGTTAAATGTTTAAGTTTTTCTTTATGAGATCGACAGAGGTATTCCCCTTTAGTGATTTTTCTAACCAAAAGATAGTAAAATCCACCCCTACCCTCCCTAGGATAGATGTGGAATTGATGGAGTTGGCCAAGCATAAGCTACAGTATCCCTCGTTCGAGTCTAAAAGCCTTCCATCCTATACTGTTTTGTCCAGGTTTGGGCTTAGCCCCAGATGAGTCTTAGGCACCCCTGAGACCCCATTTTTTCCACTTTCTCCTCTTTCTCCTTGACTAACATCTTCTCATGTTTTCCCTAGCAATGGAACACACCATGGATCAAATACAAGGTTGTTGTAGCTCATTAGTAGGCGTTGATGAAGGAGTAGCAGCTACAGAAGTAGCAGGAGAAGCAAAGGAAGAAGATGAAGGGTCCTAAAATTGACCCTTAGAAGGAGAAGAAGAAGAAATTGAAGGTCGCAAATCTTTCTTTGATGGCTATCAAGTGCTCGGTATCCCTGGTCATGATGGGTCCCTTCCTTTTGAGGTTCCCCTCCATACAGAAACTCAACTTTAGAGCCCTACAGGGGTCAAAGTAGAACCGAGGTGTGCTTCATCCATGGGTGGTCCATGAAGGCAGATGAGTCCTATGCCGTTGAACGAGTGGCTCGAGAGCTCATCTAGAAGGCACACCTTTTGAGGGATGCTACCAGTATCCGGGCAGGCTACCTCGACTATGGTTACCAAAACTTGCATTATGTTGGCTAGGGAAGTTCTTTAACGAAACACTTCTTTTTCTCCTTTTGATTTTGACTAAGTATAGTGGTACTTTGCAGACCGACATCTACATTACCCAACTCATGCTTTGGGCCGAAGATCGGCTAAGGACCACGAAAGATCCAAGAGTGAGAGGTTCACACTCAATAAAGAGCACACTATGCTTATGGAGAAGGTGGAGCATTTGGTGTTTGATTTGAATTGGGCTCATAAGGATAACAACCAAAAGCTTCAGGATGAAAGCTGAGGTCGTAGAAAACTTTAGAGTGTGGAAGCAGAAGTCATAGAGAATTTTAAATGATTTGAAGAGTTTAGGAAATCGTCTCTGATAGGGCTGCCATTCGAACGTTATTAGGGCTCGAAAGTGCGGGATTGGCTCTGAGACCATTATTTAGAGGTTTCTTTTGAGGGAGCGATATTATCCTTGAATATGACACACAGGCGAACCAAGCTTTGACAGTGACCAAGGTGGTGGAGGAGGCTGAGGACCCAGCTGACGATGATTCCGAGCAATCTCAAGAGCTGCCCGTCACCCATGACCAAGATGGTTTAGAACATGAAGGCCTCCTAAACCCAAGGAAGAGGCTCCCTTATAGGGAGGTGGGAACTGCCGGTAGTTGGGATAGGGCCACCCTTTGCTTTATTTTCGTCTCTCCAATTTTTCCTGCTAGGGCCAATCCTTTTGTAATGTTTCCCACTGGGCTTTTCTAATGGAAATATTTTCTAAGTGTTGGCCTTTGTCTTCTTGTGCCTTTTAAGTTCTTTTGGTATAACTTACATCAGCCTTGCCCCCATCGGCCTTGATCAAGCTTTCCTGGCCATAGTCTAAGGCTTTTAATGAAGCAGGAGGTGTGAATCTTTAGCTTTAGTTGAGCATTTCCCAAAGGCCTTCGGTGGCCCATTTGTCAGGTTTTCTCGGCATTACCCTGAGCCCCAACGAGACTACAAAGAGACCTCTCAGGTTTGCTCGATTTATGTGAGCCCCCAACCGAGTGTGCAAAGAAACCTCTTGGTCAAGTCTACTCAGCCTTGACTAGAGTCCCAACCGCAATCATTTATTCCTCATCGGTATCTATATGCCAATGTTTTACCAAAAAACTAGCTCTTATTCAAATTCTTCAATGTTTGGAAAGGATAACTGTTGCAGATGGGAATGTAAGAGCTACGAAACAACTTAGAAAGGAAAATAAAAACAATGACATGACTACTGGTAGTACTTCTTCAAATTCTCAAAGTTTCTATGATCGGGGTATCCTCTCGCCCCCCCCCATAGTTTCTATATGGTAGATGTTGGGCCTGACTACCTTGGTGACTTTGCGGGGTCCTTCCCAATTTTGTGCCAATTTTCCCTGGTGCCTTGGGTCTGACACCACTGTCTTTCAATAAGCAAGGTCTCCTAGGCAAAGCTCTCTGTCATTTACCTTTGAATTGTAATACCTTTCCCTCCTCTGTTAGTAGGTCGCCATCCTTTTTTGTGAGCTCTCCTTGCTCATATTACAGATCAAGATTCGCCCATAAGCGCTCATTGTTCATCTTTTCAACATAGTTTTGCACCCTATGGGTCATGACTCCGACTTCAACTGGTAATACAACTTCAGTTTCGTAAGCCAAGTTAAAAGGTGTCTCTCCCATAACAGACCTATTTGTTATCCTATATGCCTATAAAATACTATGCAGTTCATCGCCTAACGTCCTTTTGCCTCGTCGAGCCTCTTCTTCACTCCTTGGAGTAAGGTATAGTTGTGACTTCGATCAAACCATTGGTCAAGGGATATCCGATTGAGGTCTTCCTATGCTCGATATAGAGGGAGTCGCAGAATACTTTGAAGGTAGGGTTATCGAATTGGGTCCCATTGTCGGTAATCACTATCCTTGGTATGCCGAACATGCAAATTACCGCTCATTGGAAGAAATCTTGGAGATTCTTCTTGGTTATAGTCACCAGCAGTTTCTATCCATCTTATGAAGTAGTCCATCGCAACTATTACAAACTTTCTTTGCCTATTTACTAGCGGGAATGACTCCAGTATATCCATCCCCCATATAGGAAAGGGTCTTGGGTTGGAAAGAGGTAATAGCTCAGCTACAGGTTGTTATGGTACTGATGCGAAGATTTGACATTTTACGCACTTCTTAACGAAATCTTCAGTGTCTTTTCGCATCTCTAGCGGAGACTTTACCGTAATAGTTTATGGGATAGTGCCCTGGCTCTCAAATGTTGTCCACAGATCCTTTTGTTTACTTCTCTAAGCACGTTTTCAACATTTGTGGGCCTGAAGCACTTGAGGTAGGGTGTTGTGAAGCCTATTTTGTATAGCATCTCACCATCTAGGATAAAGTGTGCACTGACCTGACATGCACCTTCTTTACTTCGTCTTTGTCTCTCTAGTAGTGTTTTCCTTTAAGTACCCAATTATAGGATCCATCCGACATGATTCCTCCCTCTCTATAAGCAGCACTTCAATTCTCATTTTGGTACTCGGGTGGAGAGCACTTTTATATAGATCATTTGTTTGAGTTCTATAAAGTTTGAGGTAGCCAGTTGTGATAGAGAATTTGCACGACATTCTCCACGTGGGGTATTTACCTCACCTTGAATTCCTTGAAGTGCCTGGCCTTTTCTTGCACCTTTAGGTACTCCATCATCCTCGATTCTTTAGCTTCTTATTCCCCATTTATTTTCTAAACGACAAGCTAGGAGTCACTATTGACTACTAACTTAGCAGTGCCTTATACTTCACCTCATTATTTGAGGTGTGGAAATCAAAACACAGGGTATACTCTACTTTGAATCACTAGTCCTTCAGGACTAGTGAGGATGAGTGCAGCCCACTTCTTACTGTGCTAGAGGCACCATCCATATACAGTGTCCATGCCATGTCCCTTGCATCTTCCAATGGCTATTGTTCAACTTCGTTTGGGAGGGTGGATTCTGCTATGAGGTCAGCTAAGGCTTGGGCCTTTATCGCCGTCCTTGACTTGTACAGAATATCAAATTCTCCCAATTCTATGGCCCAATTAACAAGTCATTCCGACATGTTTGCTTTTTATAGAACTTTCTTCAGGGGTTAGTCCGTCAACACACAAACAGTATGCGACTGGAAGTAGGGCCTTAGCTTCCTTACGGCTATCACCAGTGCATATGCCACCTTCTCCATTTTTCTATACCTCGTCTCTACATCAAGCATTGTCCGACTGATAGTGTATATTGGCCTTTGCTGCTTGCCTTCTTCCTTTAGTAGGACTGTGCTCACTGCTACAGTCGACACCGCCAGATCATTGCAGTATTTCCCCTATGTTTGGTTTCATCAACAAAGGTAGTGAAGCTAAATATGTCTTTAGCTATTCAAAAGCTCTTTCGCTCCTCAGTCCACTTAAACCTCTTTGATCCTTAAGGGTTTTGAAGAAGGGGAGGCATTTGTAGGCCAAATGAGAAATGAAGCAGCACAATACGCCACCCTATACATTAGCTCTCTTGCATCTCCTTCACAGTGCGTGGGGAGGTCATCTCTGAATGGCTCAGATCATTGTAGGGTTTGCCTTAATTCCCCTCTTCAACACCATGAAGCCCAAAAACTTTTCAAATGTTACACCAAACATGCACTTCATAGGGTTCAGCTTCATGTCGTACCTCCGAGCACCTGGAAGGCTTGGTTCAAGTCGGAGATGTGGTGCTCAGCTTCTAGGATTTTGACTAAAATATCGTCAACATATACCTCCATCATTTTTTCAATCATCTTCTTGAAGATTTTGTTGATGAGTTTATGGTATGTCGCTCCTGCATTCTTCATCCCAAAGGGTATTACTTCATATTAGTTTATCCCTTTATCCATCACAAAGGCCATTTTGGGGACACCGATCTTGCACATATTTATCTAATTATACCTTGAGTAGGCATCCATAAGACTTAACATCTCGTGCCCCGATGTTGCGTCGATCAGTAGGTAGATTCTAGGTAGAGGATACTGTCCTTCGGCCATGCCTTCTTTAAATCTATGAAGTCTATACATATCCTCCATTTCCCATTTGCCTTCGGGACCATCACCATGTTAGCAATCCAGTCGAGATACTAAATGTCCCAAATGAATTTCGCTTGAAGCAACTTGTTAACTTCTTCATCTCTCTTCTCTTGTCTCTCAGGGGTGAATGCTCTCTTCTTTTGTTGTATATGCTTCTTCATGGGTCCAACGCTTAGCTTATGCTTTATCACTTGTCTTGCTATTCCTGACATGTTTATGGCTAACTAGGCAAAGACATCCGAGTTATTCCGTAGGAATCTGACAACCTCATCATGCTACATTTTCTGCATCAATGCCCCAACTTGAACCTATCAACTATTGACTCCCTCCTCAATATCGATGAGTTTAAGGTCTTCCATTGGCTCCCCTCTTCTATGGTTTGAGTTGTCGCACAGATCCTCTATGTACAACACCTCATCGACCTTTTCCTTTTCCCAGAGAGTAGTTGCATAACACTTTTGAGAGAACTTTTAGTCACCTCGGCACTTTCCAACTCCCTTCTCTATAGGAAACTTCATTTTGAGGTGTTGAGTGGATACGACAACTTTGAGTAGGTTCAGGCCAACTCTCTCAAGTATGGCATTGTGAGCTAAAGTGACGTCGACTACTAGGAAGTTAATCATAACCGTCACTTGGCAGTCCCCTGGTCCAGCTCTCACCGATAATTCAATTGATCCCTCGACCTTTTTCGACACCCTAGAAAACCTTTGTAAATGGTGATCGCCCTTTTCAGTTTCTCCTTACTCAGCCCCATCTTTTGGTAAGCTTCGAGAAATAGGATATCGTTGAGCTATCATTATCCACTAAGATCCTCATTACCTTGTAGTCAGCTACTATCTTGGTTATTACTAGGGCATCATCATGTGGTGTCTACACGTCTTCTATATCTTCATCAGAGACCAAAATCACCACTCTTGTCTTAGCCCTTTTGCTCGACCACTTCATTACATGAATGTTGCAGACATAAGCTTTGGCCTTGTGTTTCAAGATCGAACTTTCCATTGTAGCCAATCCCCCAGTAATGGTTGCTATTACGCGAGTTGATGTACCTTGGTTGTCTTGGGGTGAGGTTCGGCACGATCGGGTATCCAACTTCTTGCTTTATTCTGTTATCCCGATCATCTTTGCGCCTGGCCTTCTATCTTCATGAAGAGCTCTCCTGCTGCTCCACCAGTCGTTTCTGTGATCCTTATAGTTACTTTGCTGATTGGCTTGTGCATCCTCCTTTTCAGATCGACAAAGCGGCCTAAGTATCCTCTTAAGATCATACTTTCTAGTTCGCCCTTCAAGTGCTAGCATTCCTTGATATTGTTGTAATGATCACGATGGAAGTGACAGTATTGAGCCATATTACATCTTTTGGGGTGTCGCCTTATTTTTCCCGACCACTTGAGGGCTTTTCCATCCAAGGCGTTCTCAATCTGCAATAACACTTCGGCCCTTTGTGGTTGAGGGGTTGAACTTTACGAAATTGTTTAGCGGACTAGGAACGCGGTCTCGATTTGAACTCTGCATTTTTTCTTTAGAGGTTTTATTGTTTTCTCTCGTCGTTCTCTTTTTACTTGCTTTCCCTTCGATTTCTTCATCCACCACCTCGAGAGTCTTCTCCATACTAATGTACTTTTCGCATTAGACTTTCAATTTTTCCAGGTTCTTAGGTGCGCATTTTTCCAGAGATCTCTTCAGCTCTTTGTCCTTAAGCCCTCCTAGGAGGGCCCAAACTTGACTTTCAAATCCAAGCCATTAACCTCAAGCTTTTCCCTATTGAAGTGTTTCATGTAGGATTGGAGGGACTCTCCCTTCCACTGCTTCACGTTCAACAGGTTAACCATGGTTTTCTAGAGGAGTTGACTGCTCGAAAAGCCCTTCATGAAAATGTGGGTCAGCTCCTAGAAACTGTGAATCATCTTCGGTGCAAAAAGTTGTACCATGGTCGACAGGATCTCCAATGCCATCATAAGTGTCGTACTTCAACATCTGAAACCCAGCTGGGACAGGATCCCTTATGACTTCATCAGCTAATATCGTGCCATGGGTGAGATCTGGCTCTTTTTCACTGACTTGATTTTTAGCAACCCTTTGGACCTCTTCCTTGAGCTCTAAGATCATTTGCATTAAAGCAGGGTCAGTCTCTCCACATCGAGGTTCTTCCTACCTGACCGTTATAGCGGGTGGCACTCCTTTCTTTGCATACTAGCATTTCCTTCATGACTTCATTACAAGGATTGCGGCCTGATCATACCAACCCAAAGCTACTGCAATTGTCATCTTGGTCCTACTCAAAATGGATGCTTAAGTCTCATGTCGTTTTGTTAATTTGGGTCACGGCTCGGAAGACGTCATGCATAGTATCAGCCAACTGGTTCATACTTTCATTGAAATGCTTGAATTGTGCCCTCGTTATAGGTGCTTGATCATCAACTTGGACAGGGGATGGATCTATCAGTCAACGGTCCTAGTTGCCAGTAGGCTATTGGCTAGCTTGTGGGCTTTGTGGTTGCCATGTTCCTCCTCCCTGGCCATCATTCTACTAATCCGCACCCTCGATGGCTAGCGTCAAAGGAGGGGAAGTGTCTCCCCCAGGTTCATATCACGAGCATGTGTGATACTTTTTTTTCTTCTAGCATGTTTGCTTCACCATATCCAAGAGCCTAGTGCTCTCTCTTTCCCACAGGCGATGCCAATTGTGGCGGAGATCCGTTGTGACTGAACCTCTACCTTGCATAGTGAAACAATGGGTGAAAGGCCCCGCGGACGCTAGGATTAACTGTCTGACACCCAAGTCAGGGATCCATGCAACAGTAGTAGGTAAGAGAGTAGTAGTGAGCGGAATAGTGAACTAACCTCTACCTGGTCTCTCCCTTCCCCTTTATAGCGTTGGATCCAGTAGAGTCCTACTAGGAGACGTCCTCATGAGTTGGTAAGCAAATGACAGTTTAAGGATTGCACCTCACGAGATTCCTTCTTTGGTGTGGCATATCCTTTTTTATCCGGGGAATCACACTAGCCTTCCCTCTTGGGAGATTGAGTCTATCCACGATTCCATCAACAAAGGAAGGTTAGATCCTTCTCAGATCTCGGGATTTGAGGTTGCTTGCTTCCCAAGGATATTCCTAGTTTTTCATATCTGAGCAAGGTGGTTGCCACGTGTTGGCTTCTCTTTGAGTGGTGAATTTATGTGTATCACATGTGAACCTTTAGTTGTGGTAGGGGTTTTTATTGGATCGTTTGGATCTGGTTTCGGTTGGTCAATTGTTTTTAAAATTGGTAATGGATTAAATTGTAACCAAATTGATAGTAGATACTGAAATTATATTGTTTCGGGAAGATTTCTATATTTTCAATATCGATACCATATCGGTTTGATGAGATTCAGATCCTCTCTAGCCGTGTTGGAGGTTCAACACAGATCCGACAACTGTGAGGACTCGGACACACACCCTAACACACAAACATGCACCCCAAGGTCCTCCCAGCCGTCGGATGCACATTGGACACCCCAGCGGCTAAAGAGGATCTGGATTCAGTTCAATATGGAATTTATTTGGTACAAAAATGATTTCTTATTCAATACACAGTCAGTTTCTTATTCGGTATGAACTGGTTTCTTATATGGTTTTCATCATGAAAAGAAAAATTCATGGCAAATATAAGAAATTCTATGAAATATTACACTACCTTGTGTTGTTTTCTCAATGTACCTAATTTTCATTAAGTCCTAGGACCTGCATGGTTCCAAAATCTTACAACTAGAATTTATATAGACTTGAGAATATTTTACAGTAATCTAATAATTAAACTCCAGATAAGTTCCACAATATGCATAGTGTAGTAGCACCCCAATAATATTTGTATGACTAATGTGAACAATGTTCATCAACTTTAGATCAATATATAAACTAAGATTAATAGCAGCAAAATAGTTACAGATATCAATGAGATTTCTTCGGCTGCTTTTCTACACCTTTCCCTAGTAATAAGGTTACAAAGACACATTTCTGTTGGGGTACCATTCTTATGAATTCAATATTTCAACCTTATCATGTGCATAGAGGTGGTCCCTCAAAAATTGCTCGGCTACCCTAGCATCAAGACCACCAACATAGAGGGTTTTAATGCTCTCATCTTCAGGGGCCATTAATGATGTCATTTCATCATTTCACCTACTTTATTTTGAAACTTCAAGGTGGCCATTATTAACTTGGCAAACAAAGTATAGAGAAACCAGACATAAGATATTATGAAAATGCAGCTGTTGTAACTCTTAAACAGAAAGACCATTATGATCTACCAAATATACTAAGCTTAATGAGGAAAACCAAATGAATTAGCTGGACTGATATATCAACAAAGGGACCACCCAGGGAATTGGAACAACCACACACACACACAGAGGCAAGTAGAACAAAATGGATCAGAGCCATATACATGAAAACAATAAAAATTTAACAAACATATTACCAAAACACTATGCTGACCTGAAACCTATGACAGTACGCAAAACAAAAAAAAATCTCAAATAAGCTTTAAAACTTTTGAGATCCTTTTTCAGTCTTCTAAGGTAGGGCCAAATGTGAAGGTTGAATCTAAATAAACCTGAAGTTTCAAATGTTGGCTGATAATGCAAAGCATCATTAGGCATTCGAACGGTTTGTAGTTACATCTACGTGCAAGTCCCTATTAGTGATCATTCCCAAGTGCTCTCAAACATTCTAAAAACTTTAGCTTCCTAACTTGTGAGTTTTTAACACATTTGACACTACCTCGAACCTTTTGGACTAATGCATCAATTAATTTGATACAATCTTGAACTATAAGGTTCAAGATATGATCAAAACAACGAACATGAAAAAAATTCTCCTTTAAAAAAAATGCATTCTTTGCATTCAAAGTTGATTTCAAATAATCAATTCCGTCGTCATTTTTTCAATGCCCAACTCAATCAAAATTTACTAATAAACCTCACAAATATTTTAACCCACGTGTGTGTCAATCTTGAAAATTTTATCAACTTCATGCATAAAACTCACATCCAATCAATGTATTGGGACAGATCTATAAATCAATAGTCACTGCTGGCAGAATTTTTCATTGAATCTATATAACAAAATTTCCCCCTCTTAAAAACTTTATGATATCACTTAAAAGAGTATTTCTATTAATAGATGTGTAATCAGGATATACACATAACATCAATTTCCTAAATTCTCCATACTCCACAAATCTTAAAGAGAGTTTATTCCTTATCACCAAAGTTAAAAACTATGGCACGCACAATGTTGGGGTCAATCTTCAAATCCCTCAAACTCACATTCCCAACAAATGGTTGCATAAACTGGCCTTTGTACTTGTTTATCACGTTCAGAACACAATGTGTGTGTGTGCCTAGAATTTGTGAATTTAGAGTGTGTGTGTGTGTGTGTGCGTGCACGCATCCCTAGATTTTGTGCATTTAGACCTAGGCTTTCTATTTGGATTTTTTTTTTTTTGGGCCAACCATTTTGAGCTACTTATTTGTCCAGAAACCTTGGCGATAATATTTGATTGGGAAACGATTTCACCATCGTTTTGCCTCTCCATTTGTAAGTTAACAGAAGATTAAGAAGGTCATGTGATATTGAGGTATCATTTGAGATACCAAAGTACCATGATATGACTCACCCAACTAAGTTGTAGTCCCTTTCATTTTACCAGTATAACAGAATATAATATCTAAAAAACACTTACTGTAGACATCTAATTTTATCACTCTCCCCCTGCAATGATGACTTAAAGGTTTTAGACAAGTCTTGTGCTCTCTTTCGAAAGAGGATTCGATACTTTCAGGAATGACCTGAATCTAAACCAAGTCTAGTCCTATTTAACCCTAATCTAGCCTAACAATCTAGCCGAACCATGCCCAATCTTGTGGTATATAATATTAGTATACTATACACTTAAGTATTGACTTAGGTATTGTCTAACAGTGTGGGAATGGCATGAAAAAGGATTGCCAGAATTCCTCGATTGGTGATAGGACAAGAGATCTTTCTTACAAATCAAGAAATTTTCTTAGCCAAAAAAGGAACTCAACACCCCACCATTGGACAATGCTTAGAAATATGATTATGAAGATATATGGTGTGTATAAATTAGACCACCCAATTTCCCAGAATCATGCCCATAAGTGAGAATCCTGACAAGACAAATCAGACCCAAGAAAGAACCAATATACCTACAGATTTGGCAGTCCCAGAGAAAGATAAAATGATATTTTTGCCCACTAAGGGCAAGGACCCCAAATAAGGATATTCCCGGGTAACAAGTCAGCCCAAAAGATTTTTTCTTGGCATACCTGCCAAATTTCACCTTTTAGGCTCAAATCCTTAAAAAGGTTCCTATTTCACTTCCCAATGCATCAGTTGTTCACCTACCTCCACCAACCCTCCTCAGTAGGTCCAAATGCTAAAAGAATGTTCCAACATTTGAGAATTCTCTTTTGCTTCTTTATTTCTAGCCTAGCTTCCTTCGAGTCAAATTTTGCCAAAATCCCTAACAATCTCGCTACCTAGATTTGCGTGCCCAAACCCTAAGTATAAAATTATTCAATACCATTAGGAAGCTTTGGAACTCCCAAAATGCCTTCCTAGGCCCCATTCTTCCAAATTCTTTGAGATTCCATCGCCTCAATTTGCACACTGAAAACTCTATCAAATTTCTAAAATTCCAAAACTTCTGCAACTATTGATAAGTCCCTCCTTGTGTTATCAGTAAGATTTGAAGGCCTTAGATTCTCTCAAAAACCCAAAGATTCTTTGTTATTATGAAGGGTCATAAGAAGGATGATTTCTCCAAAGAAGGAAAAGCTGAACGTTGAGTCCACATTCGCCTGAGCCAGGGGGACCATTACTGAAGTTCCTATTCTTTGCAAAAGGGGCCCTCCCCTCTCAACTTGAAACATGGGTTGAGCTAAGATATAATTTCTCAACTCAAGCATGTAAAATGTAAATTTTTAAAGTATTTGTAATAGTGTAAATAGTAGCGTAGCAATAATCTCATCATACATGTGGCATAGGATTGACTGGGGAATGTTCATTTTTAAGCATCTAATAGGAAGACCAATTCGACCGGTGGAGTGGATGCCTAACACCTTTCCAACTCTGCAGCTTGATACTTACCATTATCTTTGAACCAGAGCAATTTCCAAGTCATTTCCTTATGGATCAGGTTCACCCATCGGGTCCTATGCCCTAATCCTAGGTGGTGACACCAAATATCACGTTTGTCAATACCTAATATTTTTCAATATTAAATATTCCTTTTAAAAACTTCCCAAGAAAAAAGCCACTACGAAATAGGCTCCCACATGTCTCCAAACGAGCATGTGATGGTGTGGGGCCTGTGAATACACGTAAGAGGGTCAGATCTCAGCCATTACCTTTACACTTACTAATTCAAATTGATGAGACATATTAAAGCAAACCCAACATCGTTCTAATGCATCAAAATTCAAAACAAAACTTCGTAATAAATCAAAATCAAGTCCTAAGCGGAGAAGAAACAACTACATTATTTACCACATGTTATCACATTCAGATAATTGCACATACGACAAATGCAAGAGAAAATGGAGTTTTTTTTTAGTTCCACATATACATAGAAAGGATTAAAAATAATAGCTAAAGTTATACAGTGAGAGGGCATTTGAAGAAGGGTGCTAGTATTTTTCTACTCATTTACACAAAAAATAAATAAATAAATAAAATACTGAATCTTGAAGAAGTATGAGAATAATATCTATGTAAAGTTACTACAGAAACCTATTTTGAGTTCAGATAACTGTAGAAGAAATTGATCAATTTCCCTTTTTGAGTTCTATTTTCCCTTTTTGTTCAGATATTTTGAGTTCTATTTTTCCTTTTTGTTGTAGCTAGTTATTTCTATCAATGTTTTTTGAAGAAACTATTGGAAGTAACAATCTAATACAAAATCAATGAATTATGTCAGACTAAAGATGGGAATAACAAACCTTTGGCCCAAAAGGGTTTCCTCCAAGATTTAGCTGAACGATACTAGAAATCAAAGTGAACTCCGCACTAAGTAAGATGAAAATAATCACCTAAACCTCGGGCCTTGGTCTTGGTCTAATCTAAGCTTATCAAAGCCATTTGTCATGTTTTGAAAATGTTTTTCATTCATTTAAAACCTTCCAAGCCAACATAGAAGCACAGAATACTGTCTTGGACAAGGAAGAAAAATTAGAGACATAAATAAAAGATCACTCCATATTTTAAAGGGTTTTTGACTCATCATTGTCTAATCCTTCCGAGATGACAAAATGTGGTGTCTACAGTATCCAAAAAAGATCGATATTTTGTAGAAATGAAAATTCAGACACAGAGCTCATGCTCAAGGCGGTGGATGGAATAGAAGCACAATAGTTCTTTAAAAGTTAGGAAAGAGACTGAGAGAGTGAGTAAGTGAGGGATGACCAAACGAGAGAGATACCTGAAGTTTGAAGCACAACACTGAGTACCCGGTTCAATTCGTTGTACAGAACAATTTTCACATAGAAATCGATACCATACCAAACAGAGCAAGATGCCTTTTTCCCATTCCAAAATTGTACCGAATTTCCTTGTGTTCAATTTGGTATAGTTTTGGACGGTTGATTTCAGTATCGATATTTGGTACCGGTATCAAATTGATACCCTTATTCGTATACCACCTCCAGCCTTGTCCCTGTAAGAAACATTGAGCCTCCATAATAAGTCTATTCGCACCATTAACCCTACAAATCCGAATAGAAATGAATGAGTCCACATTCTCTGCAACGAGCGGTCAAATGTAATGAATATCGAACGACTGAGAACATCTGGGCATATGCCCTAAAGAGCTCCCAATCATCGGATGCTCACTACATCGATATAATAATTACAAATAATTTTCACACGAAATGAACGACATCTGGTGGAGTGCTGTTTTGGAAGTCACACTATGTAGGTGAAATTATGAATTTGTGAAATGTGGATGGCAAGAAACATTCCAACGATCCATCACGAAAGGAAAAGGAACTTTATATGGAAAAGTAAAAGAGACTTTTCTTCAAATGGATTGATTCCCATACAACTTCGACGTTTCCTAGCTGTTTCTATTACAACTCTTTTTGAAGCACTTTATAATGTTGGCCTTTTTTAATGTGGACGGTCGAATCATAAGCTAACAATCATGAAATATATATTTGATTCCATTGGAAGTAATTTCTATAATGGACGACCACATTATCATTTCCAGCTCTCTCTCTCTCTCTCAATATGGTCCATCTGTATCAGTTTTGGATTCAGATCCTTTCCAACCAAGGGTGATTTATAGAGCCGAGCAAAACACAAAGCAATAGAGCGAACCAAAGGGTTTCACTTTATCTCTTCTGTTTTGTGTTTGTGTTTTGTTAGTCCTTCTCCAGCCACCCTTGAAGAGGATCTAAATTCATCGGTTTCTGCTTAATGTGAGAACTTAATCAGGGATTCATCTCCTATACAAGGGTTGGGGAGATCTTTAACAGACATCCCAATTATTGATTTAGGTATTGGTATTGATACCAGTATTGGTATTGGTATCTATCGATACCTATGATTTGATACCGATTTGGATCAAATCGAATTAGTATATGTCGGTCACTTTTGCCCTTATTTAAAAAAAATATTAAAAAAAATATATATATATATATATATATATATAATTTTTATTGTTTTACCTCTGAAATGATATGGGTAATTGATCTGGATTGATCAAGTATCAGTTTCGACATGCGATACAATCGATACAACTGATATAATATTAATACTTGAAACCATGATCCCAATACATGAACCCATATCCTTAGGTCTTTTCAATCCTTGGATCACTAACTGAACATCTCAACCAGCCAGTCATTTAGTGAATGAATGTGAAAGGTTATAAACAAGTCAACAACCGATCCAAATTCTCTCTAATTTTCTATCATGGGTAAAGTAGAATAGAAGAATAGAAAATAACCTTTCTAATTGAAATCATGAAGGTCCCCATTTGCAATTTGCACTGATTTAAAACGGCTTAATACATTTATCTTATGATTGCTTCGCTATCCAAAACACATTTTTCAAAATGGTTTGGAATTTGGATATGATGGCTAAGATATTTTACTTTAGATTCGTCAGCTTCTTTCGGATTACTTTTTGACAAAGTTTTCTCAAAAGAAAAAAAGCATAAAAGGATAGCCGTCTTTTCTGATTTTTTTTCAAATTCAGTGTCATGAAGGAGTTCCTCTCTGTCTCCAGAGGTTTAAGATGACCCGTGCAAACAAAGCTTTGCCTTTTAATCTAAACACGCCACCAACATTGTCTTTTTCTACTCAAAGCTCAGGCTTGGACTTGGAAGAACAAAAATATGGGTAACAACCAGGGAAATGGAATTTAGGAGGTAGGTTGTATAATATCTGTTTTTGGAGAGTATGTTTCAACCCTGTTACGCTCTTCTGCTCTTGGGATTCTATTTTCGTGACTATTTTCAAAGGTAGTAGGAACTTGGGTAGCAACGAATTCGATTCTTTTTCATTCAGCTGTGCCCTCCAATCTCATCTAAGGGTGTCAAATCAGTTTTGTTTTGGTTTAGAGGGATGATGAGATAAATCGAAAACAAACCAAGAACTGAGTCAGTTCCATATTTGAATAATCAAGCTGATTAAATTCAGTTTGGCTTGATCTCGGTTTCAATTCGATTTTGTAATATGGTTTTATAACTCGTTTTAATTCAGTTATGTAACGGTTCCACTCTTGGACCATGATTTTGATGGACTAAAGGTCATATGGGCTCAAGTTATGGACATTACGTCATTGTCAAGTCTAAAATTATCTTTGCATGTGAATATGTGTAATAAATTACAAAAACAAGTTACCACAAAAAAAAAAAAAAAACAAAGGTGAACACTCATATACTCAAACCAATACCAATTATGTTTGGTTCAATTTGAATCGACGATTCTTATACCCTGGACCATAACTGAACTGAGGAGAAAACTCATATACTCAAATCGAATTTGAATCGAATCAATTTGGTTTAGTTAATTTTGCTCGGTTCTGAATTCAGTATTTGGTATCGGTTACAAATTGTCACCCTTAACCTCGTCACATGCCATACATGAGGTGTGGGGGTGGTGTGAGTTGGGGTTAGAGGGTACATCTTACACTTGTATGGAGAGGAAGTTGGGTTGTGAGTTTAATTGATCTAAAATGGTCTATTGGGCCCATGCTATTTTAAACCACTCTAGTGGGTAGGAACATAGTTAGCAAATTTGGATTCGGGAATTATTCGGACGGAGAATTATTCGGAATAATTCGGATGATTAATTTAAGGATTCGGTCAAAAAAGCGGTCAAAAAAGCTTATTGGGGTTTTTCTTTTTAAATTGTTTTTATTGTTTTTTTTTTTTTTAAATAATATTTAAATGGACGAATAATTGGTTTAATTCAGATTCGTCAATTATTAGGATTTATATTCACTTTTGAAAAGTGCGAATTTTAAAGAATTTTATTTTTAATTCGGATTCGGTCCGAATTTTTGATAAAATTCAGAAAAATTCGGTTCGGCCGAATAATTCGCGAATTATTCGGCCGAATTGATAACACTGGGTAGGAAGACCATAGCATAGGAACTCCGTTCGTGTAGTTCTTTGTTGCCCAAGAGGGACTGTTCTTTAGCTGTTGTGGATCCACCCTACGACTACAGGTATGTCGTTCTACTATCTATTTCATTGATTTATCGTATTCTAGTGATCGGAGTGTTATATTCTAGTTTAAGGACCAAAACCTCTTAATAGAGGATTCGGGCTCAGTAGCAGTTAAATTTTTTTCGACTTCGGACGGCACTTGGGCAGGTTAACTTTACCCTCCCAACCCAAAATAATTAAATAAATAACACTATGATTATGCTGAAAAGTTTAACCCTTAAGTTTGGCTAAGAAAAATAAAACACGAAAAATTGATTTCGAATATTTAAGCGTTGGGTTGGGCTTCCGCTTCAAATACACAAACCCAAGGTTTTGTATTAGACTGGGTTCTGTCAATGCCTTACCCGACCCAACAAATCCAATCTTATACATAAGCATGAGGCTGCCTGGTCGTGTTGATCATGTGCCCAGAGACAAGAGTGCAAGAAATCATCATCCTGCCCCTCTTAAAATAAAAAAAAAATCCATGTTGATGCCCCTGTGAGTGCCCTCATCAGCCTTTATTGGTGTCGGGCCTACACAACTAAGAAGCAATTTCTTGCCTTATAATATAAATGGGAAGTGGTTCTTTATTTGGAAGCATAGTCTATGTCAATGATCATTTTGTCTATCTTTCTCCTCTCCAAAACAAAGGAAAAATGTTTTTTCACAAGGGGATTAGAGATATAACACATGGGAGTGCTTGGTATAAGCCACATTCTTAGACAGAGTTCTTTCCCCACTAGGGAGGCAAAACACTACTTAGGTTGCATGGCCCAAGTGCCAGTGCAGGGGCTAATGGGAGTGTGTGTCGAGCCATCCAACATGATGGTAGGATGGTCATGGTGCTACCCCTGCACCTATGCGAATAGGAGCGTGTGTCGAGCTATCCAAAATGATGGGTGGAATGGTCACTGAGCTACCCTTACAACTATGTGCAGGAGCGCATGATAGGATAATGTTCTTTTCTCCTTAATTTACAGTATGTGTAATAAAATTATCATTTTCCTCCCCTCTACTATGCTTCGATTTGGGGTTGGGTTAGGTCACGATGAAAAAACCTTGCTGCTAACTTTCTTCTTCTCTATGTCAGACGAGTTTGACAACAAGTCCAAAGATGAGGAAATGGAAGAGAAAAGATATGTATTAGACATAAGGATAAACTAGTCTTTTTACATGGTATTTTAACACCGTCAATCACTAATGGGACAATTGATAGAATCTTTAAACTATGGGGTAAGGAAGTAGTATTTATGAAAGCACGTGGGAGGAAAGTGATATTAAGTTATAATACATGGGAGGGGAGTGTAATTTCTCTAATTTTATTGCTATAGCCCCCACGATTTTTTTTTTTTTAATAGAATCCCCTATTCGTTAATACATTGGGAGGAAGTAGTATCGTAGAAAACTCTGATCCAACCATGAGCTTAAAGCCCTAAAGAGTTTGGGCTGGGTTGGCAACCACAAAACCAGCCCAACCATCCTGATACCCAGCCACTCCTACTTGTTCATTTAGTAGTCCAGAAATCAACATTGGAAAGTTAGGTTTTCTCGTTCTGCTTATGCCCCAGTGATTCAATCATTTTTTTTTTAAGATCAAGATTCAATCAATCCCTTGGCTGGTCAAAACTGCATTTATTTAAATATGAAGAGGGGTCGTTATGGGCTGCGTGGTCCTTGCACCAGCACAGGAACCGTTGAGAGCACATGCGAGGACATCTAATAGGACTTTTATCTCACGGGGAGCGGGATAATCATTTTGCCGTCCCCGTCTCTGGCACAGGCACTATGCAGTCTAGCAGCCTTCTTTTTTCCTTTAAATATTTAAAAATAGTTAAAATTTGGTAATCTCAAAAAAGAAGAAAAATGAGAAATTTAATAATAAAAAGAAGGGCATGCTCATGCAAGAGGATGGATTGCAATAGAACAATTTACCATTGTGCCGAGGCCCCACCCTCTAATAGGAAACCACGTTAATACTGTTTTTTTTTTGGCCAATTAAACGAACTCAAGGAATTGGACGTAAGGACTTATTCTTTGTTACAAGGTTGAGCAGGAAGGGAAGTGATTAAGATTCAACTGAGTCTCTTTCCTATCTAATTGTTGGGAAGAATCCTTGGAGACATTGGAGATATGATTATCCTTATCCGTTATATGCCCCCGCAAGTGAAACGGTGGGGCTTAACGTTAAACTTGGCCCGACAAAAGCTTAAACATCGTGCCTGAAGCCCTTTTGTCATGATATCAGCTATTTGGCCATTACTAGGCACAAAGTTGATATGAAGCTTTAGGTTGCAACCTGCTCACGTACAAAGTGATAGTCGATCTCTATCAGCTTTGTACATGCATGAAATAATTGATTAGCAACAAGGTAGGTTGGACCTATGTTATTATAGTAAATGATAGGTGGGAGAGAACATTAGTCGAGATCATGTAATAATTGGCATAACCAAATCAGCTCGGTGGAGGCATCGGCAACACCCTTATATTCTGATTCGGTAGAAGATTCAGCAATGGTAGGTTATTTCTTTGAGCTCCAGGAATTCAAATTATTGCCAAGATAAATACAGTATTTGTAAGTGGAGCGTCGATTATCTGAGCAGACAATCCAATCAACATCAGTAAATACATGGAGGTGGAGCGAATCAGAAGGTGAAGATAGAGATCAAAGGTAAGAGTGTTCTTCAGGTATTGTAAAATACGTTTCACAACAGCCCAGTGCGCCATGGTAGGGGTGTGCATAAATTGACAAACTTTGTTGACCTAAAAAATGAGACGTCCACACGGAAAAAATCATTTGCAATTCGGATATGGTACAATTCGTGAAATACCACCTTCAGGGGGTGACACGTGTATTGATACCAATGCAATGGTCCAGATCTGATTTAAATGACTCTTCACTGATTTAAGGTTTTATTAGTTGATCTGGATCATTGCATTGGTATCAATACACGTGTCACCCCCTGAAGGTGGTATTTCACGGAATTGTACCAGATTGGAATTGCAGACGATTTCAACCCTGTCCACACAGGTTAATGTGAGGTATTGGAGTACCCCTTCCGTACGTAGGGGTACTACGTACGATAGAGGTAGGGAAAATGGGTCACCAAGAGAGAGAGAGAAGGCACTTGGGGTGGGCAGGGGCTTGGCAACATCCATTTTTATTCTTTTAGAAGATCCATCAGTTAAATTAGTATCAAAGAATTGTAGATTTGATCTGATTATTAGTTAGAGTAGTCTATAATCAGATCGATAAGAATATGACTCTCATCGTAATACTAAATACATATTAGATCCAATCCACCTTTAATTGTGAATTTTGTTCACAAAATTCCAATTAACGCAACCTAATCGTCTGATGATTGTTTGGTTTTAACCTTTTCTAAAGATGGCCACATCTCTACTAGGGGTATTGCAATGTTTCTTAATAAAATGGGAGGTAGAGATATGGGTAGGGATACTTTAAGAAAATATGGCGAGTGCTGTGGAAATTGAAAGTTCCTTCTCACTTTAAGCTTTGTCTCTCTGGAAAGTCTTGGTTGGTGGCATTTTGAAAAAAAAATATAAATATGTTAACATTATTTCGTCATCTAACATTGATTCCTATTGCCCCCTTTGTAAAGTGGAAAAGGAATCTATTTGATTTTTTATTTTTCATTTTTTTCCTTTCTCTTGTAATTTTTCTAAACATATCTGGGCTGTTGGCCCATTGGGTCTCCATATTGAGCACATCCACTATTTTTCTGTTGTTTCTATCAGGAAAAAAAAAACTATTCCAACCTCTTTTTGGGTGGATTGATTTTTTTATGAATCTTCAAATTAAAAAATATTACTTATCCATTTTATCTATTACTTGTATTTTATTTTTATAATAATCAGTTCCAGTCTTAGTCTTTTTTAAATGTTGGTCCCACTTTTCATATTGGACCAGACCTCAATATTGACCTTTTTTATAAGACAAAAATGGAAAATCCCCCAATCAAAATATTTTCTATCTGATTTTTTCTTCTGTTATCAATTTGTGTTTTTTGACTCAATTTTTTGTTGGCAGAATTTTCTTGACTCAACTTTGTTCTGCACTACTGATGCGTTGTGAATTTTGTCCGGATCTGCCATTACATTGTATTTTATTTGGCTAATGTTTAACAAGTGTCTTTTAAATAGAATGCTCCTACAACCATTACAATTATTCAACTTATTTGTTAGTTATGCATGTCTCGAATTCTTGACCCCTATCAAAGATAGAACCGTTCTGATATATTTTGATGGCGATTTGAATATTAAAATCTGTGATGGTAGCAAAAGGGTTGGTATTATAGGCCCATGCTTAAAGCCCAGCACTGATCTCGTATGAAGGTATGAGGCGGAACAACTCGACCAGCCACGACCTATTGGATCGATCCGACTTGAATGAGTATATATATGTACTATTTGCCTTGTTATGTAAGTGAGATTTGGGATATTTTTGTTTAAGTTTCTGGAAGAGTTTCTGTTGTTGTGATTTGATTGACTTGAGAGGTTTCTCCTGTGACCTTTCTTCCAACATAGTGAATATCATCTTCTTCTTCACCTGATGACGTAGCACACCACATCAATGTGACCCTCGTTAAATCTGTCTTGCATGAATCTATTTTGCTTTTCTTTGTTTTTCTTTGATGTTTGCGCTTCATATCCAGCGCTCTACACAACCCTGGCTTTCATGAAAGGTCAACCCTCTCCCTCACTGGCTATCAGACTTTACCAACTGTAGATCATATTATCTAAGCGTCTATGATTCCTGTTTTGATGCTCACACTAACCTTGCATGCTGGGTTTGTGTGTGTGTTTTTTTCCTTCCATTCTTAATACCTCAATTCATTCTAGTTTCTGTGAGTTAGGCTGTTACAAGGAGCATGCTGGCCTAAGTATCATGCAGGGTTTGCAGTGCCTCATTGGAACAAGGGTAGAAGGAATTAGAGGCCTTTTAACTTTTTAATCTCCTTTGACTGGCTAAATCCTTAATCTACTGAAATGTGAATTTTGCCCGTAAAAATGAAGTCTTTGTCTCAGTAGCTAGCTACTGTGATAGCAGAATGGACTAGGAGTAGTAAATCTTCTTTTACTAGCAACCATGATGTGGAGAGGGACTCCACTAATATTAGTAAAGTTAAAGAAGCGAGATACCGAGTAATGGGAAACCCTCATCGGATCCATCCAGTGCTTGCCAATTCCTTACAGTATCAGTCAAAGATCAGACAAGAATGTATGAACAGCAACTCCAGTTTCAGGATCAGATCAACCTAATCCCATCCCAAATATTAGTTCTAAATCCTAGAAAATAAGTTTCCCAATCTAGGACGAAAAGAGAATATTCAAAAACATCATTGAAACAATGAAATCAACACTGACAGCTCAAAAACATCTGATGATATCATTATCCAGTCCAGAGTTCTTTGCAAACACTGGGAACTAAAAAATCGTCTCCTCAACTCCTTCCTAAGTTCCATCAGACCAAAGAAAATGACTAGAACACTACTCTCCTTCCTAAGTTCCATTAGACCAAATTCAGAAAATGACCAGAACAGTACTCAGTAGAGTTCGCCTTCTTTGTGTGTGTGAATCACACAATCAGCGGTTGGATAGGAGACGCAGGTTAGCACATAACCCTTCTCCATCTGGTTGTCATCGAGGAAGGATCCATCTGACTGATCAACTGCGCCCGACGCCAACTGTCCCGCACAGGTAGAGCATGCCCCAGCCCTGCACGAGTAAGGAAGCTCCAAGCCGGCATTTTCAGCTGAATCAAGAATATAAGCATCATCTGGGGCATCAATCTCCTTCTCTTCTCCATCTGGTCCAATCAGCTTCACCTTGTACACTGCCATGGCAGACACTCTGAAGTTTGAGGAAGCCTTCAAGCCAAATGCCTTAGAAACGCTCTTCACAGAACTCAAAGAAGCTGGACTCTTGATTAAAAGACTGGTGTTCCTTGGGGCCCCAGTTTTCAACAGGCAAGGAGAGGAGATGCTCACAGTAGACATGTTTAGGCCTGTATTCAAACAGTAATTTCAAGATTCATTACGAGTTCATGATATACTGCACAACTGAAACCATACTCAAACCAATGATGCATGATCCAGAAGGAAAGGCATATATTCATGCATGTAGATGGACTCCCAGAGCCCACCTATGCAAACTTCTTGACCGTAAATATACAGAAAAGATCACCAACTCCTATGATTTGAATACACATCAATTCTCGAACCCTATTGTTGTCCGTCACATTCAAATGGGTCCGAGTTAGAATCATTTTTCTTTAATCTGTTCTTTCAAAGGGTTAAGGAAAAAAAGATATATTATATGTCTAAATATTAATAAAGCAGCAAAGTTTTGATGATCTGAAGATTGGGAGATGTATAAACTAGTAGTTTTCACCAAACAATTGGAAATATTTAAGCCCAAAGAACGGAGGGGGGGGGGGAGATGGCATATTTGCCACGGCTTTTTTTATTTTTCTGGTGCATCTCCTCTACAATGTTATAGAGGAAATGCCATGGCCACCAGCATGGGGCCACGGCATTTTGAAGATGCATTAAAATGGATTGTTCAATTTCTCCTACAGCAAGAACTCCCCTATGCGACACAGGGATCTCCCAGCTGGTGGCCCCATGCTCTTCACAAAGTATGATGGTGCATCTCCTCTACAATATTATATAATATATGCCATGTTTTGATAGCCAGAAATGAATCCAATGTGTACATTTCTCTACGACAAATTAGGCAAAATTTCTCTCTTTGGAGCTTTATGAGAAGAACAAGCTCAAGTGGCTATCTGCTCTTCACTCGAACTCCATTTTTGCACCCAACCAGTGAATATGGTCCGCCATGATTTAAAAATGCCCCATCCAGGTATAGATTTGAATGCATACCTTTCTCATAAAATAGGAAAAAGGAAAATGTAAAATTAACAGTGTCTAAAACAGACATTCACTGGCTGCGAATAGTTTTGATGATCCAAGATTGTGAGATGTATAATACTAGTAGTTTGCACCAAACAATTGGAAATATTTAAGCCCAAAGACCGGGGGCAGGGGGAGGCATATTTGCCAAGGAATTTGGAAGAATGCATTCAAATGGATTGTCCAATTTCTCCTACAGCAAGAACTCCCCTATGCGACACAGGGATCTCCCAGCTGGTGGCCCCATGCTCCTCGCAAATTATGATGGTACATCTCCTCTACAATGTTATGTAATATATGCCATGTTTTGATAGCCAGAAATGAATCCAATGGGTACATCTCTCTACGACAAATTAGGCAAAATTTCTCTCTTTGGAGCTTTATGAGAAGAGCAAGCTCAAGTGGCTATCTGTTCTTCACTCGAACTCCATTTTTCCACCCAACCAGTGAATATGGTCCGACATGAATTAAAAATTACCCATCCAGGTATAGATTTGGATGCACACATTTCTCATAAAATAGGAAAAAGGAAAAACTAAAATTAATAGTGTCCCTCCCCCCACCCCAAAAGAATAAATAAAAAAAAAAAAATGCAGAAAACCTAGTAATAGATTTACACATAATAAGGGCAACTCATGCATTGAGATGATGCTAAATTCCCATCATATACAATTAAGTACTAAAAGAAAATTACAGAGTATGTATTCTACCAAAAACTTTCAGTTTTCACAAGAGCAAGTGTTCAAGGTCATAAACAAACTGTTTGATAAAGAACAGAGTTAATCCCATATGTGACAGTTACTGAGTAATAAATGTCTGGATATAACTCCATATAAGATATAGACCAGACTCCAGAGAGAAGCATGCTTCATTTACAAAAATTGGGCCGGAGAGGTCAGAGGCAATCGCAGGAAATCTATATCATCAAATTAAGTTTTTGACATATCCTAGGAGAATTCCTTCATGGAGTTAACCTAAACTAAACTAGAAGATACTTCAGCTCCCTGTACCGAATTTTTACAGATTGGTAGTTGGTTCATCGATGATATATGGCCAACTCATCAGATAAAAAGATGTTGATTTTCTATTATCAACAATCAAACACCAAGAAATTTAAAGTGTATGAGTCCTACCAAAAAGCTCCAGTTAGTTTTGTCTACTGCTAGTATTAAAGGGGATAACGAATCTAAAAAATCAAACTAGGTTTATGACATATTCTAAGTAACTAACCGAAAGGATGGACTGAAGTCACTCAACCAGAGCACTCACTCGCTACAAATTAGGATTTATAGTTCAAATGTTGTAGGATTTAGGTGATGCGAACATAAAACATCATAGAATAGCAACAGAAATCTAGAGGAAAATACCAATTCATAACTCAAACAGAGAAGGATTAACCAAATGAACAAGCAACGGACTCCTAAATCCTTCTTTCAATTTTGAGGCTCAAAATCCCAAACGAGATTCGTAGAAAAACAAGACAAAGCCCCCAAAAAAACCAAACGAAAGCAAAAAATGATTCTCATATACGGATCAAACAAAGACGATCATAGATCTTTCTATACATTAACAAAGCAGGAGATCTTACAGAGCTAAAGGCGATCGGATTCAGCGCCGACGAGATTCTGGTCTAAAACTGCTCAGATCTTAGATCTTTCTATATATTTTGCCCTTTGGGTTTTCTCTCTTCGCTCACTGAGTCCCCAACGACTATCAGTCTAAGTAGCTGCCACCCCAAGAAGACGGACCGTTCGTTCCGCAAGCCTATACAATGGGTCTTATTTATAGAGGCAGGGAAAGAAGCCTTCTCGTGACTATTATAGCCGACGGATTGTCCAAACTCCGAAATTAAAAAGTGCCAGTGGCATATAGTCTGGTATTTTATTGATTTAAGGAAAAAAAGAAGGGAAAACTACATGATTACCCACTTTTGGGTTCCTTAACCAAATTATCCAAACTGAGTTTGAGTTTACAAAATTACCCACTTTTGAGTTTGGGTTTACCAAACTACTCGAAACAGTTTCCAACCCTCACTTTAATATTTTTTTGACATTTTTACCCTTGCCTCCACCTTACTTCGAACAACACCTCCTACCCTTGCTTCCTTGCTTTAGCCCCAGTGGACTAGGATATTCCGACGGGGCTGCAAGACGAGGAAGCAACAGAGAGCCCCAAATCACCAAGATCTCCAATGGAGTGTTATGCATGCACATAGGTTGGGGTCTGACCTTCCACTAGACCAGCAGCGACTGAGTCCATCGGCTTGAGTGGGAAGCCAGTGATGGGTCATCACTGTTCCCCGATCGAAAACCATGGAAGAGCCTCGGGGTCAAAATCAAAGCGGAAGGAATAAAAGGCTGCTGGTCGGATTTCAGCAGTGTGAAGAAGAAGAAGAATGAGAGTTGCAGACGGTGGAGAAGAAGAAAAAGAAGAAGAAGAATGAGAAAGTTGCATGCGGTGGCTGCTGTTTAGTAGTTGCAGTAGCAGGGAAAGAAAAGGAAGAGAAAGGGTTCGGCCAAGGAGGAAGAATGGAGGGGGCGGCTGAGTTTCATGATGCAGCATAGCTGGCCACCGTGGCTTTCCTTTTTCTTCGTGAGGACGACGCCGCTGGGGTGGAGCCGTGGAGGTAGTGAATGACGGGATGAAGAGGAAAAGGCATAAATGTCAAAAATGAAACTTGGGCAATAGTGGAGTACTATTTTGGGTATTTTTGTAATACCCAAACTCAATTTGAATAGTTCTGTTAACGTAATCGTTGGTTGGGTAATTTTGTATGTCAAAACCCAATTTTGAGTAATCCAATAATTTTCCCAAAAAAACACTACTCCTATCGTGTACCTATGTTAAGATACAATGGATGCAAAAAGACTGCATATCATATGCTGAAGATTTTAACGCTCGTCTTCTTATTGGCTGAGACCGCTAGCGTGTACACTTTTGGACTTATAAAACTTCAATTTTCACAAACACAATCATATGATAAAATATTATGCACTCTTTGCTTTCGGCAATGTTATTTATTTTAGGACCTATTGAGCTAAGTGTACCTACATCTAAACAGAACTAGGTGTAAAATATCCATCTATGGTGTGGTTACTAGGCCTTTTCACACCTAGATATGGGCTGCACTAGCTTGATAGGGTTCTATATCCTTATTTTATTTTTAGGGTGTAAGAACTCTGTCCCACTAGCGCAAGAAGTAACAGTGCACAGAACCAATGAGAGGGCGTACACTAGCATCTTCTAGCACTTGGGATAGCACCATCTTTTTGCACCCCCTATCTTTAGGCATTCCTACGCCAATAGGATAGGATTATTATTCCCTTTTTTATGTTACAAATGGGAATCATGGAGGATTCAAGGGGGATAGTATGTGTGGAGTTTGAGACTCGAAACCAAGACCTCAAGGAGCCTAAGCGTCGACCACGCTAGCCCATTATTCCAGCTACGTTAGGCAGTGTCCACAACATTGGTAAAATTTTGATGGTGAAAAGAACGTTCCTGGTCATGTGCGCCTAAGCCCAGACACATGATAGCAAAATGACCACCTTGCCCCCATCCTGTTGGATGTCTAAACACATGTTTTCCGTTAGCCCCCACCCTGGTGCAGTGGGCATGCTACTAGGTAGTGTTCTCTCTTCCAATTTGATATATCTAAAATGACCGCATTAAATGAGATTGAAAACCATCATATATATATATATATATGTGTGTGTGTGTGTGTGTGTGTGTGTGTGTTAAGATTTCACATTAGCCATATGAGGATTGATCCCTTATAGTTCTAGGAATATAGCCTTGGATTCCCACACTTAAGAATTTGCCTTTTAAGGGGAGAGTTCTCTTGAATGTGTTCAGTGATATTAGAGTAGTCAATCCTCGGTTCCAACTCTGACACAAAAATGATGACTCCATGCAAAAATGAAATCCTAGAAAAGGGCTACTCTGATCCAAAGTGGAATATGATGAACATGGGGGTTGATCCCAAACATCACTCTTTACAATATTATGGTCTTTATTTTGTCTAGAGACAAGCAAATAGGGGTTGGTGAGGGAGGTGATAGCGGATCTAAGGCTGTGTTTGGAAGTCAAGAAAAAAAATGTATATATATATATAATACAAAAATAATGAATTAATGCGTCTATATCTCTCTAATAAGGATTCTGAAAATATACCAATGATGTTTTTGGTTATATTTCTACCCAAAAAAAAAGATGTTTTTAGTTATATTATTCACCTTAAATGCTGGTAGATATCTAACACTATACTATAGTATTTAAAAAATAATATCCAAAGGCCTGTTTGTGCAATAATGAAGTTTTATATAAGCTTAAAATTGAAAAAAGAAAACCCAAAAATATAAAGGAAAAATAATTTGGCTTATACAGGGGACTCGAGCTTTGAAGTGTGCCTTCTAATTACTTGTTAGTCGTACATTATATAGCGACGCTTCCAAAGAAGTTTTTTTTTTTTATGTTTCCATGTTTGGAAGACTTTCTACTCATTTAAGACAAAAAAAAAAAAAGCAATGGTCCGTATCGGCCAGATCAGAGCAATATTGACCTTTACTGATCTTTGATCTTGATCTTTTAATCTCGTTCAACATGTATGATTCAAATATAAAATCGTAAGAAAAATTAATTTTTTAAAAAAATAACGATAAATCTGTTTAATACGGTCCAATTGAATCTATTCTGAAATGGTATCAACTTCATCATTGTCATCACTATTCCCAAGTATTAAAACTGTTATAGTAAACATCAAGAAATATGAAAATAAACAAACATAGATTAGCATAATACGTAGATTTAACTGTTTGCTTAATAAGACGATAGTACATTATATACTCTTCCAAGTTATGGTCGATTCATTGGATTATGCACGATTGATTGGGTCAAATCGTATCGCTAGAGCATGACCCCCACACCCCTATACAAGATCAGTGCTAGACTCTAAGCTTTGACCTATACCCCTCTGATTTTATCACATATCTAAAAAAAAATCTCATTTAAATCACCACCAAATATATCATTCGAAATGAATCAAGAATTCAAATGAACTTAACAAAAACCTTATCCATCATTCAACCTTCTAATTCATATACAGAGCACTTGGCGTAGTCTTTAATAGAAAAACTGCGAAATTTGAAATGGCACGGCAGCCCACAGAAACTTACAAACAAAGAAAGTAGAAAGGGACATGGACAGGTGAATTTGATTTTCCCCTAAGTTACATTTTTTTTTTTTGGTCAAAGATTTCAATTCTTAAAATGTGCAGATTCATTCTTCACGAGGGATGATCATGAAGTGAGCCTTTGAATATGCACTAAGATACATGACACGTTAATCACGATACCCTTATTTTATTGCCCTATTCAAAAACGATAATATATGTTTCTATGTGAGGACTATATAAGCAGTTCCTTTCAGAATTTTAAAAATGGTCATACCAAACCATAGAGATGCACTGTCGTTTCCAACTTGGGCCTTTTCAAGCTTCAACTTCGTTTTTCCACCCGTTGGGAAGTTCCAACTTTCAACTCTGGACGTCTGGAATAGAAATCCATGTGCTGGCAGCTGGTTTTGATTGACTCGTTCTGCCCGTCCCATGTTTCTTTTAAAACTGGGGGAGGAATCTACACTTTCACGTGCATTGCCATTAATTTCCCATGTCAAGTCCAATACAAACATGAGAGGGAAACTCACATGGTGAATGTGAGAGTATTGCAAATACATCAATTTCTCCCTTGAAGTTTGTTTTCCAACTTCCCACATATTCATTTATTCATGGATTTTTAAATGTTTAAAAATTAGAAAAATAGTTTCACAAAAAAGAAAAAAGAAAAAAAAAATGAAGCGAAAAATGGTTCTCTAATATATATAAGGGTACATTAGCACCTATGAGTAAGGATGTGAATTTAAAATCGAAATTGTTTACTGAAATCGAATCAAGTTGTTTACACCGAAACTATAAAACCGTTTAGTAAATGGTTCGGTTCTGGTTTCAAGTTTAAGACTAATTAGTTAAATGGGTTGGGTCGATTTTAACCGTTTAACCCGTTGGTTTCAAACCGAATTGACATCATGAAAATCGAACCGTTTAAACCGTCAAAATCTATCCGACTAATCCATATAACAATTAAATATTTTAATTTAATGAAGAATTAAGGATCATAGAGGCTGTCCAACAGTCTATTCAATAATTTACTAATATTATGTAGTTTTGTAGTTAATCCTTGTTTGTTCAATGCCTCACTTAATTTGATACAAGATTGAAGCATTTATCAACAAAAGTAAATTTTAGTAAGCATGAGAATAAACTAGAAAACCGATTACTAACCATTTGAAAATCGTATGGAATAAACTACGATCAAAACCGTTTAAAATCGTGAAACCGACACCATTTAAAAACCGTAGAACAGAAACCGTTTACTAAACAATTGTGGTTTCAGAAACTGCAATCGTTTAGTAAATGGTACGGTTTTAATTTCAGCCAAATAAATGTGAACCAAACCGCTGAAACCAAATAAATGTGAACAAACCGCACCGTATACACCGAAACCGTACCTATTAATACCCTTACCTATGAGTGTCAATTTTGGCCTAGAACTCAGGATCGAACCACAATCAGGCCACCCATTAGCTTATTGGTCCGATTCTCTACTGGTCCAATTCTGGATCTATCAATCAAGTTATTATTCCGATTCCAAATTTATCGATTTAAGTTTATTGGTTCAATTTTGGATCTATCAATTTAGTCTCCAAATAATTTCAGAAATGACAAATCAACTAAGAACGGGTAGAAACAGAATAAATTCACAACATAATCATATATATAACATAATTCTTAAGACTTAAAGGTCATGAGAGCTAAGGTTGCCCTTTATTTTTTTGGTCTTTCAATTTTGAAAGATACCTCTTGTCTGGTATACCTTTTTTTTTTTTTTTGAAATCAAGATGTCCGGGCTAGCTTACGCACACCTCGACTAATCCTCCTCCCCTGGGTGCTGGCTCCACAAGCCGAAGATACCACCAATAGGCTATCCTAGTGTTTGTAGTCTGATATGCTATTTTATCAAAGAACTGACTGTTAAAAAAATGGTATATTTAAGAATACTAATTTAAGAGCATAATTTAGTAAAACCTAATTTACGAGGATAGTTGTGTTCCTACTTATTAATTGATTTTTCTTTTTGCTAATGAGGAATCCCTTTAATATGTTCGATTTTATGGTTCCAGTACAAGGATAAACCTCGATTACACATAACCACACCTAACTCATGTAACAGATTAGTTATAGGACATACAAGTTGGTAATGTCTATGTCACATGTACAAAGTCTTTAGGCCAATAGAGCTACACGATTCTCAGGCTATTTTATTAATTGAATATAAAACAAGATGTAATAAGGACAAATTGGAGGAAAAATGATGTGTTTCATCTGTTTGTACTTATTATTTTGTTAGTAAAAGTATTGCATATCACATGTGAATTGAAATTATTGTTTTATTATAATATAATTGAATATATCTAACATATGTTAGGATTTTTCTTTTTTATTATTATTTTAGACCAATTGGGACCGATTAAGAAACAGACCAGACACCATACCCATTAATTAATGATCATGGATCTCAAGCTTGAAAACCATTACCTTATCGATCGATATGGTTTTGGTCCTGACTCCTTGGGGCCAAAATCATTAACGAACTGGATACATAGCCACTATCTCTCTCTCCCTTACATGTAAATGATCTTTATATCCCTATTAGAGAAACTGTTTCATCACCCATCATTGGTAAGCTCTATTATGTCACCTGTTGATGAAAGAGCCTTTTCCTTTAAAAAAAATTCAAATTCAATATTTTAAGTTTTTTAGACAACTCTGGTTTAATAATTATAAGCATAAACCTACATGTGAAGAGGAGAGAGAAATTTAAATAGACCATGTAAGAAAAATTTTCCCATAAAAATAAAGAAATGAAATATTAGCAAGATTGTATCACTCCACGGCTCCATGTGCTCTACTTGACCAATTTTGTATGAGTTAGGTAATTTTTGGACGCCTAACAAATGAAACGAAATGAAATGGGAATATAGGAAAGTGGCATCATCATAAGCTAGGGCAAGTGCAGTGGATAAAAGTCTTAGCCGCGTGTTATGTTTGGTTTTTCATAAAATTTTGGCAAAAAGTTCTAACCATCTGAAGAAAATTTAAAAATAGAAAAGAAAAGTAGTTAAGATAGGGAAAGCAAATGTGTTCTCCTCATCTTTTTTTATTTTTTTTAGGGGGATTTTTTAGAAAGTTAAAAGATTACAGTACAAACACAGCTTAGCCTAGTGGTGACAGCTTTGACTTGAAGAGCCGATACCTAGGGGAGGAGGTTGTGGGATCAAACCCTGTCGTTAGTATGTTTGAGTAAATAAGTGTGTGTAAGAGTAGGTGTCCATTAGTCTTACTAGCGTCTAGGTTCATGCAGCTATTGCAGAGAGAATTGGAAGGGTTTCGGGGCAATACAGTATAGCAGAAGTCTACCGGTGGATGGTAATCTATTGGTGAGAGATCCCCTTCCTTATTTCTCTCTCCTCTTGTACTCAAGGTTAATTAACGTTGGTTCTGCTGTTCCTAACATGAAGGAAGAAGAAAAACTTCTGAATTTATTTTCTGTTATTATTCGAAATCCCCCTATTCAAAATTGTTTATGTTCTATCCCCAATCTGAAATTCGCTTCCAATTTTTCCTCTCTTTAGAAATGACCTAGGGTTAGTGTTGTAGTTGGGTTTATGGAACCCAATGTTTTGGAGTTTGAATGGGCATACCTCCGTGTGCTTAAAGGACTCTAATACATACCCTCCAGCCCAAAGGTTAGGTAGTTTGGGTAGAAAACCCACTTTTTAAGGTTTCGAACAAAGATTCGGTTGAATCTACGAATTCAACCACTAGAAATTCGGTTCAATAAGCTCAAATGAAAGGTGGAATAATCCTCTACAATCTTTACGGACAAAAATCACCTTAGGTAGGTGTGGTGGTTGGGATCTGAGCTGAAGAACAGTCTTCTAACTGTCATTGGTTGATCACAATTGGTGGACAATTCCCAACTCTGCAGCTCCTGGTCCATCCACTAGTGATCATCTTCTTCAGTGCTGTCTGGGGAATATTTTAAGGAATCTTTTAGGGGTCTCTTATACCTTCAATAGCACACTAATATTATACATGTTATAGGTCAGAGACAAGATTTTCAATAAGAACTATCGATGTATCTTAGGGTATGATTCCAGGTTAAATCTCACCAAGTCAGCAGACAAGGTAGGTGGTTGTCTGACTTCTTTTTTTGAGAGTTTTTAAATTATAGATTTGATGCATGTAATTACATATATGTTTCTTAAATTAATAATCTCGTGTATGCTTAGTTATTATTGATTTTCAACTGTTTTCATATGAAATTGTTGTTATGATTGTTGTGTATGAATAGGTGGGATCCGGTGTGGCCAAGGAGGATCCTAGTACCGTGATTGCCACTTAACTTTAATTATCATGCATTGTGTGCACATTAGATCTAGGCTTGAAAATAGGTTGCGGTGTGGCCGAGGTTTAATTATGGTACTGTATTCAACATACGAATTGTACCATTATAAAAGGTCATGTATGTCACATATAGTTAGGTGAATTCCTTGTCCTATGACCCATTGCCATAAGGGGGATAGGTGTTGAATAACCCATAGTGGTAGGTCTGATGAGATTTTTCAGGATACTACTTCCACGATATGATGTGATTGTTGCTAGAGACGGATCCAGCCTAGGTGATCGATATATGATTTTCAGAACCGTGGCACTAGGATGGGTTTATCAGGGGTTTTCTGGGTGACCGAGGATGTATTCAGGGACTGATAAGTTTTGTATCACTAAGTGACCGATGTGTGATTTTCAAAACCAAAGATCTGCCTAATGTGTTGCAGTAGCACTATACCACTGACTTAGTTGTTTGCTAGGTGGATAATAAAATGAATTGCAGAATGTACCACATCATGGACTATATGTGTTTGTAGCATGTTCCCCATCCCTCACTGAGCTTAGTGAAGCTAACACCAAGTGTGTGTCCTTTTTAGATGATGATGTAGGTACTGTAGTAATGATAAGCAGAAACACTTCCTCCTCTATGATCGAGTACAGTGGAGACTGGCAGACTCTAAAGGCTGAGGAGCATGATGAGGGGTTATGCTAGTGATGACTGTGCTTACAGTGCGCCATGAGCGGGGATTGATGCTGCCTATTGTCATTTTTGTGTATTTTTGGATGACTATACTTACGAATTATTATGATATACATTTTGATATTTAAATTAAGATAAACCTGTTATTGTAATAACTTTATCACATTGTAATTTTCCCCACGACAATGATCATTTATTTTATCTTTTATTCCTTTGCATATGATTTTAGTATGATTCTTTTTGGATTGTGAGCATAAGATACTGCTTTTGAGATCCTGGTAGATCTTGTAGGATGATGGTAAGCATCATGAATACATTTTCAATATCTTAAGTAGTGGGGTGACACATATCGTTTGAAGAATAAATTTCCATAACCTCTTTCTTTTCCCTATATTGGTCTCTCTATACGATCATTAGAGTTAGCAACTAATAGACATTGCTATTATTATAAAGACTAAGAGTAGGGACAAACCTTAAAAGACACAACAACTAAAGACTCTCACATAAAGGGCTTAGTTATTAAAAAAAAAAAAAGATTTTACACTTTTAGGACGAGTTAATTGAAGCCTCTATTCACTAAGGAGACCACCTCCCCCATATATAGCTTTATCCATACATACTCATTAGTCAACCTCTATTTAGTAATCTATAACCGTAAAATAACTAGATGCTAGCCCACATATGGTGAAAATATTACATTCTACTACTTGGGTAGTGGAAAATCATTTCTCCAATTAAGGATAGAAAAATGAGCTTACATAGGAAATGTTGACAATGATGTCCTCTAAACAATACACATGGGTCCAAGCAAAAGTAAAAATACCCAATTGTAAGCATCGTCACGCCTTAAGTTGACATAGGACCCTACACATCAAAGTGCCAGCACCCTCACCTACAAATGGGCTATACTAGTGTAAATCTGTGGGATGAAAATGTAAGTCACAATGGTTAAACATGTCAAATCCAAATCGGAACTGACTTCCAACTGAATTGAATAGTTACTCTATCGCTGGGAACTCACTAGCACATATCATATGACCATTAATCAGTACTATCAAACGGATATTTCATACAGAAGTTCATTATATTACTACATCTAATAAAGCTCACTATGACTGGATTTATATCAAAATAAATATACTAGTCTAAGTCCTCAACTTCAGGAAGACTACTAACGTCCAAACGTGTGTATTCGTCAAAGGGAGATACCACCGCATATTGCCTCTACTATCATTCAAGACTACTATCATTATAGGTCCAAACAACTTGCATATGTACAAAATAAATAATAATATAAAATGATTATCTATAAAATTACAACAATAAATGCACAATTATATTAAGGACCAATAGCAATTGCTTACAACAATAAAATAATAAACTCCTACTAACAAAATACATCAAAAGGTTTATCTATTTTTATGGTAGTAATATGCCCTTGAAAATTTTTGGAGCCAAAGCCCTTTGTCAGTGAATCTGTTATCCTAGCATCAGTATTAACATGCTCAATGGTGATTTACGAATCACAACTTTTTTCCTAAGTGGGAGATGTATTTCAATATACTTCAATCTAAAATCATTCTTATCATCTTATGAGAAAATGACTGTAATAGAATTATCACAAAACATCATCAATGATCTGATTGTGAAATCAACCACCTAAAACCCTAAGATGAATATAACATAGAGTATCAGAAAATAAATTTTTATATCACTAACTTCAAGATATATTCACTAACCAATCACATTAAAAGAAGTGACAATCTCCTCACGCATAGAATCCATTCACTTAGCTGAATGAGAACTATCAACTATATTCTCAAAATGATACTGGATCACACTGAAATCCTATTTCATACTCATGCTCTTGCAAGTAAACAACATAGTCACTAGAAGTGGCAAATCTGTGAATTCTAAACTGATCTCCTTAATAGGAGTTTGATCATCAATCATAACACTCATTATTCTTAAGTAAAATTGCTCTACCAGTCTCAAAAATGAGAAAAACAACAAAAAACTATAACATTTTAACATCTCAAAATAGTCAATAAAGTGTTTATTAGTTATTATGAGATTTAGATTTCTCATTTGTGAGTTATATTTTACTACTTTAACTATGCATTTCTCCTAGATATAAAAATGAGAATACATGTTTTCTTCTATTTTGTAATTCATGTGTTATCTTAAATATTGATTTACATGAAATCTTATGTAGAATGCATATAGTTATTGTAATGACCCAAGAATACGATAAGTACCAAACCCGCCTGAGAGATCGGTGAGGTGTCCCCACCAAGAATACAGTTAGTACCATAGGATTTGAGAGGTCAGTGAGGATATACAAACTTTACTACCACATCGTCGAGGGAGAGAGTCATGGACTAGTTAATAACCTCTAGCTTCCTTAACATGGTACAACGTATTTTAAAGCCTTGAGACCCATAGGCTAAAGAGGACAATATTATGCAAGGTTAACGGGGTCGGGGTAGAGCCTGAGGCGGGGGCTGAGACATTACAAATGGTATCAGAGTCGACCTCAACAGTGTGTGGGGTCATAGCCGGGACATTGTGCCGAAAGGAGGAAAGTGTAACGACCCAAGAATATGACAAGTACCAGACCCACCTGCGAGATCGGTGAGGTATCCTCACCAAGAATACAGCTAGTACCAGGGGGTTTGGGAGATCGGTGAGGGTATGCAAACTTTTGTCTCACATCCTAGGGAGAGATTCCTGGATTAGTTAATAACATCTAGTTTCCTTAACATGACACAACGCGTTTTAAAGCCTTGAGGCCCATGGGCCAAAGAGGACAATATTGTGCAAGGTTAATCGGGCCGGGGCATTACAATTATCTTCAATGCATCTCCCCAAAAAAATTGATAACGATGTATTACTCACAAAACTCATTATCATGTTCATAAGTTTACTATTCCACCTCTCGGTTATACTATTCTATTCAAAGGTATCTAGTACAATGTATTGTGCGTCAATACTACAATCTTGCAAATATCTAGCAAAAGACTTAGGATTATGTCTGGTTTCAACATATCTATTATATATTATTCTTCACCTTGGTCAGATCTCACTATTTTTATTTTTCTTTCCAATTTCCTCAAGGTACTTCCAAACATTTTTATTACCAGTCACACTTTCACATATGACCTAATTAAATAAATAATTTACTATTATTCAATATATAACTTGTTCAAGTCCTTCCACTTTACAAAGAGAGCATTGGCATCAAGACTACTCTCAGTCGTAGGCTTGGGAGATTTATCAACTCTTAGAGTCATTCCTACTCTCATGACTGCAAACGTCACATTCAGAGGTTCAAGGCACTTTTCTTAATTTGTGCCATCAAGTGTCTTGATAGACACTATATGGGGTGTCATAACAAGTAGATAAGCAATACAAATGAAATCAAACCTGACCAAGAGCATATAAGTAATACAAATGAAATCAAACCTGACCAAGTATGCAATTAATTAAAATTCTTCCAGTCTCAATTTTATCAAATAAAAGGAAATCAAAAAAAAAAAAAGAAAAAGTTGAGTGAAAGATCCAACATCATTGAGGTCATGCTTGTGGTTCGAAAGATCACCCAATATGCAATGAACTCTTTTATAGTAAAGAAAGATGTCTAAACAAAACTTCATTGAAAATCTTATCACTTAGGGCCTCAAATTTTGTAAAACCCATCAACATCACTCTCACCCAATCGAGTGGGACCAACCAAACGAAAATACTCATCTAGTGGTGGCAAAAACATGACATTCTTGTATGGTCTCCTTAGAGAAATCTATAAGAACTGTCAGCAAGAGTCTCATATGTTGAACAACTAGTCCGCAGAGTGAAAGTATCGTCACTCAAGTTATGTAATCCTATCAACAAGATTGTAGACTAAGCACATGGATTCAGACTTTGGTGAAAAAAATATGATGAGCTACTTCTACACTTGACATGAAGCATTACAAGCTTAAGCCCATATAAGCAACCACTATGAAAACCCATACATCAATAAGGGTTTTGTCTAGAGAGGTAGAGAGCTAAGAGCGTACCATCGTCATTAGAGAACTTCACGCACGAAACCAGCTCTAGTGTGTGTTGTTAAGGTTATAAAGACTCTATACGGTCAATATGGTGGTGATGGAGGAGGTTGGCTCCCACCACTAGCACTTATTATACACAGACTTACTCAGTGATTGGCAATGGCAGAACCTTTACTCCACTTCCATTTCCACCTTTGTCCGAAAATATTAATAATTATAAATAAATAAAGATATTTGCAGAGCTATATAAGGAGGGGCTTAACCATCAACTGACACTTTACAATAAATGTGACGATGTGGATATGCAGTCGTAATAGAAAAAGACTCCTCTCCAAGATAAATATTTTTGTTGCATGAGAATCTCATTACGCTTCCTATTCTTGGATATATTTTATATTCTTTCTTAAAAAAAACAATTTAACTGACTACCAATGGATTGGAAAAGTTCTTAATCTACTAGGATTCTTATTACGAATACCAAGTTGATAAGAAAACTTAGATGTATCAGTTTTAAGCTTTGATATTCTCATATAACTTTAAGCTTTAAGAGTTAACACTTGAAACATAGGATGGATGTGATTACTAGATTTTTATTTATTCTTTCTTTCATCATAAAATGCTCAATTGTTTTTATTCTTCAGTGGTCTTTTATATTCCCCTTGACACAACTTCAATCCTTGAAAGCCTCACAATTGATTGTAAGGTTGTGGACGTCATATTGGAGTTCCTAATAGTCAAGTCCTATGACAGGAAGGTAGAAAGTGTAGTTGGACGATTTTTTTTTCTTCTCAATATACAAGTAAAACTATCATTATTCTATGTAATTTGTTATCCCAACCATAGGTCATTGCAAAGATGACAGTTCGTGAGCTTTAGTATATTGATAATTTTGGATTCTAACTGAGAAAGAAATAGTTTTGTTGATCTTGTCTATTTGTAGATGACCATATTCTAATGTACCCTGTTGGTGGCATTTAAAAAAAAAAAAAGGTAACCTAGGAACCATTCAAAAGAACTCAACATGTTTCAAGGAAGTGATGTGTTGAATCAATTTCACTTTCTTTATTAATCTTTCCTTTAATACCCTTCATCTCATTCTATTTTTCTTATAAGTTCATATGTCAAATTATTCTCAATTTATTTTGTCACCTCTATTAGTCCAGGGTAAGGTTGAATAAAAGGTAGATTTGCAACGGCAGAGAAAAGGGAGGAAATGCAGTGGAGGAGGTAGTGATCACAATCTGAGGGAACCATTGAACGGAAACAACTAGCTAGATTGTTGGTTGTGAAAATACTAGTTACAAGGGTGGGGGTGGGACAGGGTAGAGTGTTAATTTTCGATATCGGAATGGTCATTAACTAGTTCTAAAACTGATACAATATTAATATATACAATATCTATTGAATCGACCAAAAAGGTGCTCATACCAGTATCCATATCATTCTAGTACCTTATTTTATGATTTCATCCGCTTGAGGTTGAGTTCCTAAGTAGAGCAAAGAAAGTGGCCAAAACCTTTTTTCACCGGCCTCCTTTTTGAAAGATCGTTGAATAAGAAGGAAGCTAAAGTTAGGTAATATGTACTTCTTTTCCTGAGTTTATATGTTATTTATATATTTTTATTTGTACATAATTTTTTTTATTCATGAGGAGTAACTCATGTCATGGTTTTAATAACTCATTATTGGAACATTATTGTGGAAGGCCATTTGGGTTGGAATTCAATAACAACATATGTTAGTTATATATATTTGTCTCCACATTAATTTGTTGTTATTATTGACAAATTGAATTCTCTTTCTATTCACTAATGGATTGGACATTGACCAATGTACTGGAATAATATATTTCACAAATAGTAACACTAGAATTCATAGAAGGTGATAAAATTTTATTGTTTTCATCTCCTATTTTTGATTAGTTATTATTATTATTATTGTTTTTATTGTTGTCGTCGTCTTACATCTCCCCTTCTTAACTTTTTTTTTTTCACTTTAGGTTAAATTATACTTGAATTAGATATGGATTTTTGATAAAGATTATTGATTAGTAAACTTCATTTATCTAAATATGAGTAGGATTCAAAACTTCAATTTGTAGATGATGGATCGAATGGCTACACCCAAGAGAGAGTGAATTAGTTTGAACTATTTTTTAAGAAATTTTAAACTCTACAGGTTACTCTAAAGTTTGGATAGCTTGACTACTCAACTATGAAATGATCACTAAGAGTGATAAATGCTTCTTACACTTTTTAATTCTATAAATGATGATATACTTGCAAACCATTCAAACAAATTATTTAAATGAAAAGCATGTAAACAAGCAAGTAGAAGAGGGTAAAGAGAAAAGAGAGTACACAACAATTTTATAGTGGTTTGGATCCTCCTTGATCCTATACCTACTCCCAAGGTCCACCTGACCAATGATTTTCTCTATTATTTAATTCCCTTTAATAGGTAGGAATCAAGCCTTTACACACACCAATCATAGTCCTTTGATTTGAGACTCGAACTTCCATAGCAAAGGATTTGCTCTACCTAGCTGCAATCCTTCGACCTAAACACCCAGTCCTCAACAAAGAATTCCTCACTAAGCAACAGTCTTTCAGACTGAGCATCTTGATCCTCGATCAAGGATTTTCTCACCTCACCACAGTTTTCCAGGCTAGGTACCGAGGCTAAGGATTTTCTTGTACACACGTATAGCTATAAGCACCACTAACTCATATAAACTTGCGACAGAGTAGCTTCTTAAAAGCTTAATAAATGCACACATTCGGGTCAGTGAACCTTTTGAAGTTCTTTAAGCACCTTTTCTCTAGATGATGATTATTTTTAGTTCAGATTATTTTTTATAGCAAAGGTTACCAACTCCTGAAGACTCAAGCCCTTTTGTAAGCTCCCAATTAGCCGTTATACTGGCTATTAAAATCAAGCTTATCAATTTAAGCTCAAGATCATAAATGAGAAATGATTAATTTCATCATTAGCAAAGGATGTTCTTAAGTTCTAAGGAAACTAACTGTTAGGCTCTCTTGAAACACTTGAGATTGATTGAGAATTTTACACTTGGTTACCCACTAAGCCCCTTCATTTAATGATACACATCATCATTTTTTAATCAATAAAGGTTTATTCATAATTGACTGCGTGCTACCACAGTTGACCGGAAGACAAAGAACTCAGCATACCATGCTTTTATTTGGAGGGACAATCATGTGGATGACCATCACTATTGTCCACAATTCTATACGTAGAGTTTTTCATTAAGCTCAATCAACTGTAACTTTACATAAATAACTATGAACAACAAGGTCTATATGTTATCTAAGCTAAACTACCTAACAACTTGGATTTTCTCCTAGGTTTCACCTTCTTTTTTTTTTTTTTTTTAATCTTGCTCATATCTTTATTTCAAGATTACATATGATATTACAATTTAAGCACAAATACTTTTGATCTTCATAAAAGACACCATCTTCAATTAATAATATAGACTTGAAGCTCTTCTTGGTTTCTTATAGAGTATAGACAATTGCAGCTATTCTTCAAGTTGCTTTGCTCCTCCAGGGATCTCCTCATAAGATTTGATTGCCACTACTCTTTACAAGCCTCATGTATATATTAGAACACTCAAACACTCATGAGTAATGATTTTCATATCCAAAACATATCTATCCCAATGATAGACCTCTTTAGATTCAACAATAGTTATATATGTAAGTAATACCTCCAATAATCTTGACATTGTAAATTTTTTTACTATTCACATAGATTTAGTAAGAGGCTTACTAAAAATAAAAATAAAAAGAACGAATGAAAAATTATTCTATTTTTTTGTCATGAAATATAAAGCCTAAGAGTATGAATCCATCTATTTCAGAAAGTGAAACCCTTAGATCCTCAGTGTAAGTCTAATCCTGCTCTATGAATGAGTGAGATGAAGTCTTTTAGTTACTTTAATATGGCACACATCTGTTTTTTAAGAGGTGAAATTTATGTTATCTTTTCATCAAAGAATTCCAGGTTTATTTCTCTCCATTAGACTTATACCAGTGCTTGAGGTCTCTAGAATTCAATATCTCTTAAGAAGCTCTTTGAAATTGAAGTTTCTAGCAACAAGGTAAATTTTTAAAATCTCTAGCCATGAAGCTTTCCATTTTAACAACTAAAATAGAATAATCTCATATGTTGATTGTTATGGCACAATCAAGCAAAATGTGGTGAATGTTTTTTTTTCTTTCTTCTCTACCCAGATCAACATATACATCATTCATTCTTGCAAAGAGAAGTCTTATGGCTCTTTCTCTTTAGTAAAATTTCTTCTTATTATTATTATTGATTGAGCACCATATTTATATGTTACTTCTCTCATCAATGAAAGTTGATCGTGAATAAATTCAAAATTCCTCTATAAGAGGCCTTTGTCTCAACTAGAAATCGTTTTATAAACCTATATACTTTTTATAATACGATGAAATATATATGTTTCATAAAATTTTTATTTTTATTTATATCTTCTTTTTAGCAAACTCCTTATCTTTCTCAAAATCTTAGATTTTCTATCAACATTGCCATTGCCTACTCACTTGTAACATGCATTTGCTATCATTGCTTGGCACCATAAATACCAATTAAAATTAAAAAAAAAAGGGTTAATCAAACTAATAAAGTAATTCCTATTTTTTTTTTTTTTTTTACATTTTACCAATATTTTAAGCCCATTAAAATGACTTATTACAATGAAAATCCACCATACCAAAGGCCAAAATGTATAAAACCTAACCTAAGTTTTATTTCCATTAAAATAAGTTAATTTCTTTGATTTTTTTGCACCAACGAGAGAGGGCATTATATGAATTTTTGTAGATTCCAACCCTGGGTTCTTGATATAGATTTCCTAGAAATTGTCTTATTTATGCAATGCATCAAACATATTAATGCCTTATGAATTTATTTCATGTTTGGAAATCTAAATATTATCTTAACTATAACTAACCCAACAGTTGGCATGAATACAGATAGAAATTGGACTACAATGGAAGTTCTAGTCCTTTCAACCAAATTTGGGGTCTTGATATTCTGACTTCATATAAAATTATCCAAGAAGCAACCAAAACTGAACTAATGGATCAGTTTAATGAAAACCATTAAGAGTCTAACCACTTAAACCATTGCTAGCTTTTTGACTCTTAGCTTTATGGCACCAGAATGGAGTTGAACCACAACTAGCCTATCCAATTGCACTACTGCTCTTCCCATAAATATAGATATAGTAATTTTTAAGATGACATTAATATAGGATATGTTCAAGTGTTATTTGATTTGGTAATTCAGAGAAAAAATGGTACTATTCCATTAAAAAAAATTAAAATGATAATAATTTGGAAACATATAGGTTCTGCTATTGTATGAGTCTTTGCATGTGAAGATCATCATATTAGCATTTTCTTTGGCAATTGTATAGCATGGGTGATCCTGATATGTAGTCTTGGCGTATTTTATCAATACCCACCATAAAAGCTTTCAAATGATGATTTTGGTAAAGGCCTATAACCTTAATTATGGACTTAAGTTTTATTCCATCATAGTTGTTTACATATATATATATATATATATATATATATATATATATTGAGAAGTGTATGAACCAACTTGCCAAGGGTAACAAATTCAGAGATGGTGTTACTACATGCTTAGACTCAAGACCATTAAGTTATTTACAACTATGTCTTTTAAATGCTTTTTTGTTCTTTGAAAATACATTTATAAATGCTTAGTGTTTTGCAAAATATGGCCACAACCATTAATTGATGTTAATTGTAACATACTGTGGTAACCTAAATCAAGGGGTTGTGTCAGAAAAAAACTTATATCTTTTCTTATGTAAAAAGTTTCATTGTTTAAATATACGAATCAAAATTTATACCTGAAATTTACGAAGAAAGGTCATAAGGAGCTTAGTGTCAATACCATGGAGTACCCTAAGTACTCATGTTATGAATTATAAGGTTGTGTGCTATTATTATTGGTATGCAGGTTCTGTAAGAATAATGGGCTAGTGAATGAGCTAATAGAGACGGTCTTTGTTGTAAAGCAGTGCATGAATGATGTTGAACACTGATTGTGGTTTGAAAATCAAAGAGAAGTCTAAGGAGAATCTATGATTTATCTCAAAGAATGAGTAATTCATCTTGTTTTCCTTCCTACTTGATAGCCGTAGTTGGGATAATACTGAGTTGAGTTGCTTGACACCATAAGACATCTCTCTTCTTGAACCTCCATATCCAATGGCCCATCAACTCCTTAAAAGATTAAAAAAATAGGAAAAAAAAGAGAACCTCAATTATCATCCAATTAAATATCAAAACATTCATAGCCCGTAAACTTAATGTTCTCTCTAAGAGAATATAGAAAAGTGTTATAGAAAAATACCGAAAAATTGTTTTCTTGGTAAGTGAAAAGATAGTAGACTTATCCTATCTCAACCATGGGAATAGATTTTTTGTCACAATTCAAATATCCATAGGATAAGACTCTCTAAAGACTTTTCACATGCTTAGCCCCCTTATCAAGTCCACCATAAGGTCACTATGAACCTTTATCTATAATCATTTTTATAAAACTACTCTCCACCCCCCACCTCCCACCCCCGATAAAAAAGAACTTTGATTTGCTATCCAATTGTCATTGCTTACTCACTTGTAATCTATATTTTGCTAATTGATCGTAGGGCTTACTTCTATTGAACCTAGACTTGGTCAAGGTACTGCTATGGGCCAAGCTATAGAAGATATCGTGAGACAACCAGAGGCAGAGGGTAAAATACGAGGTACTTTATTGCTTAGTCTGGCTTTTATGAAAGCTTTAACAATTTATGGACTGATCGTGGTGTGACGTCCAAGAATACGGCAAGTACCAGACTCGCTTGGGATATCAATGAGGTGTCTCCACTAAGAATACTGTAAGTACTAAGGAGTTTAGAAAATCGGTGAGAGTGTGCAAACTTTAGTTTCACATCGCTTAGGGGGAGATTATTGGACTAGTTAATAACCTTTAGCTTCCTTAACATAGCACAACGTGTTTTAAAGCCTTGAGGCCCATGGGCCAAAGAGGACAATATTGTGTAAGGTTAATGAGGCCGGGCCGTTACAAATGGTATCAAAGCAGACCCTAACAGCGTGTGGGGCCACAACGGGGACGCTATGCCGAAAGGGGCGAAATTGTGACGCCCAAGAATACGGGAAGTACCAATCCCGCCAGGAGATCAGTGAGGTGTCCCCACCAAGAATAAGACAAGTACCAAGGGATTTTGGAGATCGGTGAGGGTGTGTAAACTTTAGTCCCATATCGCCTACGGAGAGATTCCTGGACTAGTTAATAACCTCTAGTTTCCTTAACATGGCATAACGCGTTTTAAAGTCTTGAAGCCCATGTGCCAAAGAGGATAATATTGTGCAAGGTTAATGGGGCCGGAGTGTTACATGTGGTGTTAGCACTTTTATTTGTGAAATTATTATTTGACACCATTAGTAATCTCTCTTTTTAAAACCTCCATAGCTAGTGGACTAATAGGCTCTGTTAGTCAAAACTCCCGATCTGGGAAAGAAGAAAAACTTAAAGCTTTTCTGAATGTCCTTACTTGATATTTCTTTTTGTCTTTAAATAATCAATAATAATTTCTATTATAATGATTTATTCTCCACCACTCCAAAAAAAAAAAAATTTGTAAGTCTTTTAATGATTTGGAATTAATACATCTTAACATTTTTTTCATGTGTATTTTTTCGGTGAATATGCAACTGTAATCCTTCGTGGCAATAAGACAAGAAGACTATTAAAATATAACCTAAGCACAAGAATGGTGATGGTGTTGCTTGGGAATCTTGCATTCGCAAATGGAGTTGTCATAAGTCATGATGACACATTTGTCCTGTCACTGAAACGGGAACCGATAGAATCATGAGATATTATCATACTAGCTTAAAGGTCCCAATGCTACAACCTTTGACATCTTTATCTAGCTCCAGGGACAACTAGACAACATCAAAATGAATGCAAGAAGAGAATTCAGGTGACAATGAGCCTTTTTGTAAGAAGACCACGTATCATGCCACCCCCACAAATGTTATATATTATGAATTCTCAAACCATGAAGTTAAATGAAAATGGGATGAGTATGGATATACTCGTTGGTAATGAGGGAAGTAGACTAGGGGCTATCAGTTTTTAGGGTTCTATTGTTTTGTCTTATATTAATGTTTTTAAGGTTTAGAATATAGATTTATTAATCTATGACTTTTGAGGTTTAGAATGGAAGTCCTATAAATCTCCTAGTAACTTTAGTAATAGTAAATTTTGTCTAATTTAGTTAGTTAACACTATTTCTTTCCTTGTTGCAACTGTTATATATAATTATCTATCCCAATGCATGCTTTTCATTTTCAATTTGTTGTTTCATTACTCTATCCTAGGTCAATAAGAAACTACATAAATCACTCATAATAACAATTTTCGTTACTTTATCCTAGGTTAATAAACAACTACATAATATCACTCATATTGACAAAAATCACAATATATCTGAAAAAAAAATCAGAGCAACAATTATAAAAAGCGACCATTTAATTCTATAGTCCCACAATCACATCAACCACTTAACTTTTATCTTTAATTTGTAATGTAATATTTAATTACAATGCAACCAACAATTGGGCAGAAAAATTGTAAGAACGCATCTTTACATGGAGATATAAACAATATAGGCTTTATCATAATTCTTACGACTAAGCTGGTAACCTTTTGGAGGTATAGGTGATGGATTTGCTAAGTTTTTAATGATTTATAGCAATCTAAAGAGATGGTGGATTTTCTTTTAAGAACTTGATTTGCACATTGAATTTAAAATTCTTTATTTGGAGGCTACTCCTTATAGGTTACCTACTAAATTTAAACTATCAAAGTAGCTTGGTGGGGACTTAGTGTGTCCGTTCTGTAAGCAGGAGGTTGAGACCCATTGGTACATAGTTTTTCAAAAGAATTTGGGATGTGGGGTTTTGGATCTTCGAATTGAGAGGTGGCAGCATGATTCCATATTCATTCTTTTTTCTTGTATGTTAATGGACTTGTTTTCAAATCTTGAGAGACATTTTTTTTTTTAGTTTTTTTTATCACTCTTTATTTTTTTTATGGGATCTTCACAATCAATTTGTTTTTCGTAATTAGATCCTAACCCTTGTAAGGTTCTTGATAATGTTTCTCAATGGATCAATGCCCTGTAACTGGTTGGTTTTCATATTCCTTCTGCTAAATTAGGCTGTGAATTTGATTTCATTGGTCATCTGCATTTACTCCTATTGGGTGGTTCTTCTATGCTATTAAACTCACCTACTTATACCAATAGCATTGACAAGGGTCACATTGTGTTGATGCTTGTTAAAGTTCTTGATCTAAACACTTATAAGAGTGGTTGGGCCTCTTTTCTTATTTATCATAAATTGATTCGCTCTTTTGAGCACGAATTTTGGTGTTATTAGAGACAATGTTTCAACCAGGGGATTACACCGCATGCTCCAAAGAGCAAGGATGTTCGGGTATGAATCCATAAACATTTAGATAGATGTGAGGCACTTGACCAAGTTTTACATGGAGTCAGAGGCTAATAGGTGGTTGTGCGGCCTTTTTTATGAGGGGAAAAACAAACTTTACTCAAAAATAAACTCACAAACATTTACATATACTACACAGGAAGTCCTACTCTTGGTAGCCTTATAAGCGGTTCTTTGAGCTACAACAATTACTAAAGGTTCTTTACAACATGCATCAACCTTTATCTTCTGAGTTAATAAGGAGATAGATAGTAAGACTTGAAAGAGCTCCTAAGGTCATCCAGCCTCCATTCCCATCAAAATCCACTTCACAATCTCTGAATTATCTACCCAAATACTCACTTTCCGGAATCCCTTTGCCAAAGCCAGCTATAACCCCAATATGATGGATTTAGTTTTCTAAGCCATTACATTCCCCATGTAGCCACAGTCCATAGAGTCAAATCTAAACTTTGAATTGAAAATACAGACATCCCAACCAATAAGACTAGTCCATCACATATCAAATTTGGATAATCTTTATAGCGTAGAGCCTGAAGTCTAAAAAATTCGTATAAAAAAGTTCAGTTAGAGAAGACTCAGTAGGGAATCCCTATAGTTCCAAATCTACAATCCAATTTTTGGTAGTAGCACCAAGGACCAACAGAGGAGATGGAGTAATACCTTGGAAAACATATTTATTTCGAAATATTCAAATAAAATATAATTTAAATTAATAACAGTACTAATAAGAAATGTAGAGTTGTCAAGGGAAGACAATAAATGAGCATTTATCGTGGATTCAAAAAGGTTAATGAGAGAAGATTTCAAAAGACACTTTATACATAATCCCAAAGCCCTATCAACCCATATATGCCTTGAAAAAATATATAAGAAAAATAAATGCCATGCTATCTCATTCTTAAATTTATAAAACAGACAAATAGGATCAATACCATCTATAAAACCTTTCAAATTATCTTTAGTGGCTATACCATTAATCAATACATTCCAAAGGAAAATTATAAACCTAGGATGGATTTTCATTTCCCACACAAATTACCATACTCCTATTTTGTAAGTCTATTTGAAGTACAAAGATTATTGTTGACAAAAAAAATCCTCAACTAAATGAGTAGATAAATTACCATTTCTAAAAAAGGGCAATACCATTCGTCTCTACTATGCACAATAAGAATTTTTCAAGAGCCAAGACAACATTGAGAGAAAATACCAACTCAAAAGATCATAACTCCAATGGTCTCCACTTATCAATGAATTAACAGAATTGAACTCTACTCAATTAGATAAAGTTGTAAAGAGTATAAAATCTTTAAGAGAAGGCACCTAAGGCTCACTGAAGATGAAAAACAATAATTCATTTCTTATCCTCGACAAACTATTTTTTTTAGAATTAGTAAGACTTAAGTTTATCCATTCCAAACAAAAGACCCCTTCTTTTTAATAGTCATAGAGTCAGAAAGTAAAGTAAAAGGAAATAAATTAATTCAAGAATTTTTTTTCCTACAAGTATGAGAGGATAACATTCTCTAAGCGAGCTTAACAATAAGTGTCTTGTTATGAAAAACACTACTCCTAAGACCGAAGCTACTTAACTGTGGAAGTATACGTATCATACTCCAAAGTATTGAGGACCAACCTTTACAATCATTAAGGGCTGCTTTCCAAACCTAGCATTCAATAAGCCAAATTGATTACACATTGAAAAAGAAAAATTAAAACAAAAATCTAAAAAGTGAGAATTAAGTTAAGAATAGATTGAATTAGGGCTATTTAACTGGCTTAGGAGAGAAGAGACACCTTCCACAACCCCAATTAGAGTGAACATGATTTAACACATTAGTCCATATGACTTTTTTTTTTCTTCTTAATTAAAATAAGCATACCTAAATAAAGGGAGCTTTTCTCAAGAGGGAAAACCTTAGAACATTGAAAACTTTATTTTTATTAGGTAATTAGTATGTTAAAAAAAAACTTCACTTTTAAAAAAATTGATTTACTGACCCAATAAATCCTGAAACAAATTTAAGACAGTGTTAATAGATCAAGCATCATTTTCAGAGGCATAAAAAATTAAATGAAGTTATTGCTTATCCGATAGTTCCCGAAACAGATTTAAAACAATATAAATAAGTTAACACGTTAGATCATCTCCTCTAAATCGTGGTCTTGTTCTCAAGACCAAAAGATGAAAACTGGTGCTTTATAGCTCAATGGTCTTCGAGAGAGAGAGACGTGAATCTTGGACATGGCAAAGAGATACAGATCATTGGAAATACGCCTCTAATTTGAGATATATCGAGTTCTCTACATCAAACTTTTGTTCTTGATGACAACAATCATAGATTTACTTCATATTGTTTTGGGTCTTTGTGAGAATAGTCCACAACTCCTATAGCTATTGATCACGTTCCTTCAAATGATTGGTGATTGTGGTGAAATCATCCTAAGTCATTTTAGTTGGCAAATCTAGGAAGTGCATTATACCTGCTCTGATACCAAATAATACGTATGTACAAAGACAGGGGAGAGAAAATAAGGAAGAAGTTATGAATTTAATTTAGAATAGATAAATTAAAATTAACAGAAGATAAAATAGAAAAAACTTGTGGTTGACTTTACAAATGAAGCCATTTGTTTAGGCCTAATTAGAAGATAGCTAACCTCTACCCAACAACTGAACATTATTTATTTATTTTTTCTAATCCTTATTTATGTCTATTAAATAAACTAAATGAATAATAACCATCTATAACTGTTACATGCCCACGTAATACAAACTTCTACAACTTCTACCTTACGTTCACATAAACATACATAGTAGGTTACATAACAAAAAAAAAAAAAAAACTCTATGTGGCAATAATCCATTTTTATACAAATACACTTGACCAACACAATAACAAATAATAACTAAAGATAATTATGTGGCACCTAACATTTTATGTCTTATTTCTAATAGACTATATACTAAAACAGTTTTGAAGGTTTATATGAGACAAACAATCGGATGATGTTCATTTTAATTTAATAGTATTTTTTTGTTCATCCAAAAGAAGAAAAAAAAAATCCATTCAAAAGTTAATTGATAAAAGAAATTCTAAAACTTAATATCAATTTGTAATATTCAAAGTGTCGAAAGGGAGTAGCAATTGCAGAAATTAGTTATCTTCTTGGTAGCCTCTGTATTTAGAAAATTAAAAACAATAAAGTATTCTCAAGCATATCTAAAGATACATATATGGTATATTTGTGGGTTCTTTCTTTTGGGGTCAGGGTTAGGGTTGGGGTTGGGGTTGGGATTGGGAGGAGGTAATTAGTCTCAACATTTTGAAGACCTTTTGCTCCACTGATTACTAATTACCCTCTTAGTCTCCACCAAGCAGAAACAAAATTAGATCTTAATTGTAGTTCTATTGGTAGTCCAGGTATTGCCAAGACTTGTAGTGTGCTTGTATGAGACTCAAGAATACAGTAAGTACTGGACCTGCCTGGGAGATCGATGAGGTGTCCCCACCAAGAATACGACAAGTATCAAGGGGTTTAGAAGATTGATGAAGCTGTATAAACTTTAGTCCTACATTGCCTAGGGAGAGATTATTGGGCTAATTTTATAACTTCTAGCCTCCTTAACATCGCACAACACATTTTAAAACCTTAAGGACCATGGGCCAAAGAGGACAATATTGTGCAAGATTAATATGGCGGGGGCATTACCAATGATATCCGAGTAAACCCCGACAGCGTGTGGGACCACAGCGGGGACCCTGTGTCGAAAGGGGGGCGATGAGATGTCCCCACCAAAAATACAACTAATACTAAGGGGTTTGAAAGATCGATGAGGGCATACAAACTTTAGTCCTACATCACTTAGTAAGAGATTACTGTGCTAGTTAATAACCTCTAGCCTCCTTAACATGGCACAACATGTTTTAAAACCTTGAGGCCCATGGGCCAAAGAGGACAATATTATCTAAGGTTAATGGGACCGGGGCGTTACAGTTTGGAATGTAAAGGTAATGCAATTGGTAATTGCTATCATTATTTCCTTCTAGTGTTACGAATTCCAAATTACTTTGTTGGGATCTCTTATTAATTTAAAATCTATAACCACTATTAAAATGTCTCAAACTGATTGTTAAAGTTTATTTAAGAATGATTATCAACTGGGTTGTTGCTGGTTCAAACAAGGAAACAACTTCTCTACAAATGGTGGAGGTAAGGCTACATATATATGCCCCACCCCATACCCTACAATAGTGGGAGCCTTGCTCAATAGATACACCCTATATAAGTGTGTCAAATTCGTTAGAAAAATACATTATATATCACAATAGAATTGTAATGCATTTAACTTAAATTATTTAATTAATGATTTTATCTGGATATATGAGCCCTAACCCACAGATGATATGGTTCTTAAAGGGGTGGGAGACTCTCTCTCTCTCTCTCTCTCTCTCGATTACCCAAATAACCAAATCCCTAAAGCCTACCGAACTTGTAAATGGATCTTTTTGGTATGCAGCACCATGCTAAGCCTCCTTGGAACCAGAAAATTCAAGAACTTTAACCATTATCAGTATAAAATTTTCAGGTAAAGGTATAAATTGAGATGTAGAATTACAATGAATCCGGACATTAAAATTCTCAAAAACACAATAAATCATGGGCCCTATGGTATACAATAATTAGAAACCAAACTTCAATAAATTTTGGTGAACATGAAATCTACAAGGTATACAAGAAGCTACGGGAGTTCAATGGCCCATAGTAATGGAATTCTCTATCTGAATAATGGAAAATGGTCATCTGGATCACCACGCTTATAGGAAAATATGTAAACTCAAACGACCATTAGACACACCCCTTTTCTGGAAATAACTCAGTTTTAATGTTGAGATAACATCATGAATTGTTGAGAAAATGTGTCAATGCCTTGTTGTATCATTATCATACATGGCTAAGGCTTCTTCAACAACATTGTTCGAGGAGAAACCCATTTCAGATAGCAGGTTGTAAGCATTAACAAATTCACTAACCTGAAAAAAATTCACATATATTAGTCACAAGCAAAATCAGAGACATATTTTAGTGTCGCAAAAGGTGTGTTGTGCAGATACAGGTCACTTGAAGGTACTCAGTGGTGATGAAGCCTCTAAACTTGGGTTAGTCCATGTATGACTTTTGGCTGGTGCTTAGGGTAATGAGGGAACAAGAGATTATTTTGCACACTAATATAGTGCCAATATATGAAGCAACTAGAATCGAGATATGAATTCAGTGATTCATAGGTAACAAATTGACGAGATAACTATTGTAGTATTCTGCACTATAAAAAGGAAACTTGTGCTACGATCTAAGGATAAAATCTACTTACTCTCACATATTAAATGATTGGAGGTGAATTTGAAACTGGATATTCTATTTCAAAGCTTTGGTCAAAACTCAGACTGAGCTAGAAGTTGAGGAAAAGTAACGCTACAGTGACTCAAATTCCATCTTTTCCCTGTATGTCATGGTTCTTGGGACCTAGAAAAATGAAACCCCATCCTCTAAAGAGTTGTGGTATCACAATCCAATAGTAAATATGCATCTTTTAAGGTAATGGTTGTGCAAAATTCAGGGACTAAGAGCACGAAAAGAGTGCTTAAAAAAAAAATGATTAAAATAATTTCAAATTTTTCTTTGCTAAAAATGAATATATATAGGTATTTTAAGAGACATATGGTTTCCATCATTAAGACCATCTCAAAGCAAGACTTAAGGAGAACCCTTGTTTTTTGGTGTAACTTAAGGGAACCCTTTGAGAGTGAGGCAAAAATGCACAAATCATCACCAAAGGCAGTTTTTGGGGAAGCAGGTTTCCTAATTCCACCAATGAAGCCAAACCCATTTTTCCCTCTACGATAAATTACACTTCCATCCACCAAAACTGTTACTAAAGAGTAAAAGGCAAAACCTAATAAGGTAAGATAGGCTTAAGTAACAAAAAATAGCAAACCTACAAGAACCAAAATCCAAGTGAAACAGAAAACTGAGAATATGGGCAAAAACTTGTTAAGATATGTACCACGATAGGGGAGTGTCCCTATTGTGGCTGAGTTTAATTCCTTGCTTTAGTTTATTTATTCCCTAGTTAGGATAGATCTCTACTTACTAATTAGGATAGACTTCTTATTTTATCTTGCTTGTGGTACAAGGGCTTCGTTTCCTAGTTTGATTGTACTACTTTGGGTGTTAATAAATATTGATAGTAGGGGGGACTGGGAAACACAATCAGCTGCTCTCTTCTAGGCGGTCTTACCCTCTTCTCTCTTCTTCTTCCTCAATCTCTCTCTCCTTCTCTTTTTCTTCTATTACAGTTACTGGTTACAGATCATGGTTTGTTACAAAACTAAATAGGATCAGAACTAGCAAACCATATATCCGATGGGGCTAAAACTAATATAGAATGGAAGTCCTAATGAGGTGAGTATATGATTAAAATATCAAAGAAAAATGATGGTTAGATTAAGAGAAACAAGCAAGCAGAAATTCAAAATTAACGAGAATATTAGAAATTAGAAGAAAAACAATTAAAACTCGTAAATGGCTGATTGGATAAACACCAGAATTAGGGAGATATGCATGTCTAAAGTTTTGTTGTCTAGAATGGACAAAACTAGGAATCACATGATTGTAGGTTTTGAAGAAACCTTGCAGAATGTCAGGAAAAGTTAAAGCAACAAAGGGACTAAGAGAAACTAAAATAGAATTTAGGAGTTGCCATTAAAGGTTGCAGTTGAAAGTATATGGTTATTGAAACATCTACAGAAAAAAGAAGAAAAGGAGATGAAGATGAGGAAGAAAAGAAGAATGCTGCAGTTGGGCTTTACCACATTCCCTCCAAGGCTTCCCACCTTGGTACCCGCAACTGAATCATCACAGTGCACATCTTCACACAAAGCACTATTTTTAGAGCCAAAATTGTGGACAGCATGCCCATCTCCTTTACTTATAACTTCTAATGGATAGATTATAATAATAGAAACACTCCTTCCTACTTGGCTGCCAAGTAAACTCTAGAATAGAAACTAGGATGGAATTCTTCTAAAAGATCAGAAACTTCTACTTAGTATCTATCTTAACCGCTAAGTAACTTATTACATGGAATGGAAAACTAAGAAAACGGATACTACAAGAATATTCTCAGCTCCCAAATCGCCAATCCACAAAAGCTAGCTTCATCAGGCCCACCAAGCCATGCACAAGCTTGGGCTAATGCTGGCCCAGTTAAGGACGAGAACCAGAACCGTAGCCTGGCTTATGGACCAGATTCCGGCCTAGTCTTAAGAGGAGTCTGCTACTCTCTTATGCCTACATGTATCAGCTTTACTGCATCAAAACCGTAATTCAAAAGCATCAATGCAAATCTAATCCAAGATGCCAAGATGATTACAATTCCCAATGTCTCTATACCTTCTTCTCAAACTACAGAGACTGATGACATTTTTCTCAGTATATGGTAATTGCTTCCCAATGTACAGTGTGAGACAAGAAAAAAGAGCTGGAAGTCACTAATTCTCTCTCTCTCTCTCTCTGACCAACCGTATGACTTATGAGTGACTTTAATAGAAAATTGATCATTACCCAAGTAGAATTTCACAATCTGCAAATACATGTATCAATAGTCAAGGTGGATTTTCAGAATCCAACATCCACCAGCATAAGTTTAATAAATTTAAGGAATCACTTTCCACAAAAAACCAATCCCACAAGAATTCTCCCAAGAAAATCATAATCCAATATGAAGCTTTCACTTAGACCACAAAACATATAGAAAACTCAACACATGGTTCTCCAAATTATAACTTCTGATAATGCCAACAAATACCTTCAATAATTTGAGAAAGGTCATTAATAGAAATGGCTTCTAGATATCGTCCAAAACCCCATCTTCACCTACTAACTACTATCAATAAAGACCTGCTTTCTTATATCATATACACAGTGAGCTAAATATATATTAAACAATGACCTTTTATAAAATAAGCAAGATTATTCTATTAAATGAAGTTAACAACCATGAAGAAGAACGGGGCTGGGCTAGGCAGGGCCGGCTCATCCCAAGGCATCAATCCTAGCATGTCTCGGCTCTGAATCAAGGCCTTATATGGGCTTAGGTCGGGCTCCGGCCAACAAGGCTAAACTTGCACTCCTAGACTTATCCATGTACTTTCCCATCTATTTTGACTATAGATTTCTTTTTTAAACTAATGATAGAACTTTGATAAGACAAATAGTCTACGTGGCAAGATTAACCGGTGCAATATGAGGCCTTTCCAAGCACTCACCGTCATAGTTTTACTATAACACCCTGGCTCCATTAACCTTGTCACAATATTGTTCGCTTTGGCCCATGGGCCTCAAGGCTTTAAAATGCGTTGTGGTATGTTAAGGAGGCTAGAGGTTATCAACTAGCCCAGTAATTTCCCTCTAGGCGATATGGAACTAAAGTTTGCACACCTCACCAATCTCCCAAATATCCTGGTACTTGTCGTATTCTTGGGTGTCACAATCTTCCCCCCTTTTGGTACAGCATCCCCACACACTGTCAGGGTCTGCTCTGATACCATTTGTAATGCCCTAGCCCCATTAACCTTACACAATATTGTCCTCTTTGGCCCATGAGCCTCAAGGCTTTAAAACGCATTGTACCATGTTAAAGAGGCTAGAGGTTATCAACTAGCCTTAGTAATCTCCCCCTCGGCGATGTAGGACTAAAGTTTGCATACCCTTACATCTCCCAGTCGGGTCTGGTACTTGTTGTATTCATGAGTGTCACACTTACTATCGTCCAAGCATGCTTAGTTGATGAGTTTTAATGGGATCCAATGCATTAGTGTTGGTATAATCGCTCCCTACATTTTCACATTTTTTCCACTTTAAGGCCCTCCCTCATTTTAAGGTAAAAATCATATAACATAAAATTTAATCAAAAAATCTTAGAACCCAATTTCTCTCCACCCATGGTTTCTCTTCACCCACCCTATACAACCCTTTGAATTAGACTGGAGAAGGGTATTTTCGGACCATAAACAATAATGGTGAGAGTTAATGATGAACAAGAGTCTAATCATAATGTCACATCACCATGAATGAAGAGATTCTATTCACCCAGAGTGAAGGATAACACTAGGCATACAAGAATAGACAGCATACTTCCCATCCCAAATTTGGTTGGGTCACATCATTGTTGTAAAACTTGGAAATTTTTGTCTTCAATGCTTTGTTTCGAAGGAAAAAAAGGAGATGCATGTTTTTGGAGAGTCAAAAAGTGTTGGTTGACAAAAAAAAAAAAAAACCAACACTAATTGTTTGCTCGTGAATGCCACACATTGTTGGGAATGCTTGTATTTAAGAGATAAAATCCGGCATGAGGTAAATAGTCCGTGAATTTTTAATAAAATTTTCAATAACCCTAGTTGCAATGAAGGTTCAAAAAATGAATAATCTACAGGGAGAGAGAGGGTTTCTCTGCATGACAGCGTGGCCCTTGTGTCGGAATTTTTTATTTTTTTTTCAAAATTGTGAACCTAAAGAAACACTTATTTTCCGTAGTTTTTCTTTTGCTCTTTTTATGTATCGAAGTAGAAATGAGGACACTGGGAGAACCGAACTAAGATGGAAGAACATAAAGAGTTTTTGAAACCCCAGAGCACAAACCCCATGAAATAAGACCATATTAGTGAGTCAATGTAATAAATAGTTACATATATTTTTTTCATGGGAGCGTGTTGGTGATGTAGATAGTGCTGTCAAAAGGAGGGACGAGCTGACCAATAGTTGGTTCAGTTCTGTCCCAGATCTGGTCCTAGTTTAGCCCATCCAACAAAACCAGATTTCATCAGATATGGTTCCCTTTTTTGGTGCATCGATTCCAGCTCTACAGGGTCTGATTTCTTCCCATCGAGCAGCTTCCTTTCTCCATTATTTTGTCCTCAAGTGAAGCTTCTAACTGTCACCTCAATTTGGAAGATGGTTCAAGAAGTTCCAGCAGCCCCATCGATCTCAGCAAATTGGCCAATATTTTGTTTCCTTTTTGGGTTCTCTTGGTTGACAAGTTAATTATATTTGGCCATTAGTTTCTATTTTTATGTTTCTTCGTGAACAAGTAGTTGGGTTTTAGGAAAGTTTACCTTAGTTTCTAATTTCCAAGAAGTTACTTAATTTAGAGTTTCCTTTTTTGTAATAAACTTTAGGCCTATATAATAGAGGCCATCGATTGTAATTGAAAGTAAAAAAAGACTACAATCAATGAAATTTTGAGTTTTACTCATGGCTGAGAGAACTAATGTTTGAGAGGATGAGATGCCTAAAACCTGAGAGGGTGAAATGCCCAACCAAACCCATTCTTCCCCTTCCTCAACCCACCATCGAATTATTTCTTTTCTCTTTTAGTTTCTTCTTGGTTCTAACTTAGGAGAGAGTATTTTGAGAGCATTTTGTTACTTATTGGAGAACCCAAAGCCAACTATCAGACCTGACTGAAGACTGTTAAGAGCAAGGATCTATCTCAGCACTTTGTCAGGGTTGGGTTTGATCGACCTAGGCCAGATCTCCTCAATCTACTTTGAGAGCCCTCTGGAGGGTTTGAATGACACACCAGAGGGGCCACTTGACCTACTTTACTGTCCCATCTGGGCAGCCTATATCAAGCCGCAGGTTTTCTCCTAAGCCTGCCTGAAGCCCTAAGCCTAGACAGAATTGATTACTGGTTAGTTTCTCCCCTGTTGCCTTACTTCCTGCCATCTTTTCGGTTTTATTTTGGAACACCATTGGCAGTACTAAAGCTTGATTTGAATCCCAATAGAGCCTTCTTGTGTGAGTGATGTAATACTGAAATTGAGAAAGCTCAAAACAGTACCAGGGTAGGATCTTTTCTCAGAGAATAGGGAATTCTAGATATGGAGAATAGGATATTGCTAAAACTTGTTGAAAGATGAAAAGATGGAACAATAAACAATAATATAACACCGGGCTTCACACACGAAGGTGGATCGACTGGATCAAACACCAACCTACCTTGATCAAACACAAGGATTTCTTGATCAAACACAAGAGATTCTTGATCAAACACAAGAAGAGAGTTGCATAAGCAAACTTTGATTTCAAATTCTGAGTTTTTTTGAATGCTTACAATTGATCCTATTTATAGGACCAACTCAACAAAACATTACATACCCAACTTCCAACTAACAATAGTAGAAAGTCTTCACTTATTAAAGTTGGGGTAGGAAAGTCTTCACCTTCCAACTACTAAAGTTGGAAAAGTCTTCACCTACCAACTACTAAAAGTAGAAAAATCCTCACCTCTTAAAGTTACAATGGAAAAGTCATCCCCCAACTACCAAAGGTGGAAAAGTCTTCATCCCCACCTACCAAGGTGGAAAAATCTTCATCCCCACCTACCAAAGGTGGAAAAGTCTTCATCCCCCACCTACCAAAGGTGGAAAATCTTCATCCCCCACCTACCAAAGGTGGAAAAATCATCACCTCTTAAAGTTGGTATGGGAAAGTCTTCACCCCACCATTACTTACAAAAGTGAGTTGATTCCCCTCCCCTTTTCTAGAAAAGTAAAAAGGTAAAAGTAAAAGTAAAAGTACATTCTAAACACTTATTGACCCATGACTGGTTCAACTAATGAACCAAACCACTACTAGACCTATTACCATGGTTTAGGCTCATTAAACTATTAAAGTAGCCTATTACATTAAAAAACCCTTGGACCAAAGGCCCAACATGCATATAACCCAACCATAGACTTATTCCTAAGAAAACAAGTCCATTTTGGTAACTACTTTGACCGGTTTGAATTATCTGAGTCGCACAAAATGAGCCTAGTGCGTACTAAGCTAGTTGGGTCAGCCCGCGAGTGGTGGAGAACCAAAGAAAGGGATCTAAAAGATCATGGTAGATCTCCCATTACTTGGGAAGAAATGAAGTCGAGTTGGCGGGCATGTGCCTATCAAACATGAGCGAAGAATGTACTTCCCTCCACCGAGTCCCTTTAAAGTCTTCTTGATTTCCAAAACCACCCTGGTGACAAGAGCATGAAAGAATTAACGGACCACATGGCCGTTCTTGTGCAACAATATGCAAAGGAGCAACATGAGAAGACACCTCCCATCACAGACCAAAGTCGAAGTTGAGGTTAGTGTGGAAGAAATTCCAACAATTTCTCTTGTCAAGAGGGTTAGACAATGATGATCCCATCATTGAGACTCATGTGGAAGAAATCGACATTGAAGACATTGTTCTTGAAAAGTTGGAGCTTATCCTCAAGTCTTTGCCAAGGAGATTACCAATGTTGAGGACTCTATGAATTCAACATTCACAACCTATATTGATTAGGAGGATGATCATGTAGAGTTCATTATGCCACTATGGTTCTTTGAAGAGAACTCCACACATTGAAGACTTTATCTAGCGTTCCTACACCACTCGAGTTTTGTTTGGGAATGGTTAAAGATGCTACTCACATGTGGTTTCCCCTCATCACTACAAAATTCGAGGAGAATTTTTTCAAGCTGGGGAGAATTGATGCAGATTTATCACCAAAATGGACTTGTTTTCTTAGGAATAAGTCTATGGTTGGGTTATATGCATGTTGGGCCTTTGGTCCAAGGGTTTTTTAATGTAATAGGCTACTTTAATAGTTTAATGAGCCTAAACCATGGTAATAGGTCTAGTAGTGGTTTGGTTCATTAGTTGAACCAGTCATGGGGTCAATAAGTGTTTAGAATGTACTTTTACTTTTACTTTTACCTTTTTACTTTTCTAGAAAAGGGGAGGGGAATCAACTCACTTTTGTAAGTAATGGTGGGGTGAAGACTTTCCCATACCAACTTTAAGAGGTGATGATTTTTCCACCTTTGGTAGGTGGGGGATGAAGATTTTCCACCTTTGGTAGGTGGGGGATGAAGACTTTTCCACCTTTGGTAGGTGGGGGATGAAGATTTTTCCACCTTTGGTAGGTGGGGGATGAAGACTTTTCCACCTTTGGTAGTTGGGGGATGACTTTTCCATTGTAACTTTAAGAGGTGAGGATTTTTCTACTTTTAGTAGTTGGTAGGTGAAGACTTTTCCAACTTTAGTAGTTGGAAGGTGAAGACTTTCCTACCCCAACTTTAATAAGTGAAGACTTTCTACTATTGTTAGTTGGAAGTTGGGTATGTAATGTTTTGTTGAGTTGGTCCTATAAATAGGGATCAATTGTAAGCATTCAAAGACAACTCAAAATTTGAAATCAAAGTTTGCTTATGCAACTCTCTTCTTGTGTTTGATCAAGAATCTCTTGTGTTTGATCAAGAAATCCCTTGTGTTTGATCAAGGTAGGTTGGTGTTTGATCCAATCGATCCACCTTGCGGTGTGAAGCCCAGGTGTTACTTTTATTGTTTATTATCCTAGCCTCTTCTTCTAGCAACAGATTTTTAGCAAGTTTCTACTTCCAAATCTGGATTTCTCTATTCTCTGAGAAAAGATCCTACCCTGGTACTGTTTTGAGATTCCTCAATTTCAGTATTACATCAATAGCAAAAAAGTCTTCACCTTCCATCGTAAGCATTCAAAGACAACTCAGAATTACCTTACATCAATCGTATCATTCGTAGACTTATTCCTAAGAAAACAAGTCCATTTTGGTGATAAATCTGCATCAGTGAGCTAATGATGTCCTCTCAGTCCAGCCCTAAATTCTAATTTCAGTTTTAAGTTACCTTTCGATTCCGTGATCTGGAAATCAAATCTGAGTTTGAGGTTGAAGTTTGTTATCAATTGGGGTTGTTTACTTTTGCAAAACCACCTTACATCAGTTGGGACGCTGCTAGCTTTCCTAGAGCTAGTGGCTCAACCAATGAGGGGGCTGGGATGCTAAGGGCATGGGGTCATTGCCAAAGGGGAGGGAAAGAGAGAGTGATACAGGCTGAGCACCACAAGCTGCAAGCGCAGCCTTTTCTCTTTTTTCATATGCAGCAATTATCCTTATTAACATTTGGTATAGTCTTTACTAATAATTGATAACACTAAAAACCAAATTATCTTTATAAATAATGGTTTGGTCCCAAAATCTATCATGCAAAAGATCATGGAGGACTGTAAAGATGCAGTAATATTTTACCGAGCACTTTGGCACGGCATCTATTGAAAATAGCAAGGAACAAAAGCCAGGTCCAAGCATTGATAAGTGATACCTTAATAATGACCCATCAGCCTATTATCCCCAGCGTACCTTTCCACATGGGACTTCCGGATCACCATGGCCAACTCTCGTCTTTGTTCAACTAGTTGGTCTCACAGATAGGTAGGCTTATACCATTACACTCACCAGCAAGATAGACATTTGAGCCTACCTTCGCACTCTGTTATTCTATTGGAGGCATCCGCTCCAGACAAACTACCCCACCTCGATGTTCCCCCCAAAGGATGCTAGAAACTCTATTTGTGATCGAAGTACGCAGTGTACCCACTTCAAAAGCAGCATGCAGATGGATTTTAATCAATGATAAAGATTTGCCTGTTCTAGCAGGTGGTCAGAGTTTGGGACTGCCACAACCAGCAGAGATCACAGCCATCAAAGAGGAACTGAGTGAGGGACTCCAATATAAAATGAATAAGATATATGTGCTCTCAGATGCAAAGGCAATTGTGGAATATTTGGAAGCTGCAGATAATAATGTTTGGATGTGGAACATATATTATGAGCCACTACAAGTGATGGACTTAAAATCTATGAATCCTATAATCTTAAATATATACCTAGGAGTAAGAGCATCGTTGCACATGACATAACAGGATGGTGTCTCAATCTAGGCTGTGGAACTCAAGTCAGTTGTGCTATGAAGGTAGTGATTTGCAGAGGTGTCTCAGCATTATAGATACTACTATATAATAACTCAATGTTATCTTTAAATAAAAAAAAAAAAGTTTTTTTTTTTTTTGGGTAGAAAAAAAACAAAAACAAAACAAAACAACATTTACTAAGGACTGTTTAATCAGATGCTCTAAACACAAGAAAAAAAATCAGATGGTCCAGACCACAATCGGACTTTGAACCGCTGGCCATAGTACAAACCATCAATGTAGTCTGATGGGAAGCGGCCTCGGCACGCTGACTAGTCAACTTCCAGACTATTAATCTTACTGTCAAAATATTTAGGGGATGAAATGAAAATCCCATGAATTGAAGCAATGCCCTCTCATGTTGCTCCCAGAACCTGTACCACCATGCTAGATGCATTTCTCATGTTTAAAGAGCATATTCATAACTTATATGTTAATATTACCAGGCTATCTAGTTGGACCAGACAGTCAGATCACCAGACTGTCCCAGTCCAGCCAAGAACAATCTGACATGGTCCATGTTAGAAACATTGACAAAATAAAATGATCTTGAGCATATGACCTGAAGCAGCAATGCACACAACTGAGCAGCCTAATTGGCTGTAAGAGCTGTTGTACCTGTAATGCATTTCAAATCCACAGAACCATCGCCTCAATCGGTCACAGTTAGAATCTCAACTGGCTAACCATAAGCACAAGAACCCATCAAATTGTTCAGACAGTCCACAAAATTTTAATATTAAAAGAACAATTGGCTATCTAATAGACTGTTGGGTTACTATAATTCAATGGGCCATATTCCCTGCTCCTTGCATCTTAAATTCTTGATGATGTTTGTAGACAATGGGTACAATCTGAGTCTAGTGTTTCAGAAGCTAATCCGTAGTTGGATGGGAAAATGGGAGCAATTTACTTGAATAAACAGTGGTACAAATATTGTCAGTGACTCAGTTGGACTCCACTCTGATAGTAGAAAACTCAATAGCACCATGCTCACCAGCTTTTGAAATTATTATCCATGTATTGGTATAACAAAAATCAATTTCCATACAAGACATATCATATATGTGTGGAAGATGCTGAAAATTTTTCAGTATGCTGTTTTTAACAGGCTTGCAGCTCACATATAGCAGGCAAAAAATATCATGATTCCAGTCACAGCAACCATTAGGAAGTGGATAAATCTCTTTACATCAATATAAAGAGATTAAAAGGCAATAGAAAAGAGGAATCTGAAGAGGACACACCCATGCTAAGAATGTAGAGATTAGCCACGTACACAATCTGCTGGAACCATGGATTCTCTGCAACATCCACTTAACAATGCCCTCAAACAACTTGAGAAACTAAGATAGCTGCAGCAGAACAGAAACATATGCCTGTTAATGTCCTTGCTATCAAATATCCTTGATATGCAATACAGATTGGAAACCCTTGTTACCTAGTTCATTCAAGCATAAGAGATTGACATGACTGAAGAAGTCTCTCAATAATACAAGAAAGATTAAGGGTATACATATGGCCACATGTCAACAATCAGTGAAATGACTCGAGGGAAATGTCTTGGGGACTGCGTGGTCATCCACCTAGAGGACCCATAAATTTGACTGGGCTTCTAGGCCTCATGGAATAAAAAGTTCCTTAATAAAGCAATGAAATAACAGATACCATGTGGTGCAATGCAATTTGTGTGAATCCAAATGCACTTTGAGTGTCTAATCTTCTCAAATCATTTGTGTGAATCCAAGTGCACTTTGATTGTGGAAACCATTTCCATTCCACCAAGAAACACTGAACTGTCAAGATGATCTGATCATCAAGGGGATTTTCAATATATTCCTCAATCCCTGGCATCGTAGGAAAGGTTACAGCATTCTTAGCATCTTTTATTCATATGGTGTCTATTATATAACTTCAAGTACACAACATTGGCCACATTATGGACACCCACACCCACGGTAAGTTTGAACATATAAGGACTAGAAATAATCTTCTAAGACAAGTATCAAATAGCACCCTGAATTTAGCTTCTAATATTTCTACAAAGAAATCTCTTTGACACCAATGTATATCTGAACCACAGCTCCTTCTTTACACTTGAAATAGCATTGATGTCAATCAGCACAGGCCTAATACAAATCATAATACTTGAACTTCTTCAAACTACTCTCATTCAAATAAATTCATAGTTAATAAGTAACTCCACAATTTAATAAAGGTTTCTGGAATGCATAATCAAATACCCAAACTAAACCCCATAGAAAAATATTATAGTTACACCACTACACTTATTACAACAACTCAGCCTTATCCCAACTAAATTGGGTCGGCTTGATATAAGCCCTGAGCTATGCATGTCCTTCCTCACCACTTCTCCTAGTCTGCCCCAAGCTCTTTTGGTTCTTTCAATCGGAATCAAATCACTTCTCCATACTGGAGCATCTAAAGGCCTCCGTTGAATATGGCTATACCACCTCAAATGACTTTCTCGTAGTTTATCATGTATCGAAGCTACTCCCAAATCATCTATAATATGATCATCCCTTACTTTATCCTTCCTAGTATTACCACTCATCCATCTCAACATGATGCTACTTAACTGCCCAACATTCCACACCATACATCATAGAAATCTTTTAAACAAATCTTTACAGACCTGCAAATAAAAGTACATAAATCTTCTGAATAAATCTCTACTGACCTGTAAATAAAAGCAAAAAAAAAAAAAAAAAAAAAACTTCTAAATTACTCTAAGGCTGTGGATCATTGGTGTTTTAACTCTTGGTGATTTTAGGGTTTATGCTTAATATATTAGTATTATATTAATTTTAGCTGGCAGATTAAATTCCATCAATGATAGGCAAGTGTCATGTTCCATGAAGTTGAAAAATCCACTTATTGGGTGGGCGGTTCGTATTCCTACAATCACTTGAGTTGAAGTGGAATTAACTATTTAACGTAAAGACCAGACCAATTCTTAGCAGTTTGGAGTTTGGACTCTCAAAGTTCAAACTAAGGCTTAAAGAAATCATAAATTATGTGAACTACAAGGTGTCAAGTATTGGTGTCTGTCAGCATATTTGATTGGTGTTTTTAAGAGACATCACAGAAACATGTTAAAGATACTCTAAGAGACTTAAGATACGCCATAAGCTAAGGATACATACCAACTATTATTTTGAGGCATTATTGTTACACCTGTGCCCTGACCCTGTCTAATTTGAACCGTTGTGATAGGTCTCGGACGGAAGTCGGAAGTACAGCCGGGTTTTGGCTCGCGGCCGCCCATTGCCAAGGGGAAGGGATGACCCCATATGTTCATGCATCGTTTGCCAGTCCAACTGGAGGGGATTAGTACCTTCGATCCCAGACGGTAAGTGACCAGCACCCCACATCTGAATCTCAACACTCATCGAAATTGCCGGAAGACCATGAACACAGCCTAGGGCAACTACCAGTGCGAGACCAATTGGAGGACAGCAAGCAATCAAGACAGTTTGCTGTCTTGACCACTGGAAACAGCCTGGGCCTGTTTCCGCTGGCTGTTTCCAGTGACCAATCAGGTTACTAGTTGGGTTTCGATGCTCGTGGGTCCCACCACCCGCATCGTGGACAACCCCAGATGATTCCAAATTCTCCCCCACACCTTCCTCATGACATGAACACCTTACAAACTGAAGTAGTCGGGTCCACGTGCCCCGGAAGTCGGATTAACCCATTCGGACCGACTAGTGCCAAACCAAACAGACCCTGAGGCCTGTTTTACCATATAAGTAAAAATGAGGATTCATTTCCTCATTTCCCACTTATACAAATCGTGGGAGAGGAAAGGAGAATAAGAAAAAGAAGAAGAAGAAGAGGAAGAAGAAGGAAGGGAGCTTACCTTGGTGCCGGCTGCCCGCTTAGTTGTCGGAATCCCTATCAGAGGCAAGTGCAACCTCTCCTACCACTCTCTTCATTTTGACCTAGGGCAAGCTAGGTATAGGGGTAATCTTGGGCTACAAACCATGTTGAGCTCGGGGATTGCGTGTTTCACCTCCCTGGTGCCATTGCCTAGATCATACCGAGTCCGGTGAGCTCCGACAACAAGATTGACCAAATGACCACCTAAGGTTTCCATCGTTCGATCGACGTATCTCCCAAACAGCTTTGTGGAATCGGGATTTTATTAGCTCATAATGATGCTAGGAGTATCCCCCACAAACTCCAAGGAACAAATCCCGGTGATCAGGCCCGAACCGGAAAGCCCCAAAGCACATGGGCAGTTGCTGCACTGCCACCAGAAATAAGCCACTGGAAGCACTTGGGCTGTTTCCGATGACCACCCGAGCCTTATGATCTCTCTGTTAGGTCCGCCGAAAACAGGATTGATATTTCCGGTGGACAATCCCTTTCCGTGGGTGTTTCCGGTGACAATACTGTCATTGTGAGACATTGTCTGTACCATTTGGGGGTAACCCCTGTGGTCCCTTCTGATGTTCCCGACACGTATTGACGTTCGGTTACCTTTATGCCTAGGGCAGTGAGTGCACGTACCCTGAGGCGGAATTGAATCAGATGATCGGTGGCCATTCTTGAACCCTAATACACACAAGTCTAATCAAGGTGAGGGATGATTGCTTTTATTTTGGGAATGTTTATTTATTTTAGAATTGCTCACATGTGTAGATTTTTACATATTTAATTATATTATTCACATGATGACGATGTTCTATCATATGTTACATTTTATGAATATGATATAAAATGTTTATGGATGTGTATGGCGGGATCTGGTGTGGCCGAGGTGGTACCAGTGCCGTGATCGCTGCGTGATTGTTGTATGTATGAAACGGAATCCGGTGTGGCCGAGGTGGTAATGGTACCATGATTGCAGTATGTTTGTTGCATTCATGCATTGATCATGTGCATTAAAGTTAGTTGTAGTCGTGGATTACACTTTGATTATGTTCATTAAAGTTAGTTGTAGTCATGGATTACACTTTGTGGCCGATGTGTTACTGGTATCGTGTACTCCGGGACTACATTTGGAAATGGATACTCTTCGTGGCCGATGGGGATACCGGTGTTGCGTAGTCTATACTCAACTGTTATTATGCATGCTAGATTAGGTAAACGGTCGCGAGTTACACTTTGTGGCCGAGGTGTTACCGGTATCGTGTACCCCGGGACTGTACTTGGAGATGGATTACACTTTGTGGCCGATGTGTTCCCGGTATCGTGTAATTCATACTAACTATATCACTATGAAGGCATGTAAATATTTGTGATCAGGTATCACTCCTATGCTACGAACCCTTGCTAATAGGGGGTAAGGTGTTGAATAACCCATTTGTGATATGTTCGATGTGCCTTTCCGGAATGCCACACTAGCGGTACCATGTGATTGTTGCCGGAGGCTAGAACTAGTCCGGAGTGGCCGATGGACATACCAGTGCCGTGACTGCCAAGAGGGGGTTATCAGGGGTTTTCTGGGTGACCCATGGTCGCATACAAGGACCGGCAGGGTTCTAATCACGGCTAGGGTTTGTATCGCTGTGTAGTCGATGGTGGTTCCGGGACCAGGGATACAGCCTAATGTGCTGTAGTAGCATTTACCAGACTTAGTTTGTATTGTTAGGTGGATAATAAAATATATGAATTGTATCATAAGCATCATGAACTGTGTATTTAAATTCTGTAATCATGCATCATAAATTATTTATGCGACTGCTTTGCTTGGATGTGCATGAACCCTACCCCTCACTGAGCGAGTTGGAAAGCTCACCCCACGTATATATGTCCCCTTTTAGATGATGATGCAGGTACGGCTATGCCGATGGTTTGTGACTCTTTCCTCCGGACCCAAGTATGGAGTGAGCAACTGGCGGATGCCGAAAGCTGGGGAGAATGACCAGGATTGTGCCTGTGATGCTGTATACACGGCACCATGAGGTGTTGGGCGTATTTTTGGTTATTTTGATACGAACTTGTGGATGGTACACTTTTGAACTTATTATTTATAAGTCATGGATGATTGTAAACAGATAAACTTGGTAATGGATAATTACTTTATCATTAGATGTTCCCCATTTATTTATAATTCCGCTATATTACTCTGATTCCACTGCTATTGGTTGGTTTGTGATGTGAGATTGTGAATCGTTAAGGTACTGCGATCAAAGATCCTGGTAGGTTCGTAAGACGGGTAAGCGTCTTACTCACACCATCGGTATTCCTACACGGTATGTTGGGTCTACTGGAAGTGGGGTGTGACAATTATCCAGCCATAGGATGTTTGAGGTCAAACCCAATATCCACCACATAGCAGATTAGTTAGGACCAATTTAGTGTACAAGTATGCCCCATGATACCTTGATTACCTATCAATTTTGAATCAGAGTTAACCATGTGGCAACATAAAGCTTTGAAGATTCATAACCTTTTGAAAACCAAATGGATGGCTAAAAGAATGGCAAGATGCCAATACATGGGTGGCAGATACCAATATATGTGAGCAAGGGTCCTTGGGATCTACCTGTCCACAAAATTTGGGCCCCAAATGACCAGCCATATATGGCAATATTTGGGTCACCAAGGAAGGGCTTCCTTGATGGGCCGTGTAGAATCCACACGCCCATATAAATTTAACTTTTCAAATTCTTTTTGTTTATTTTTATTTGATTTCTTTAGTGATGAACAAATGGGACATGGTCTATTCCAATTAATCTAAAGAACCAAGGCATGAAGCGTGTCAACTACCCTGAAAAAATCATAGTAAATAATAACCATCATAGAAGATTCCAAATTAGTGGCTTTTGGAAAGGGCTTATCTATGTAACAATACATCCTAGGTATAAGAAAATGAAAGCACAAAAGAATAAAAATGAAAATAGTTGCTCTCTCTCTTGCAACAGCAACTCGTAGGCAATGGCCACAGTGATTTGCACGGGATAGAGGTGAGTTCTCTCTCTATCTCTTCTTCCCCTCCTCTAGCAGTGACAGTGACGGCTGTCTTTGCTGCTGCTTCTACTCTCTCTTTTCCCTCTTTTTTTCTTTTTCTTTTCACAACAGAGAATGTCCCCAGAAAGCCAAAACTTTGGTTGTCTCAATACAGAAGCTCTTGCATTGAGTTGTATCGACCATCTCAAGTTGTCTCAACCTATACAGGTCAGTAAACAGCCCGATTACATAAGCCCTTCCATTTTTCTCTACACCGTCTCTATATCCTATCAAAATCCTGTAACCTAACATGTATCAGACCAATACGATCGATACGCATCAATACTTGATAACATAGTTGTCAAGGCGTCGCCAAGGCGACAACTTGGCATCTAGGCGGTTTGTCAGGGGCCCAAGCGACAGTCGCCTTTTTGCACTGCATGTCACCTTGTGATTTGACACTTATTTATGCCAAATATCATTTAAGTAAATGCTTTTACTTAAGATATTATTCATAAATAAGTAATATACCCTATTTGAATCCAATAAAAATAGTTTAAAAATCAAATTCCAAAAGGATAAAAAGTCAACCCCCAATCCAAGAACAAAACCTGGATTTTGGTTATAGGGGCGATTTTCAACTTTTAAATGCTGGGGTTTTTCTCAATTATAAAAATTTTATAAATCCTATCAAGTTAAAACATTGCTAAAAAACAAAAGTCCGATATAATAATCATTTGTTTTGATATCCATAAAATTATTTTCAATCAGGTGATTTTAACAGTATTCGCACACTTTAAAATAAATTTGACCGGAGCATAACTTTGTCATTACAACTCAAATTTAAATAATCTTAGATTTGATGGAAATCTGATTTTATGTTATACCTAATAAAAAAGTCTCATGTAAAAATAAAATCAATGCTCTAAATGTTGATTTTTATGACTTATGTGACTTAGTGTTGATTTTTTATGATTTGATGTGGCTAAATGTTGATTTTTAATGTCTTCATGTGGCTTAATGTTGATTTTTAATGATACAAGGTATATGTAGCTTACTAAATAATGTTAGAAAATAGGAAAAATAAAAAATAACACTTGGTCGCCTTGTTCACCTTAAGGCGGGTGCCTTCTCGCTTAAGCGCTTAGACAGCCCTCCAACGCCTTGGTTCGCCTTGGCACCATGAAAACTATGCTTGATACCATGGCTAACTGAACCTTGGAAATTGGTGCTTATATAGGCCAACATAGGAGTAGTGTCTACCCTACCTTTCTCTACTGTATAAGGAGTAACGAACAAAATCCAACCTAAATGAATTCTATATCTGGAATCTGCGGGCATGCACAAAAGTGCACCGCAATGATTACTTATTTCCATTCCTTATCCCTTGGTCATAGGATCATGGTGTCTAGTCTAGAAAACCACCCAAACCTGTCTCCTCAGCAGCCTCCTGTCTGAGGCTACTTAATATCCCTTATCAGTGTACATATGTCCTGATCTAAACTACTACTCAAAATGAGGTCTTACAAAACTCCAAGACTCGGATAAATTTTCCAAGTCTGAACAACCTTCAACATAAGCCAAATATTATATCAAACAGTTAAGTTTTGACGGTTTGAACTGTGCCTGCAGGATAATGAAGAAGTACACAAGCCACCAGATAGAAAATGGATTTGCTAGTCTAAAGTTCTGATGAACCAACACGCCATAATGTTAGCCATCTATTCAGTCAGAAAGAAAGAACATAAGGGATCAAGAACAGAGGGGTAAACAATAATCCTAAGACCACAAAGAAAATTAGACATCTCAAGCTCACATCACCAGATCATTTCGCATCTTGTAGTTATAGAGGACAAGTCACCATGATACAAAGGAATGGGACAGAATTATTCCAGATATGAAAATCTTGAAACCCAACAAGTGGATCTGCAAATGTTAGTTTCTTTTTTAATTTGTTGAGAAAAAGGTAAATAATTGTCTAAAACATATGGAATGAGGTATCGTATCGTATTGATGTCGGCAGGCACTGACATGATACTGACACAATACGATACGCTTACCTTGTATCGACTTATACCGATGGATACAGGTTCAATATACTCGATACACCTTGATATGCTCCTTTAAAACTACAAAACATGAACCGTGAGTGAGATAAGAAACCAAGAGCAAACGAAGACCTTGGAAGCTTGTTTATCTCTTTGATCTCAATTGCGAGGGGAACTCATCTAGCATAAAAACGACCTTGATATTTACCATTTCAATAAGTTTTGGGCATTGGAACCTTCCAAGTTCTTAGAGAAACATTTCAAGCGAAATTTTTGCGAGATTGTGAAACTTATTGTTTCAAAGCAGTGAAACCTCAAGATAGTTTTCACTTTCCTTCTGCGAGTCTGAGGCCTGACTTCTGCAACTACTTGATGATACTTGCCTTATCTCAACTAAATCTCCTTAAAGTCTCCTCTATCTCAGAGTCTGCAGTCCCCTTTCCCCCAGTTCAAATCTGGGTGTCACCTGATCAACCAAAGACTCAAAATACCTTATTCTTCTGTTCTGCTGATATAACTTGCCAAATCTGGCAATTCGTACCATTCCCCTTCGCCCCAAGACCAACATCGTTGATGAAAGTAAGTCTTGAAGACCAGAAATGAAAGTCCAGTGGTCCCCAGCTGGATGTTGCTCCGATGGCTCAACAAGGGGACCCAAGACCTGCCAAGGCAAGAAGAAGATTGAGAAATCGCAAAGAGGCTTGGGGATAAGCTTCATTGTCAATAGGGAAACAACCCGAATCACCAACTAAGGCTCCTAATTGACCGTTCAGTGATTAAGAGTTAAGCTAGCTTAGTGAATTGATTTCAGGCTAAAGCCTGCCTCTCCTTCATCCCTTGCTTCTTTGAAAGTGTTTTCCTTTAGTGAAGGCAGCATAATTGCATTGGTCACATAGGCTTGAAAGTACCGTTTCTTGTGCAAAATACTAATATTACGCTTTGATTGAATTATATATGATCAAAGAGGATGAAATATATTATCCTCTTTGATTTGCAACAAAAAAAAAAAATTGCTATTTTTATTTAACTTTTTTTAGTTTGTTTATTTTTTACTCATATGTTTTGTTCTCTTTTTATACATGATATATCTCTAGGTATTGCATAATAAGGTGTTTTATGCTTCAAAACTATATTTTGCATGCATTCTAAGCATTTTCATGCGTTTCTCAAACGTATTTTCAATACGATATGACATCTCTTAAAATCACCCTCCCGATATGCTGACCACTACCAATACTATACACCTTGCTAACACCTAAAAAGAGTTAGTCCAGTTGGGATTTTGGTCCCATTATTCTTTGGTGCTTTCAGGATCCCAACTTTTGCCGCAGGTAGATTTTATTTAAGGAGGGATATTTGCTTCAAAAGTGATATATTCTCATTAACTAAAACATATACATCGAGACCACCAGCAGCAGTATATTGAAGTGGAACAGAGACATGATGATGAGATCAACAAATTGTGATTATCATTTATAAGAGCCAAGTAATCCCATAGATAATAGAAGTGATACCTAAAGGAACATGTTCTTACCTAAAACTATTAGCGTAATAAGTATAGCTGATATTGACCACAGAGGAAGGTGATTAACTTGGATAAGATACAGCAGCCTTTGGAGTCTCCCTTTACAACCAAACAAGCTACATGATTTCATGGTATTTCTCAGCACCTTGAAACATAATCTATGGTAACCTCCAAATCCAGAAGCTAACCCATTCTGGGTATTATGAGCCTGAAAGAGAGAAACAGCAATATAAGTATCAAAAGTCCCAGCAGGTAAGAATGTTAGATCATAAAATCAGCACATAAATGACTTAATCATTACATCCCAGTTGACTTAAACCAGATTCGGAAGCTAGATGTTAGTTTTATCATTTTAGTAGGTTTTGTAGATGCATTACAGATGAGCAACTTTGATTTTTTTTTTTCTTTGGATCTTCTTATATATGCCCAAAAGGTTTGAATATAAACATATCTTACTATTGGCACGGTACAACACAAAATTAATGCGTTAAGATGACCTAATCCTTTTCTTCTTTTCATTTTACAATGAAAAGTTATTACAGAGAAAGATAGCTAAACTCTTGTGCAATCCAAATCCAAACATTTAGGAGGAAAAAACACAATCATTGCACCAGCAGATTATATCAGAACCATTTGGCCATTATGATGAGCAGTTTCAAGCCTCCACTTCAAGTGAAGGAGTCGATAAAAGAGTTGGTTGAGATGGCCTCCAAATGAACAAGGTGTTCAGTTGCAGTACTGTACACTACTACACTATTTTATATTTCAATGCCATCGTTTTTTCATGGTGGGTAAGTCAGTAGGAAGATGGTTAGACCCCTGAAGAAACTATATTTAAAAAGTAATAATTATTTAAAACTAGGTTGGTAATGGCTCTGATGGTTTTCCCTGTGTTCTTACTTTGTCCTTTTTTCTGGAGGGTGGGGCAGGGGGAAGTTTATGTTCTTTTTGTTTTTTCTTAAACAGTAGACTTGTGGTGCCAGAAGGTATTGTTAAAGAAACTTCAGCAATTCATCCATTGAGGATGAACTTTGTCCAACAAAAGGAACAGTGATATATGCAACACATATACCCTATCACATGCCTTGTGGGAAAGTTTTGAGATAATCTCTGTGGTAATACTCACAGTTGGCACCATGGTGCCTAGGTGAGGCCAGGCACCCAAGGTGAGTACCATATTACAGGTAAATTTGCCACATCCATGTACTTTCCATATCCCAGGCATGCTTTCCTTATTACAGTTAATTTCCTTCATCATCTAAGGTATAGGCTCCTTGAAGCATAAGGTGCCTGGTCGCCTTGAGCGTCAAGGCACGCCTTGTCACCTAAGTGATGCCTTGACTACTATGGTTACATAAGCTCTTCTGCAGTAGACTTAAAATACTAAAATAACTAGTGAGTCAATTCATATTTGTCTAGATCATTCACCACAAATTATGCCAATTCATATTTGTCTAGATCATTCACCACAAATTATGCACTGTCTAAGAGAATATACTAGGCTGCAAGCATTATGAATTACTTCTTCCAGTGGAAATTTGAAAATTCAACACCTTGAATTTTTCTTGTTTCTCTATAGAGTCATAGTTGACGCAGAATGGACAATGCACTACTTTGCTTTTTTCTTTTTCATAAATAAGAATGATACTCCATCTTAAGAATGTAGCAAACATCACATTAACAACAAAACACCTTGAATTTTTCTTGCTTCTCTGTAGAGTCATAGTTGACCATCCCTTTAGTAGACCCAAACGGACAATGCACTACTTTTTTTTTTTTTTATAAATAAGAAAGATACTGCATCTTAAGAATGTAGCAAACATCAAATTAACAACAAAAAAATGACATTCAATTCGAAGCATAAGCAAAAAGATCCATATGTATTTTACCTGTTCAACTTGGGACATGTCAATTAACGAGGAGGATGGCCTATGATCAAACTCCATTCCCATTTCTCCATCTTTCCACTTTTTTGCGGAGCTTCTTGTAGTCTTACTTCTAAATGCAGACCAATGATTATCCAAGAACCGTAACACATCCAATGTATAATTGGATCCTCTCAACTTGTTCTTAGAGGAGAAACTTTTTGCATTAGAATCACAATTTTCCAAATCCCAACTCCCGCTTTCACCATTTCTATTACCAGAGTATCCCTGCTGGGAAACTGATGCCTCAAAACCCAACCCTGCAGGATAATGAGGAACTACTTTCCTTAACTTGTGCTCCTTTGATGAATCAAAACTATTATCTAAATGCATAACTCCATTCAGCTTTGAGTCCTTAGTTTCTTCAGTTTTTAGCTCAACAATCTCATCACTTTTGTTATCGAATCCAGAAGCTGTGGTTGAATCAAGAAACCTTTTCATAATACTACTACCTTCTGTGTCATAGTGCACATGGTGGTCCTCAGGGTTTCCACCAGAGAGAAATAAAGCCAACCCATCTCTGTCTTGTTCATTTACGTTTACAAATTGAGAGTTTCTATCAGAATCCCCCACCAATGGAAGACTTTTCTCCACTTGAATAATCTGTTCTCTAATGGCCCTAATAAATTGCTTGTGTTGGGAAATAGCATTTTCCCTCAGATGGGACTTATCTGATAAAGCTGACAGGTTCACAGCCCTTTCAAAATCCTCCAACTAATTTTAGAGCACACCAGAAGTAAGATGGTCTGTCTGTCTAAGAATAAAACATCACAAGACAATAAAAAAATTAGTATTATAAAGTACCTGCCATTTGGCTGTTCCTAGAGCAGTCATGAGATCACGCTTATGATACTCTAATGAACTAAGGAGCTTGGGGTCTGAAGAGTCGCCTTGAACAATACTTTGCTCGTGCAACAGCATTCGGAAAATTGAGTCCATCCTTTAAATAAATAAGGGAAAGGGGGAAAACGAAAAGACAAGTAAGAACAGGAAGAAGAGCCTCAATAAACTTTAATCATTTGGGCTATTGGGTCACCCATATAAGTCATTCAAATAAATTTGAATCTAGCTTCAATCTAAATGCAAAGCTTATGACCATGATTCATTGATTAATACTGTAAGAGGTTAGCTTTTGTATGTGTTTAAATCATCTCTAAGACTGAGTTGAATGTTTAAATAAACAAGGGAAGTTAAACAGAGAGAGAGAGAGAGAGAGAGAGAGAGAGAATTGAAGAATAAGAAAATTAAATTTTACTCATTCAGGCTATAGGGACACTAAGACAAGGATTCAAATAAATTACAAGCTACATTATTCTATCCACATGGCACATGTAGATCACCAACAACAACAATTCAGCCTTATCCCAGCTAAATGTGGTCGGCTACATGGATCCATGCAATTGCAAAGCAAGAAAAGTAATAGTAAAAGAAAAGAAGCAAAGCAACAACTACTCAGTAGAACCCACCTAAATGACATCGGCTAAATGGATCATAGCCCTCCAATCAGCTCGATTCGAGATCATAATAGGTACAAAACCTAAACTATGCATGTCTTTCAGCACATGTAGGCCACCATGAACCATTAAAAAAGACTGTAAGAGGATATATTTGTTTTATTTTTAGCCCATGAACCGTTGTTGAGGCAGTAGCAGGTGAAGCTTATTACTCCAAAATAGACATCAATGAAAATGGTAATTTATATTCAATGAAAATATTTTCTCTCAGTATAATTCGCGAACAAACAACAAACATATCCAGTAAATTTGCTCAAAGCACATTAAAGAAAAAGTAAAAACAAAAAAAATTGGGCTGAGAGAGAGAGAGAGACGAAGAAGACAATAAACATTATTGAATTCATGAACATGTTAAGTTGCAATTAAAACATCCCCCAACACACATACAAACACAAAAAGGGAATTGCATAGATAACTTACCTGTCTGCAGAATCCTGAACAACTTCAGCTGCACAAAATAGAGGATCGGATTCCCATTGGCGGAAACCTGCTGCCATATTCTTCAATGGTGAAAAAATAGGTATATGGACGCCTTCAGTCTAATTAGTTAAGAACCCAGGTGAAATTCAGTCCCGGAGAGGTCGAAAAACAACTCACTGTTTTTGGATTCTGCGAATTGATCTGGGTGTTAGGGTATGCAAGAAGATTGAGAAGTCCTTCTGCAACTAAAATTGACAAAGTTTCCAGCCTCCAGGTATCAGAAAACCCTGGCCGGAAAACGAGGACAACAGAGGAGCCCCACTTTTCAGTTTGATTACCCTTTTTTATTTTTCTTTTCTTAAATTATTAGTACCAAGATAATCTGTGAAAGATTTTGAGTTTTCCTAGTAAATCGGAAAACTAGGAAATTCATTCCCACCGAGGCACCGACAGCATCCTCTTTACGATGTTTTTGTTTCACAATACACCAGCCTTTAGGTAGGTATTGAAGGACACTCCCTCACCTTTTGATAAAAATTGATGTTTCCTGATTGATTTTTTTTTTTTTTTGAAATTGTACTCCGTTTAGCAGTTTAGCCTTCTTTTATTCCTAAAAGATTCCTTCATTTCTGTAGCTTTCATTGTTGGATTACCAAAAAAAAAAATTCTAGATGGAAAAGTTTCTCTCACTCCCCTATTCTTACCCTACAGACATTACTCCTTTTTTTTTTTTCTTTTTCTTTTTTTATAAAAATAAAAAACTAGTATTAAATATTTATTATAGTTGCAGTATATTGACTATGTCCATAAACCGTACTATTAGTATCAGTTTACAAGCTAGATTGAAAATGAAATCCATAGCACGATGACTTCCTGCTTCTTTGTGGTGAAAAGTTATGGTGTTTTGTCGTAAAAAGATCTCATGAAAGGTTGCAAAATGTAGGAGAGATCATGTTTCCTTAGTAAGATATGGAATAAGGTGAAATAAGGCCTTGTCTGTGAACCATACTTCATTTATATTCCATCCTTTAGTGCTAGCCGTCCTTGATCCTGCTAAGATACCTTCGGCTTCCACCGCTTCATGTTGAGTAGTTGTAGTAGTATTTGAGTTGATGATCCTAAACTAACCCTGTGAGAGGATTCCATATGCCCATCCTGAAGTTGAGTTCCAAAGATTAATTACACAAGCACAAACCAAAATTGGATATATCAAAAATTGTATAAGAAATCTTTTGTTCAAGCTTGCTGAAACATCTGTATCAAGTAAAGCATTAGTATTCATACAAACGGGATAAATATTTAAATTTGTAAACCATCTATTTATATTATGTTAAACAAAAATTGGGTTCCGATTAGCTTTTGTTGCAAGTATATCATTCTTTTGTTTTCATATGAAATAGATAGTGATTAAAAAAACATTGAAAACCCAATTGAAATCTGATTTAGATAAATTTTTGTGGAAGAAGAAATACTTTACTGCCTACAAAAACGATGTTGAATTTGTATTTTGCAAACGTAGTCCAAGTGGCCCCGCCACCCAAATGTGCATTGCAAAATCACAATTAATAAACATTTGAGAAATTGATTTTGTGGAACTATTGCAGACAACATGTGAATTCTCAATGTTCCTCCATTGGCTCAAAATGTCCCAGACCGGTATTCCATTATGTAAGGTTCACCAAAGGAACATCTTAAACTTAAGGTAGATTTTTAATTTCCAAAGAAACTTCCACCACCTATATGAAACACGTCTCAAGGTAGCTTCATTCTCTTGGATGGTCTTGATGAATTTTGCACCTACATGTGTGGAGAATGAACCATTTGCAATCAAGGAGCATTTTCATTTATCATTTTGTGATGTTGGAGTCATTTTAATCACATGGACCAAATTTGGATGGATTGATGACGCAAGTAGATCCATATTCCAAGAGTTATTTAAGATAAATAGACCCACTTTGTGAGTAGCATCCTGTTGGTTGAAAGATGGGAGATCAAAATTTTTAGACTCAACCCAAGGATCAAACCAAAAATAAGTATCATTGTCATTTCCAATTTTTGATACAATGCATCTTTTGACAATAGGTAGGATTAATACTACACTATTCCAAATCCATAATCCGCATCATTGGAGGACCTTTGGATTGAAGGTGGATCTATTATGACAGTATTTGGCTCGTAAAATCTTGGCCCAGATAGCCTCAGGCTCAGATATGAATCTCCAACCCAGTTTTAGTAAGAGTGCTTTGTTCAGGCTGGTTGCATCTCTAAGATCTAAACCACCTACCTAGATGATAAGGTTGGCATATTTTTTTTCTAGGCGATAAGATGCAAACCCCTAAACTTATCAAAGTTGCCTCGGTTCCAAAATCGAGCACAGACTGAGTCAATGGTCTTACAAATCTTGAAAAGGAACATAAAGCAAGGCATGAGATAGGATGGAATAGAATAAAGTGTGGATTGAGTAAGAATCTTACAACTAGCAAAGGAAAGTAACCTGGCCTTCCACACTGAGAGATGATTATTGACAAGCTCGACAATGCCATGGAGACTGGACACCCATGATCTAGGATGTAGAAGATTTGTTCCTAGATAGATGGTTTCTCTAGACAATTCCTTGACACCTACAAGCTCAAGCGGATACATTTGCAGTTCGGAACATTTTTACTGAAAAAAAATATTTTGGTATAATTAATCTATTGCCCCACTAGATCAGACAAAAGGTTTAGTATGGCTTTGATCGCCAATAATCATTTGAGGTAGCCCAACAAAAAATGAAAGTATTGTCCGCAAATAGAAGATGGGAGTTCTCAGGGGCATGTCGAGCCACTTTAATGCCTTTAAAGAGGTTAAGATCTCTATAGTTGGAGAGGAGACGGGACATAACTTCCATGATAGTTAAAGAGGTATGGGCTTAGCGGGCAGCCTTATCGGATTCCTCGAGAAGGTTAAAAAAATTCAAAGGAAGAACCCTCCAATTTAATAGAATAAGTCATTGATGACAAAAGATAAGAAATTACACCACACCATCGATCTCCGAAACCTAGAAATTCAAAAATGGCCCTTATGCCCATTTAGCCTGTCATAAGCCTTTGACATATCAAGTTTGATAGCAACATACCCCATTTTACAATTTTTTGTTTTTAGGAAGTGGAAAATCTCATGGGCAATGGCACTGTTATCAGAAATTTGACGTCCAGGAATAAAGGCATCTTAAAATGGAGATATAAAACTAGGCAAATGTTGTCGAAGCCTGTAAGCCATGATTTTAGCAATGATTTTATAGGACATGTTGCATAGACTAATGGGTCAGAATTCTTCCACTTTGCACACATCCTCTTTTTTGGGAATGAGGCAAATTAATGTATGATTTACATCAAATGGGAGAGCACAATTGGTGAAGAACTCCTTGACAAAATTCCTCACATCATTACCGATCAACTCCCAAAATTTCTAATAAAAACATGATTGAAACCCATCAGCTCTTGGAGCTTTGTAGGGCCCAATAGAGAAAATGTCATTCCTTATTTCCACATCCTCCAGAGTTAAGTTGATTGTTAATAAATAAATATCCAAAAGGACCTCTGGAAATAGGCATTCTACGAAAGAATGATCCAGTGGATTCGAGGTATTATAAATGCCTCTCAGGAAAGAAGCAAACTCACTGGTAATTCTCTGGGTCTCCTCAATCACCTCATTATTAGAGTTCCTTAAAAATGTGATTTTCCTTTTCTGTATGTGTTGCTTGGAGATAGCATGGTAAAATCCGGTATTTCTATCTCCATCGGAGATATGAAGATGCCTAGATTTTTTGAACCAAAACTTTTCTTCAACATCAAAAATCCATTTTAAATTTTTAGTTATATCTATCCTCTAAGATAAAGGTTTGAATCCAAATTGTTGGATTCCAGAGCAAGGAAATTTGAGAAATAATTCCTCTTAAGCTGATCAATATGCCCAAAAGTTGACCTATTCCATTTTGACAAAAGTCTGCTAAAATTTATTAGTTTTGTCATTAAATTGTCGCAGTTAGAAGACCCCCAATTACAGGAATAGAAAGATATGGAATTTGGGTGATGGACTAGGCCTCTTGGTAATAGAACTTAAAAGAAGAGTGGTTTCCTTCAGTCGAATTATGATAAGATTATGTTCTTCGAAGCCAATTTGACAGCTAACATATTAGGATAAAGATTAAGCCAACATGGAGAAGCAAAGCACTTGTTTAAACGTTCTTTAATGAGCTTGGGTGGATTTTACTTGTTATACCAAGTGAACTTGGAACCCTTTGGTTTAATTTCAGAAGGTTTGAAGTAGATATAATATCACATAAAGTTACGCTAGCAAAAGATAAGGAAAAGGGAGCTCCACTCAATTTATCACAAGGTGATATGACCTCATTCCAATCCCTGATAATAAGGAAAGGAGTGGACAGAGAAGAAATGAGATCAAGTAAGGCATTTCAGCAGCTAATCCGAAGGTTTGCTTAAGGTGGTGCATAAAGGTAGATTAAGCACCATTTACTTTAAAGGTTATGTTGTAAATGTAAAGCTAAGAAGTGGGGGTAATAGTCAACATGAGCAACATAAATGAGCTTGTGGCTAAGACCCACAAGCCCCCTTTGCATCCTCTCTCTCCAGAACTATTTGATATACCATATGCACATGAACTAGTCAATGGTTAGTTAGCCAAGGCACCTCAAGCATTTCTTATGTCCCCATCCACTCATACTTCATGGATCAATGACCTACTTCAGAGGAGGTTCCTTACTTGACCAACCTCTCAGAATGGCTAACTAGGGTCAGACGGTTTCTTAACCTCTGGGTCAACAAGACTATGGTAAGGTTTACTTGATCACCAAGCAAACTAACCACCATCACCCCTTGTTGAGTTAACCGTTGGAGAATCCAACTGTGGTCAGGTAGGCCATTGCGAAAGGTTAATTTGGGTTGAGTTAACCGTTAGGATATGGCGCCAGGTCAGCAACCCTAGGTTGATCTGATTCACAAGGAAAGGACACGTGGAAGTTCGAAGGGTGAGTTGGACCAACGAAGGAGGACCCTAACCTTCTATATAAGGAAGACATATTCTCCAACATAAGTAACACTCTCAATCGGCTGAATACCTCTGATAGAATGATTATCCCAGAACCTGACTTGAGCAACGAAGCCTAGTCCTAGAGCCTCCTCCGGGTCAGCTTCTAATCTGTGTTGTGCAGGTTTACGCAGTTTGGAACCATACAACAACAGTGGCTCCGTCTGTGGGAAATCTGACAAAATCCATCCAAGTATAGTCAGTACGATTGAGAGGTGTAAAATGACGAAGACTACCAGGACTTATTTGAAGAAGGGAGGACCATCCTCAGGCCTAATGCAGCAAGAAAATCTCCAAGGGGTAGTGGAAGAAGGAGAGCAAGACCTTGCCGTGGAGGATGCCACAAATATCCCTGCATCAAAGGGCATTCCCCCACCTCCTCAGGTAACGGTTGAGTAGTTTGATGAACTGCGAGGCCAAGTAAATAGTTTAGCTGAGTTGATTCGGGAGGCCTCCAAAAACTTTGCAAACTGGCCCCAAGTAGGTGAGCCTAGCCACTGTGAGCGGGAAGATTCAAAGAAGGTTGCGGTTAGCATGTCGAGCTCATTGGAGGGAAGTCCGAGCCGAGGAAGCAGCTCCAAATCCCTATCGAAGAAAGAAGAAGTGTCGTCTCACCATAAGCGAAGAAAAAAAGAAGATCCTGATTGTCGCAGATGCACGAACCCCTTGGTATGAGTGGAGGGATGAATCCACTTGGCCGAAGAAAGAAAACTAGTGACAAAAACACAGAGGCTGGACTGAAGACAGATTGTACACAATACGACATGGGGGGAGAACCTCAAGCCCAGGATGAGCCATGAGAAACACTTCTGGAGCGACAACTGAGAGTGCTGCAAGGAAAAGTTGATAGGATGTCAGATGGAGACGATGGAAAAGATGTGGTGGACCTAGAGAAGTTTGGTGAGAGCCCCTTGTCTGAAGAGATCAATTGCATCCAATTACCAGAGAGCTTCAAGATTCCTACATTCCAAGTTTTTGATGGGACCAAGGATCCGTACAAACACCTATAGTCATACCGATCATTCATGACCATACAAGGAGCCTCTGAAGCGCTTTTATGTAGGGTGTTCCCAGCATCTCTTGAGGGCCCGGCTATGACCTGGTTCTTGTGCCTGGAACCAGGGTCGGTGCGTGACTTTAAATAGCTCAGCAAGAAATTCATAGACTATTTCGATGGGAGTAAGGGACATCAAAAGACCTCATTAGACCTTATAGAAGTGAAGCAACGACCTGGTGAGACTCTCCAGCAGTTTGTAAGGCGTTTCAACCTGTAGAAGCTCAAGATAAGGGAACTGGATCCTACCGTGGAGTTCATGGCCTTGAAGAGCGGGATTTGAGAGGAACGATTGAAGTTCTCCCTCTCTAAGTCTGAACTTAAATCCTTGGCACACTTAAGGAAGAAGATTCGCAGGTATAGTAATGGGGAAGAACTTACTACCAATCAACACAATACAAACCCTCAAGTTGATCGACCAAAAAGCTTTAGGCAGAATGAGAGAAGGCAGGGTTATAAGTACAAATGCCCTAGATCCAGTGATCGGGCAGATCCCTGAAGAGGCCATGAAGTATATACGGCACTAAATTCAACCAGAGAGCATGTGTTGATGAATGCAAGTGTGGAAGAGTGGGCAAGAGGCAAGCCTCTTGAGGGTCGTGACAGACGTTAGTACTGTGACTATCACAAGGACCACGGCCACTTGGCCAATCGTTGCAGAGATCTAATGGCTGCGATTGAAGAGCTCATCTAAAAGGGGTGTCTAAGAATATTTAAAGCAAAGGAGGAAGGAGATCAAAGGAAAGGGACTCCACAGTGGAGAGAAGACCCAGGTCACTGGGAAACATATCATAATGATGCCTGTTACCAACGGAGACGGTGATCCAACCCTGGTCAGGAAACAAGGTCACATTAGAGTATCGAAAGGAAGACCGCCCAATCACGTGACCGATTAGACGATCAACCTTCTCGAATCATTACAACAATCTCTAGAGGTCTTGTAGAGGAGGTGATTCTAGAACGGCAAGGAAGAATCACGCTCGGGGGGTATTTTACATGAGCACCCGACCAAGATGTTCAAAAGTGGCCACATCATCACTTTCGATGATGAAGAATCAAGGGGAATTGAATTCCCGCATGATGATGCCATGGTCATAAATCTTCAGATAGGAGCGTTCAAGGTAGGGAGGGTTCTGGCCGATAATGGCAGCTTGCTGATATCATATTTTGGAAAGCATTCCAGAGGATGGAGATGGAAGAAAATGAAATAACCTAGAGGGTGGGTGAATAGGTTATACTAGTGGAATTTAACTCTTTTCGGTGAATAGGTCACAAGTGTGACTGCAAGTTAAAATAATGCAGAGAAAATAAAACAAGTACACCCACAAAACACAAGATTTATAGTGGTTCGACTCAATCTGAGTCTAGTCCACTCCCTACAAGAATCCTCTTGTAAGGCACTAGTTCTCCCTTTCAGTATGATAGGTAGGGAAGAAAACCTTTACAATCTTTTTCACGGATAAGAATATCCTTACAAATCTCCTTTACAGGCAGAGAGGCACCTTTACAATCTCCTTTGCAGGTAGAGATGCACCTTACAATCTCCTTTAAGGTAGAGAGGCACCTTACACTCTTTTAAGGATAAGAGGATCCTTACAATCTCTTAAGGATGAGAGGGTCCTTACACAAGCCTAAGTACAGTCTAGACTTAATGTAAAATAGAAAATGGAGAAGTGGAATAAAAGAGAATTACCTCCGGTGTGGTGCAAATGAAATATGCAATGATGATAGAATGAATGCACCTTTTGAAATCTTCTTTATGCTTGTAATGTAAATGCCAAGATGTAGATGAAGACTTGTAGATGGTCTTGAGTTCCTCTTGAATGTAAAATGAAGAACTTGAACTCAAGAGATTGTGTAGACCAATTCTCACTTCTAATGCTCAAATAATGCTTCTCTAAAGTTGGGATTTATTGTTAATTAATGAGTAGTATTAGAGGTATTTATAGGTGAGCTTAGTGAAGCATTTTAGGTAGGAAATCAGGCTCTAACGGACATATTCTGGGACCACCGATCGACCGCAATCGGTAACCGATCGACCACTAAGAGCCATTGAGGCAAAATATAGCCGTTGGGGTACTTTAAGGCAGTCATCGGTCAACCGGCTATGGTCTCGGACAGCTCCGATCGACCGGGGCTTCCAACCGGTCGACCTCCAACATGACATACTCTGTTTTGATAGAATGTTGTCATACTGACCAGTCATCAGTGTTTTAATCATAACTTTTTTATCTGACCTCAAAATGACCTAAAATCAATTGCGTTGAAATCGTGACTCGATTTCCTACAACTTATATGAAGGTTTCATCTCCTGATACTGACTCTAAGATTATCCAAAATACCATTAAGTCAGGTTAATGTGGTTTTCACAGAATTTCACTAGAACACATTTTTCCTAATCTGTTCCTTACCACTTAGAGACTCTCCATAATTGGTCAAGGTATGCTCTATGGTCATTCTAGTATGATGCAATGCACATGCATGTGGTGAGTGCATATATATATATATATAGAAGTTACAAACTACATTAAAAATGACCGATCTATCCTAGTGGTCTTCTTCTTCACTTGAACCTTCCACTCTTTAGCACTTTATCTTCTTTTCTTCTTGTTTGCAATTCCATGTCTTTAAGCTTCATATCTTGACATCTTGAAGCTTAAATTCTTATGATATATTCTTCAAGCATTGATGCCAACTTGTTGATACTCTTCATTTGATGACTTCAATCTTCGTTTCTTCGTTTCATTCACCAAATTCGATCTTTGATATGAAGTCTCTACAAAACAATACTTAAAGGAAAATTGTAACATACCTTCATATGTTTGTTATCATCAAAACCAATTATAGAAGTGTGGGCATATCCCTAACAGAAAAATACCTAAAGCCAGTCACCACCCTGCTATACAACTTCCCAAGATCACCTGTTCGACCAAAAGGGATGAAAGAACTCCAGATCCATGCTAGTTCAGGTGAGTTGCAAAGATCTATTATGGCTAATTTCTTAGTGGTTGATATTCCTTCAGCATATAATATCATTTTGGGAAGACCAAGTCTCAACAACCTCAAAGCAGTGGTTTCTACTCCACCTCAGGATGAAATTTCTGACTGAAAGAGGAATAGGAGAATGCAAAGGCGACCAACTTGAGTTAAGAAGATGCTATGTTAATACCCTCAAAGAAACTAAGAAGCCGAAGGACATTCTCGTGATGGAAATTAATGACCAGAGGAAGGAGACATAGACCAAAAGAGGTGAGCCAGCGGAGGAGCTGACTATTGTTGTATGATTGTCATTGTTGGCAACCCGACCATGTGACAACGATGATGTGGCAAGTTTGGGTGACGTGGCCAAAAATGATGACATGATATTGTTCAACGTCACCGATGAGATAACATAGCCACATTGTGTGCATGGAGTGGTTTGATTTATCCATGGTAGGTGGTGTGGGTTTCTATGTCAAAATTGGTAAAATTAGCCTATTTACTCTCGGGGATATTTTTGATAGTGAAAATGACATTTTTGGAAGACCATTTCTTAATGAAAAAGATAGATTGTAATTTATCTAGTCCAATGTGTCTGATTTTGTCACATTCCGATATCGTATAAAGAAGTTACGATATTTATGATAGTCAGGGGCAATTTTGACATTGAAGATGAATTTTTTAAAAGAAGTTTTCTCCATATAACAATACGAAAAAATTCGATCTTTCTAACAATTCTGATTTCATCGCGTTTCGATTCCGTATGAAGAAGATGCATCGTTGGAAAGGCCTAGGGGCATTTTGGTATTTTTACATGGCTGATTCAGATAATCGGATCTTCTAAAAAGTTGTAGAGCATCCAATCATGGTTCCAATGCACTTTGTTTCGTCTCGATCGAAAATCTTATGAAAAAGTTACATGTGTTTTTGTGAAGCCAGTTCTAAATTCCGAACCAGAAAACCAACAATAGCTCTCGGCCAATGGGTTTTCTTTTAGAATATTGTTTGATTTTTTGTAGAGTTTTCTTGCAATTATTAGAATTCAAGGGTCTGGTGCGTGATTTAAAGGAGTGGGTCTTGATTAAGTGTGGCGCATGTGTATGGGAGCTTCATTAGAAGATGCCATTTTGAGTCTATGGAGTTAATATGGATTTGATCCAGATCCAGATCCTACACTGGATAATTCCAGAAAAGGTGCTATGCAAGCCAATTAGAACTTGACAACGCACCTGGAGCTGACGTAGGTGCTGGCGGCTTGCATCAACATGACGTCAGCTTGAGTCAGCACTGATTCTGATCTTGTGGTTTAGATTCACTATCCATTATCTAAATCCGATGGCTCAAATTAATAGATTCTCTTTAATGAGATCTACGGTCAGAACTACGCCTATTCCATTTCAGGCTATCTCATTGTTCCAACTTCAAATGGCCATATCTCCATCATCTTAACTCCAATTTGGGTAAACCAAATTGTAGATTCTTCATCATTCCGAGTTCTACATAGTGGAAAGAAAAATAAGGGTTTCAGAGATTGTAAGGGTGCAATTTTTGTGTGTGAAACTCCTCCCTCCATTGTTGACCATTGAAAAGCTTGAAGACTTCATGTGAGTTGTTTTACACTTCATTAATGGTGGTTTAGAAGAGTAGTTGGGTGATATTGATGGTATCTTATTTCTAAGCCAAGGGAAGAAGAAAAATGAAGAGAAGAGCTTCCCCCTTTGTTGGTAGAATCATGAATGGGTTTTACTGCTCAATGGGAGTTTTGTTTACTCCATTAATGAGGGTTTGAGGAGGTGGTTATTGTGTGTTGATGCATTGACTCAAAGCCAAAGAGAAAGAGAAGAAACCAAATGAGGGTTTGCTTGTGTTACTTTGAAGAGCAAGAAGCTAAAGGGGAGAGAAGGTGTGAACACCAAGCTTGTCAGTGCAAGTTCCCAGTTATTCCAAGCAACCAATTATGAGATTCTCTAACCTTAGATTTCCATTATATGCATGTATAATGATATATATGTATGGTAGAGTTAGTTGTGGATGAATTGTATACATGCTAGGTTAGTTGTGGATGAACTGTAAGCATGCTAGCTAGTTGTGGATGTATATGCTAGGTAGAGCTTGACTATAGAGTATTGATATAAGCCCAAATTTACTGTATTCTCTATTGAGTGCTTAGTGGGTGCTAAGCACTGGAAGTGGGTGCTCCCATGTAGTAGGTGCTACACATTGTACTAGCACTGCGAGTGACATCTCAGCTTCGGCTTGAAAAATTGGGTGTGGGTGCCCCACTGTGAGTGCAGTCAAAAGTAGTGTATTGAGTAGGTATGAAACCTTTATAAGCGCTACTTCGGGGATTTAGGCAAATTGCCGAACGTTGTAAAAACCCTGTGTTGTGGCTGCTTATTGTTTTCATTTTATTTTGAAGTATGTGGAATATGGAATGGATGTGCATACTTAGAAGTGCCTATGAGAGGCTGAGTGTGCACACAATTGTGTGTAAACGGGGACAGGTACAGGGACAGGTGTATCAGGGTTTGTCGTGTCAGATATTAGATAAGTTTTAGAGATTGGAATTGGACTCACTGATTCACCCCCCTCTCAGTAACTTCCGGGTTACAATACTAACCCCCATCAGTCTTTCAGACATAGATACCTCCAAGCAACTCCTCTTAGGAGCGTCTTTACAGACCAAAGATTGAGAAGAATTGACGAAGCTGCTAAGAAAAAATGTGAATCTATTCGCTTGGTCACCAATGGACATGATAAGCATTGATAGATGGGTGATCGAGCACAGGTTGAACACAAATCTTGCGTTCGACCAGTCAAGCAAAGGAGACGGACCTGTGCACCAGATAGGCAGATGGCCATTGAAGAAGAGGTAGAGAAGCTTCTTAAAGCAGGTTTCATTAGGGATATTTGGTATCCTAAGTGGGTGGCGAATGTGGTGTTGGTGAAGAAATCGAATGGCAAGTGGCGCATGTGCGTCCACTTCACTGACCTCAATAAAGCCTGTCCCGAGGATGATTACCCACTGCCGAGAATAGACCTGCTGATGATGCCATGGCTGGTCATGACCTCATGAGCTTTATGGATGCCTATTCTGGATACAACCAAATCAAAATGAGCAAAGGTGACCAGCCGAAGACTGTGTTTGTTATAGAAAAAAGGTTGTACTGCTACAAATTCATGCCTTTTGGTTTGAAAAACATCGAAGCAAAGTATCAAAGGTTGGTAAATTGCATTTTTAAATCAATGATTGGAAGAAACATGGAAGTTTACGTTGATGACATGATAGTAAAGAGTAAAAAAGCGCCTGACCATGTGGTCGATCTAGAAGAGGCGTTTGAGACCTTGAGGAGATATAGCATGAATCTTAACCCGAGCAAGCGTGCATTCGGCATTACCTCGGGCAAGTTCTTGGGATTTATGGTGTAATACCCCGCTTCTTAAACCGGTCGATTTAGCGGTTGAACGGTTTAACCATGCGAGAACGAGCGGAGGAAATTAGGCGGGTTCCTTATGGGCTATGATGGCACGGGTGACCTTAAACACCGGCTGGCCCGACAAGTCCGAGCGATGCGGAAGAGAGCGGAGTGCCCAAACCGTGTCGTGCACCTACCATAAGGCTATGTCGGATAAAACAGTATTAGATCCGTATTTTAAGGTATATCGTATCTTGCATCGTATGCTTGGGGTGGGGTTAGCGCCAGGTCCGAACCCGGTCAAAATCCCAAGTTTTGGCTCTCAGGTGGGTAGGACAGGTGGGTGCACCCACCTGAGTGACCCATCCAAGAGCACTATTCACTTAATTAGGAATGGTATATAAGGCTTTATGATTTTCTTTTCTTTCCATTTATTACCCTCGTACGTTGGTGAGAAAAGTAAAGAGGAGAGAGAAAAGAAAGGGAAGAAGAAAGGAAGAGAAGGAAGAGGAAGAAAAGGGGGATTTCAGCGGTGCCGAAGCTCGGTCTTCCCATTCGGTCTTGGAGAGTGATCTTCAACTCTAGATCTCGAGTTGGAGGTAAGAAAAGTTGGGTTTTGTGAACATTCACCATACCCAAGCTTTAAACCCTTGATTCAGTATGGTTTCTTGAGATCTTGTAAATACCCTTTGAAATGATGAATCTAAGGTTTAATAGATGATTTATGTGTTGATCTTGAAGGATTTGAAGAGATATTGACAAGGTAGAAGAAGCATTGTGAGTTTGAAGTGATTTGGAAGGTTTGAGGTCGTTCTTGAGCAAAGAAGGTAAGATGGGTTCCTCACTTGAATCTAACCTAGATCTAGGTTAGAACCATCCTATAGGACCTTGAAGGTGTGAAGAATGGGTGGGAAAACCCCCATTTGATTCCCCAAAGAATGGAGAAAATGGGGAAGAAGCAGCTCTTTTCAGCCAAGCAGGGGTACAACCGTGGGCTCCTACCACTGTGGGTACCCACGAGAAGGCGGGGGCCCCGCCCAACCGGCGGTACAACGGCGGTACTACGGCGGGCTCCTACCCCGGTCCAAACCGTGGGTAAAATCGGTGGGAAATGACCCACATGCGACACCGTGTGGCCCAAGGTGATCCTTATGTCCGTCGAACCCAAATCGGACGTGTGACCTTCTTTGCGTTCTAAACACGATTTTGACATCGGTTTCATTAATTTTGATTCTAAAATGGTGAAGTACTAACCCGCTCAATTATGTTAGGTTCACCAAATCCTACCGATTACTCGGATCTCACCGTCTTGGCGGGAATCCTTATGCCTTCTAAGTAAGTGGGGAGAGGACGTTTGGCCTTGTTTCAAGGCATTTGTTTGGCATTCATTTAATTATATCTAATCTAGTCATGTCATTCATGAATATGCTATATAGATTAGTCATTCCACACATTGATGTGCATATGTGCTATGTTTACTTTTCAAATGTCAATTGAATGAGATGTTTATATGTTGAATGTGGACATCATGGCGCATAATGCATTGATAGATTAGATGCTGTAGTCGGCTTGGGCGAATGCATTGGTGGCCGTGGAATGGGACACGGAGGCACTATCTTGATCGTACTATTATCATATAGGAGCATGCGGTATTAGGATTCTCACCATCCGGTACTCGACCCTTCCCAACGAGGTTAAGGTGTTGGGTTACCATTTGGGGGAAGCGAGTCGCGGTTGTCGGACCTTGTGGCGGTTAGGCATTCGCGACGAGTCATGTAGGACGATGCAACCGTGGTACATTCAAGAGGGCCAATCGTCTTGCTTTTAAATTCTGGAATCGAGCACCTTTATTTTCAGTCATTTACATTTACATTGAGAGTCGGTGGGCGGCATTGTCTTTACTTTTCCGAGTACTCACGATGGGCCTTCTCCAAGCAGCCCTATGGGCGTGTCAGGAGGAGGAGTTCGGCTCGTGCCGAGATATCTGCGCCTTTGTGGTTGTAGTAGCACTAAAACCAAGGACTTAGTAATGTTGCTTAGGTGGATGTGATTTAAAATGTATAGCATGGCATGTAGTGCATATGATGTGTTGTGATGTGTGGTACTGTGGTCCATCTTTCTACTCTTGAGCTAGTGAGCTCATCCCACGTGTACACCCTTTTAGATGATTTTCTGGTCATACATCGAGGAGCATGGGGTGGGTCCCAGTCGAGTTTCTGAAGAGGGCTGGTGGACCCTGAAGAGTTTGAGCACGGCGTGAAGCGCTCGTCTGAGGTCTTCTTGGACAGCGTTCGAGGCAGTGAGCTCCACCTTGGAGGTCGTTTTGAGCTCCACTTCGAGGCCGGTGAGCTCTTCTATGTGATCCGAAATGGCACGACCCTTGATGCAGTGAGCTCGGCCTTGATAGAGCCAAGTGTGTACTCGATGGTTTTGATGATTTTCTGTATATACTTGGTATTTGAATCATATTCTTTTTGTGTATATATCATGCCTTCGGGCCCAAATGTATATAATTATTGTATCACAATTCGAATTATCAAGTATATGGGATTTATTCACAGGTAAAACTTAGTCTTCCGCTAATCTGATGAACTTATGTTAGTTGTCGTATCTTTGTGGTGGAATCTGATGTCGATGATCTGGTAGGTTTGGGTTAACCGGTGTTAACTCGATCACCGCTCCGGTTCAGTGTGAACGGGGTGTGACATATGGTCTCAAGCAGGGGCATTGAGGCAAATCCAGACAAAATACGGGTAGTGCTAGAGATGGCATCACCAAAAACAGTTAAGGAGGTACAACGGCTAACAGGCAGACTCATAGCTCTAGGTCGCTTCATCTCCAGTGCAGGTGATAGATACCTCCCTTTCTTTCAAACTCTTAAGGGGGCCAAGAAGTTCCAATGGACACCAAGTTGCCAAGAGGCTTTCAAAAAGCTAAAAAGGTACCTTTCCTCCCCTCCTTTACTGTTGAAACCTTGAAAGGAGGATGTCTTGCAGTTGTACTTGGGTATATCTCCAGTTGCAATCATTACAGTGCTATTGAAAGAAGTAGAAAAATAGCAGATGTCGATCTATTACGTAAGCAAAGTCTTGGCAGATGCGGAGGTGATCTTGGCAGATGCGGAGGTGAGGTATATGAAAACTGAAAAAATGGCATACGCCATGACAACCACTACATGCAAGCTCCGCCCCTACTTCCAAGCTCACACAATTGTGGTGTTGACGGACTAGCCCCTGAAGAAGATATTCCAAAGTTCTAATGCTTAGGAAGAATGGTTAATTGGGTTGTCGAATTGAGTGAGTTCGATATCAAATTTTGCCTAAGAACAACAATAAAGGCCCAGGCACTAGCAGATTTCCTGGTCGAATGTATGGCCGAGCGGGGTGATGACGAGCAAGAGTAACAAGCTGGAGATAAAACCAACTAGGAGGCTGTAGGTCCATGGAATCTGTTTGTGGATGGGCATCAAGTACGGGAAATTGTGGTGCAGGTGTGATCCTGATCAGTCCCAATGGATTTCGGATACAATGTGCTCTCCGGCTAGCTTTTGAGCATCCAACAATGAGGCTGAATATGAAGCTCTTCTGGCAGGTATCAGGCTGGCCCATTTGTTGGAGGTACAAAGGCTCTCTATTCACGGTGATTCTCAACTGGTCATACGACAAGTAATGGGCGAATATGAGGCTCGAGCAAACCGAATGGGTGAGCATGGGAAAGCAATGAAGAGCTCACTGGCCACCTTCGAAGCAACAAAGTATGACAAGGATTGCTCACACGGAGAACACGTTGGAGGATGCACTATCAAGACTGGTCACATCGCCATGCTCGGATATGTCTCCCCCCATTTATGTCAAAGTTGTGCCTCATTCTAACTTGACCAAGCAAAATGTGATGTTGATCGATGAGAAGGATGACTGGAGGAGCCCTATCATATCCTTCTTGAGAGAAGGGATCTTACCATTTGACCCTAAGGAAGCGCGTCAAATCCAGAACAGATTGACCAAGTTTGTTGTCACTGAAAATGGTCCTGCTCAGAAGATCCTTCGTGGGACCCCTTCTCAGCCTTGGCCGTTGTGACGAAATTATGCAATCAAAAAGGCCCATGAGTGAATTTGTGGTCAGCCCTCGCCGAAAGGGCTTTGGCTATTAAGATACTCTGACAGGGGTTCTATTGGTCAAAGATGACAAAAGCCAAGACATTAGCCCTTAGCGACCATCATTGAAGCCAAGACGTTAGCCTTCTTCAGGATGTCAGTTATCTTCTACTTCGGGATACCCCACATTTTGATCACTGACAATGGTAAACAATTTGACAACAAGCTTCAAAAAATTGTGTACCGAACTGATGATAGACTACAAGAAAACAATAGTGGGGTACCCACAAGCAAATGGACTTACGAAGAATGCAAACAGAACCCTCCTTCAAGGACTCAAGAAGCGGCTGGACAATGTAAAAGGTCTCTGGGCAGAGGAATTGCCGAGCATAATCTGGGCGCACAGAACAACAGGGAGGGTCGCCACAGGAGAGACGCCCTACTCATTGACATATGGCATAGAGGCACTTAGTCTAGTGGAAGTTGGAGTAGTATCGCTACGAGTCCAAGCATATAACGAGAAGGAGAACAACGCAGAGCCCAAAAACAACCTGGATTTGTTGGATGAGCTGAGGGACCAATCACAAATGAAGATGGAGGTGTACCAGCAATGAACAGTGAGGCACTTTAACTGGAGGGTCACTCAACGACACTTCCAAATCAATGACCTGGTACTTCGACGAATGGAAGTTTCGGATCAAAGATATCAAAGACACCAAAGGAAGCTATCACCTAACTAGGAAGGGCTATATCACATCGCAAAATAGTAAAGCTAGGCACCTATCACCTATCGACAATGGACGGGAAGGAAGTTCCGAGAGCATGGAATTCTGTGAAGCTTAGAAAATTCTGTCAATGAAATATCAACAGTTTCACCGTGAAAGTTTTTGAACAGATCCGACAAATGTATATTTTGCAAAAACTTTAATAAAGACTTCTACAAATATGTGGCCTCACCACTGGAGCTCAAGCAAATTAAAGACTCGAGCATCCCCTACAGATGGAGCTTGAGCTCGTCAAAGACTTGAGCATCTCCTACAGATGGGAGCTCAAGCATATTGAAAACTCGAACATCCCCTACAGATGGGAGCTCAAGCATGTCAAAGACTTGAGCATCTCCTACAGATGAGAGCTCAAGCATATTGAAAACTCGAGCATCCCCTACAGATGGGAGCTAAAGCATATTGAAAACTCGAGCATCCCCTACAAATGGGAGATCGAGCACGTCAAAGACTTGAGCATCTCCTACAGATGGGAGCTCAAGCATATTGAAAACTCAAACATCCCCTACAGATGGGAGCTCGAGCACATCAATGACTTGCGCATCTCCTATAGATGGGAGCTCAAGCATATTGAAGACTCGAGCATCCCCTATAGATGGGAGCTCGAGCACATCTAATTATAAAAAAAATGAACCACTATAGTTTTCAAAACATATCGATTAATTGATATTAGTTCAAAAATCCCTGCACAAGATACATTTATTGAAAGGTCAAGAAAAAGGAAAACAAGATTTGATTAATCATTAGCAGGCTCATCAACAAATGGCTCAATCGAAGAAGATCTGGAAGAGGGACCTTGATACAAGGAGTAGCCTCGGATAAAGAAGGAGCAGCATCGGTTGCACGAACATCCACAAGAGTATCTTCAGGAATGGGAAGCACCGAGGGAGCCTGAGGCTCAAAGGGTGGTGTCGAAGGAAGGATGTTTGGCGGAGTGCCTTGTGAGTTGGAAGGAACAACCTCTCCCCTTAAGGCTTAGAAAGAGCGATCTCCTCTCCATTCAGTCTGCCCTAGCTTGCCACTTGCGATGGGACCTCAACTTTTAGGAGTCTTGCCTTCTCCCACTCAGGAGTAAAAGCATCCAAATTGATTCTAGGGCTAATGCGCTCTGTTCCCCCTAGACTCGAAGCATACCTTGGAGGTATAGCCGAACACCAGCAAGACCTACATCCAGCTTGTACTGTTTTGACCCTTTATATCTCTCTGTAACGCCGCTCTCACCTACTGCAACCTGAGTTTTAAGAGACCCCAACTACCCTCTCTCATTATCACGAGCAGCAAACAGAACCATAACTTTCTTAGCCTCTGTATCGAGCTCATTGCTCAATCGGTGGAGCTCAAGATCATTCTTCTTTACCTGCTCTTCAACAGCTAGAGCCTTGGTCACAACAACCAGTCTCAAATGTTACAACTCATCAACCCAACGTCGCAGCCCATTGACCTATGCATTCTATTGGCCAAGCTGTTGCTCCAACTCCTGCTTTTCCCTCTCTGCGGCATTTAGGGCCTCTTATAGCTCGGATGCCTATGCCCAACTTTCATTAGCCTTTTTCTCGGCATCTTGAATCGCTATAACACTCATCAGCACGATTGAAACTCCCCCAACAAAGTCTTTCCCTAGAAAATAAGACAACGGTTGAACATCAGTAAAAAAAGGAAGGGGGGGGGGGGAAAGAAGATAGAGAAGCTTACATCAGCCACATGGGTGAACGCTTGACTAGGGAGGTTGTAAACCTAATTCCCTTGTAACGAGCCTTATCCCTGGGCAGCGCACCCTCCAAAATGACAGTATGAGCGTACTCAGCATCGTCAAAGATGGATTGCTCTGTCGACACCCCATACTGAGGGACATATAATTCCCCAGTCACTACCCTATTCTCCTTCTCCTGACGCTGCACCAAATTATCTGATAGAACTATAATCGGTCACTTGAGCAATTCTGCCCAACTCCAGTACCTGTACCGATAATCTCCAGACTATGTGACAGAGAACATCCTTGAGGTTCTCCCACCTGACTTCCAAGGTCTCCTTGGTTCTCCTGTATATGGTTGGCACCTTCCTCAACATGCCAATGTTTCCTTGAAGTGACCTGGGCAATAGGGAGGTCATCCTCGTACTCCACCTGCATTTCTGATAGAGGGACCACATCATCATCACGACCATGAACGTTACCAGTCCGTTACCCCCTTGATTGCCTAGACCTAGCACCTCATTCCTGACTGGCTTTCTTGCATATAGCCAGATCCATTATATTAAGTATGGAGTTTGGATCCATTGGTGCTGCATGAAAATGATTATAGAGTTAACACTAAAAGACAACAATATAGGAATGGTCAAAACAAACCTAACGAACTTCAAGGAGCTTACCTGAACTTAAACCATACCTTAACAGGTATTGGTCCAGACATAAGTGCAAAGCAAGGACCACTCGAGCAGGGCTAGACAGCTTCTCAAGGGCATCTTCCTCCTCAAGCTGTAGAGTAGATCTCTTGTTCACCTTCGCCGTGTTCAACAGCGACCACCGGTCGGGATATTAATTAGCTCTGTAGGACAAACAAAGAAGAAATCGTCCCTCCACTGAGGTATAGAGGTTGGTATCCCATCTGCATTTTGGCACTCATTTTTTCGACGACAGAAATAGAACCACTTGGGAAACATGTTGTGTCCCGACAGAAAACAACAATGAAAAGTCGAGAGTAGGCTCAATTCCAAGGTCTATCAACCTAATAAAGAAGCCTAGTAGACTCATCCAAGAATTAGGAACAAGTTGTGCAGGCACAAGCCCATAATGCCATAACACTTGGCAGATGAACGGATGGAAGGGAAAACGTAAACCGTTCATTAGGGCAGACTCATAAACGTAGATCACCCCTTCACTGGGATAATTCGCCTTGTCTAAAGCCTCTAGAAAGCAAATTTCCATAGAAGAGTGAACATATTACAACCTACGAAACTTCTCTAAGTCTGTTAGGGATACACAAGAAGCTACTTCCCCAACGAAAATACCGACGGTGGGATCTCGTGGCCAAGCAAAAAACTTCGATCGAGATCTTCTCGAGGCCACAGATTTTCCCTTTGGAACATGACGTTCACCACTAATAATCCTAACAACTTCACGGGGCATCCCACCCACTGACTCAGATGATGTCTCGGAAGAAGAAGAAGATTCCAACGTCCTAGATCCCATACACTAACTTGTTTGAAGCAGTAAAAGGAAAAAATTACTTATCAGACCAAGTTCAACTATAGGAGTTGGGAGGAGGAGAGGCGAAACAATTCCGGCCAAAAACACTACCAGAGGTCCAAGTTCAACTACTCTGTGACTATTTGTTGAGCAAATGGCAGTAACCCAACAACCACACCTCCGTATTTGCTACTCTGATGCTTCGATGACAGAACCTACCCAAATGCCTGATGATTTGAAAGCCCAGGAGAAAAAACAAACGTTGTCAAACCGCGCCCCACCCACTCGATGGAAGATAATCGACGCCGTACAACGAATACATTTGCTAGAATATGTGGCCCATTAGTGTAACCTAGTCCCCACTAGCCACATCACCACACGCACAACTTCTTCATTATGGTCGAAAGACGATTGTTGTCGTTTCGCAGCCATATAAGCGGGATTACCTACAAACAAGGGTAACTATGCAAATATCGTGAGTCATACAATTCCTGACCCAAAAGGATATGCATTAACTAAGAATGTTACTCCTCGAGCTCCTATACTAGAAGCTCTAGGAGTGGGGGGCATATGATATATCATATACACATGAGCTAGTCAATGGTGAGGTAGCCAAGGCACCTCGAGCATTTCCTATGTCCCCAACCTTTCATACTTCACGGATCAATGACCTACTTCGGAGGAGGTTCCTTACTTGACCAACCTCTCAGAATGGCTAACCAGGGTTAGACGGTTTCTTAACTCTAGGTCAACAAGACTATAGTAAGGTTTACTTGATCACCAAGAAACTAACCACCATCTCCCTTGGTTGAGTTAACCGTTGGAGAATCCAACTGTGGTCAGGTAGGTAGTTGGGAAAGGTTAATTTGGGTTGAGTTAACCGTTAGGATATGGTGCCAGGTCAGCAACCCCAGGTTAATCTGGCTCACAAGGAAAGGACAAGTGGAAGTTCAAAGGGTGAGTTGGACCAACGAAGGAGGACCCTAACCTTCTATATAAGGAAGACCTATTCTCCGGCATAGGTAACACTCTCAATTGGTTGAATACCTTTGATAGAATGATTATCCTAGAACCTGACTTGAGCATTGGAGCCTGGTCCCGGAGCCTCCTCCGGGCTAGCTTCTAATCTGTGTTATGCAGGTTTGCATAGTTTGGAACCGTGCGACAACACTATTAACAAAACATAGGGCATTATATGAATCAAAACATTTAGGCAAATGGAAATTTTCATGATCTGTACATTTTGTTTCTCAAAGAAAAAGAATATCAGGACGTAGACTTTTGCAGTGGTGTGCCAAACATTTCTTTGTGAAATTACCATGCAATCCACGAACATTCCAAAGGAAAATTATCATGATATTAAAAACCATTCAATGAACAAGGTATAATAAAATAGCAAATTTCCAATCCTAAGATTATAAAATATTGCTATCTAGGGCCAAAGAGAGCAGACGAATATTCAGAAATAATAAACAAACTAAACAGAACTAGGGAAACACTAACTGGAAAATGAGCGTAGAATGGCTTTAGAACTAAGTGGGTACTATGACATGATAATACTGACAATAAGAAAAAAGTATACTCTATCAGAATCTAATAGTGGATTGGAAAAATAAGAAGGGGTTACCCGGCCAGGCTTGTCAGCATTAACCCTCTCCCATCCGAATCCTGACCATCCCTTATTCTTACCCTACATACATTCAAATTCTCTTTTTCAAAGTTTCTTCTCTCGGAAAAGCAGACTTTCACCTCTTCTTCTCCCCTTACTAATTTTAAAGTCCTAAATTACCCCTGCTCCCCTCCTTTCCCATAGCTCTCCACTGGTGGCACCCCATTCCCGCAGCTTCTTTCCAGCATTCCCCCTTATTCTCCACTCCACCACCACCTCTCAACACCGCCTTCCCCTCTATCGCTGCTATAGCCCTTCTTCGCAACCCCAACTCTAGTCCTCCACCATTGAGCTCCCTGCAAGCACATTTGGCATGTTGGTTGGCAACCTATGCAAATAAGTCCCCTATAGTGAGAATCTGAAAATTGTGTCCATCTTATCAAGAGACTTTTGTACAAGAAGAATTAAGGTCTCAAGAAAAAGCAAATACAACTAAAATGATTTGGGCAACAGGAACAATGTTTTGGGTTGGGCAACAACCCTTATAACAAAAGGAAAATGCTTCTTATTCCATGCTAAATATATGTTGACAGGAAATGGTACGGGAACAACTATAAGGAGTTCATATAAAGGAAGATGGATGGGAGGTGGATGAGATTTAGAGCGATGATGGGGGATTAAGGAATTTTTGGTGAATTAATGATGTTAACCGATGGTTATGGACTGCGCAATCCCTCTTTTGTTGGAAACTAGAAATTTTTTGTCAAGACCTAATCTATGTATAAAGGCTAACAACGAAGTCATTCTCATTCTGAAGTATATAGCACTTGAAGCTATGGGTAGAAAAACTATGATAATGGACCCTGACTATCTTTCTTTTCCCAAAAAAAAAAAACAACTAAACATTGCCTATGAAGAGTACATCTTCCAGTACTAGGAACTCAAACAGTAGAACTCAATTGACAAGAATGAGGCAATGGTAACGGGTTTAACCTCCAAGCTTAAAACATGTGTAGGTTAATAATCAACCAGACTCATGAAGTAGCGTGGGCAAACCATTAATCAACAGGGACATGTTAATTGATAAACGCTCACATCCAGCCACACTTGATAGGAGGTGGTGTACAAAAGCCCATTCCTACCAAGAGGTCTTTGTAAGATTTCCTATTAGGTGGGCTAGCATAGTCAAAGATTTGTTTCCAAAACCGGTTTAGTGGTGTTGACTAAAGATGGAGTAAGCAGAAAGAATCCAATATTATTGGTAAGTGATCTCTATGGAGATATTGGATTCTATTAGCACACCTTAATGGTATGAAATATTTATTACTATGTGTGGACCTAAGGTATTGTTTCCTTAATGGGAAGGAAACCCTAATTTTATTGGAGGTTGGTCCCTACCTCACCCTATATATAGTTATCACGACCCATTAAGTGAGGCTAACGACCAAAAGCAAAAGGGAAAGAGGGTAGACAGGACCAACATTGATCGTGTTGTACGAGGAGCATACAAGAAGACATTGAGGAATTCTTATTCTTCAGTCATGGATTCAGGTATGCCTAAAACTTGTTTTGTAGTATTTGTGGTGCATGTTTATCGATCTTCATGAATCGTTCCGCATTTTATTTTCTTTCAATGGTATCAGAGCCTCGTTCATGAAAAATCGATCGGCTGTACTACCACTAGTAATAAAAATCAATTTCTTCTTCTCGAGTCGTTTTGTTTTGAAGAAACGAGAAAAGTAATATATTATATATTATTACTAAATGACATTTTAACTGGTAAAATCAAATTAGAAAAAAAAAAGGTGACAATGAAAAAGGTGAGTACGGTTTTGTGTTTTTCTGTTTGTTATAAAAAAAAAAAAAAAATCCCTTGATTTGTGAGAACCGTACGGTTTGGTTGCTTTATTTAATAAAAAAAAAAAAAAGACAAAAGTTAAAAGGTCCGTGTTTTTGGTTGTTTTTTTGTAAAAAAAAAAAAAACCCTTGATTTGTCTTTTGGAGAACCGTACGGTTTGGTTGCCTTTTATTTAAAAAAAAAAAAAAAAAAAAAGCAAACCGTACTTGCTTTTACGGTTTGGTTTAAAAAAAAAAAAAAAAAAAAGGTAAAAGTTAAGTTTGTTTCTTAAGTTTGGGCTGGTGGATTCAAGCCCAATATATATATATATATATATATATATATTTTATTTAAAGAGTTCAACTTATTATTATGGTTCAAAGAATTGAACCAAGTGATTTTACTTTATTACCCTTAAGCTTTTAAGTCACAATAATTGGGTTTTTATTAGACTTGGGCTGGATCCATATGGTTTGACTTAATTTTATATTTTATATTTAGAAACTTAATGGGCCAAGCCCATGTCCAGATTTGTTTAAGTGTAATGGGTTTAAAAGCTCATAAGCATTATCTCAAATGGGATGGATTGAACTAACACAATTTGAACCGACTAAATCAAACACAATCCAGTGAATCAATCAATAGGTGAACCAAATTAGATTAGAAATCAAGTTAACACAAACGGATTTGTGACACGGAAGCTATCTCCAAAAGAGAGTATTGTATTACTTTGGGACGAAAAAAGTATTATGTCAAGTTGACTAAAAAAAAAAAAAAAAAGAGTTTGGTCGTGGGTGATGATAGACCCAGACTTGGTTCTATCAATTCCTTTCTTTTTAAATCCTTTAAAGTAATGGGTTGGGCCTTATTTATTTCATAAAAAAAAAAAGGGTTTATTGTTTCATCTAAACTATTATGGGCTTAGACCCATGGGCATGATCTATTAGTGTGTATATATATATATATATATATCAAATGGGATTTGTAAAGTGGGCTCTCTTACGTTTTAAAATCCCATTCCGTTTAAATTTATGGTTCATACTAAAGTCTTTAAACAGTCATCACTAAGGTATTGTCTTGATTCGAACCAATTTTGATCCGATTCAAAATGAAATGGTTTATTGACCCTTATGATGGGTATTTATTGTGCCACTTGAGAGAATGGAACACTGTAACACCTGAGATTACAAAATCTATAATCTCGTTATATTTTGTAGGATAAAATTTTGTCCTACTACAGTTGATAGATAAATCTAATATTGTCTATGTATTGATTTATTTATATGGCATAAACTTGTTGTTTTGTGATTTTCTTGAACCAACCCCAGTTATTTTGATGGGTTCTTCAATACTATATTATGCATGACATCTGGTCTATAGTATATTTATGATAAAGGTAATTTTAATGAAAATGCATTGAAATAAATGAGTCTTTTTTGTAATGGCCAGTCTTCAAATAATGTCCAATGAAGTTTTTTATATTTAAAACAATTATTTTGAGAGTCCCAAGGCCTTGTGAATAATAAAATACCATTGGTTTTCATGATGTCATTTTATTATGTACTTGGGATGTTGTGGATAATTACTTAACTGGTCAAACCAGTGGGATGATGTAATTATATATTCTGAAATGTTGTTTATGGTTCGACCAGTGGATGTGTATGTTCAATATTCTGGGTTGAATTTAAAACAAGAAAAATGAGACATATATTTTGTGTTCCATAACTGTTTTGGAACAGCTATAGTGTTTTGTCTTTATTCTATAGTGGCTTCAAAATTGTATTTCTGTTTATGCATGTATTTGCACTGGTTTATCATTACTATGATATTAAAAAAAGTCATTTATGAATGACATAGGCAGAAAATTAATGACATTTTTTGTTTGCATGTCATATTTAGAATACTCTATGATGAATAGATATATTGGAGTTAAATTGGGTGTAAGCTTTCGCACATGTTTAGCTGCAAAACGTATTTCTAGGGAACCATGAAAGGGTGATGTGGATTCCACCAAAGTGACGTATCTTGTTCTTTCATGGTTTTCCCTAGGGCAGCATAGTAGGTGACATTTGTCTAGAGATGATGTCACCAAAGTTAAAGAAAATGACAGTAACCTAAAGATTCTGATCCCAAAGGTAAGGGGATCTCAAAAATTATTGTTTTTTTCACAGTTAATACAAGAAAATGAGAGGACCAGTGTATTCCTGTCTTAAAGGATAAGGATACAGTTTCAGCTATAACTCTTGAGTGATAGTCATTACAGTGAATGCACATGAATCTCACCAAGTTAAATTTTCTTATTGGTGTGGTCTATTTAAATTGATTTTTTGTGAAGATTCTTGTGGCTAGAGTTGGCATCTTAAAGATTAATATTAATGATGATACATATACTCACATTTGAGATGTTATGACACAAGATCATTCTAGGTTGCTTCTACATGTTGATGATTTATTAACTATTTTCAGCATAGTTTCAATGAAAACCAGTTTTGAAGTCTACTGATTGGATAGACCATAAACAGTTTATGCAAGTGAAATAAAAAATCATTTCATTTTAGTTTATTAAAATGATTTCTGTAATCTATTTATGTTGTTGACTATTTTGACCATGTTTGTTCAAGCCAACAATTAGGTCCAGTTATACTATGAACTGATTTTGACTCATATAACTGATATTTATAATGGGTCATCTGGTTTTCATTCTCTTATATTAGTGGGAGAATAAATTATTATCCTATTGAGGGTGATAGATGTATTATACATGTTTTATTATATATACTACACTTGTCGTTTCATGAATTTTAAGTCAATCTGGGGTATTTTGATATTTTCTTCGATATTATATTTATCATCTGTGACATCAGGTTTCGTCACGAGACACATAATTATGAGTTTTGACACCCATTTATGATTCAAAATATCACATGTGCATTAAGTAATATTTCTTCAAATTTATATGTCATATTTGTACTTGTGATAAAGTTCAATTTTATTGAAAATTCATCGAGATAAAACAGATATATTATATTTGAATGATTTAAATGAACTCATTGAAGTTTTAGTGGCTTATTGGTATAAAGCCTATGGAGTTGTTTATACTTACTATGGATCTAAGCCAACATTACCTTTATTTATTAAAGACTTATTGTTGTTTTTAGCCTATAAGTTATTTGGTTCATGTGCCCTATTAGTTAATTTTCTTTTGACTTGAAGAAATTATGGGGCTTTATTATAATTGACTTTAAAGTTTATGGGCTAATATTTATGTTGGATATTAAAGTCATTTGGGTTGAAAGTTCATATTTGTATACAACTTTGTATATCTAATGAATTATGGATAAAGTAACATATTTCATGTGTTTTTGTTATCATGAATAAATATTATGAACTTTCATATTTAGCATGTTGTCATTATAGAAAATACCATATTTAGATTTTTTATTTATTTATGGTAATGGCTGGAAGTACAAAACTGTCATACTAAGAATGTACTCACTTTGATAACTGTTAAATTATGGTATTACCATATTGACTATTAGGTTTATAATGGGTTGCTTTTGTGGGCTTATGTTGAATCTTTTATTAATTAAATAATGAAATAGCTCATCTTGTTGTTTGCACCCAAAATCTAAACCCACGGGCATTTGATAGCAATCCAAGTCTATAGGTTTTTATAATTTCAGTGATTACGCTTCCACTTAGTGGGCTAGTTATTGAGATTGTGAAATTACTATTGACTATTCAGGATGGGTTGCAGTCAAGGAGACCATATGGCAAATGATGTGCTCTTGCCACCACAGATGAGTCTTCATTTGGTCGGTTTCGCTTGATAGTGTGAGGGTGACATTTTGGGCTTCATAGCTTTGGAGGTTCTTGTCTTGCCACCACAGGTGACGGAATCTTCAAAGTGGTGTTGTTTCGAGCGTCTCGCCTTGCATGTGAAAGATTTCACTACGTGTTGGGCGATCTTGCCACCACAGGTGTGACCCCGATGACGTCGAATCTTTCCCCAGTTTCTGTTTTCCTACAGTTATTGAAAACAATACTGGGATAAATCTGATTAATAACCCAATTAGTCAGATTTAATTATATTATTGGGAAGTTTAATATGCCTTCTGTTCTTGCATATTATATATATTTTGATAAATATGTATGATTATATTTGTCATCTTTGACTTCTCAGCTATTTTCTGTTAAAAAAAAAAGTTTGAATGGTTTCAATTTTAAGGAATGGAACTAATCCTTTAATATTTCTTTGGCTATTATGATAATAAATTTTAATCTTAATTGATGAGCCTCCTAAGCCAGTGGTTGTTAATTATGTTCAAGCTAAGGTTCTTTATGAAAATGGAAGAAATCAAATAGGTTTATCTAAAGTTCAGTGGGAGTAAGCTCATGAATCATAAATTTCTGTAGAACTATATTATTACAAATTGTTGACTCTATATCTAAACCATTGAGGATGTTCTGTGACACTCCGCTACGGTTCATTTCTCTCATAACAGTAAAAGTACTTCAGATTCTAAACACATTGACATTAAGTAATTTTTTGTCAGAGATAAAGTTCAAGAGTCACAGATTACAATGGAACAGATTGTTACAGAAAACATGATTGCAGATCCTCTTACTGAGGGCTTGACTCCAAAAGTCTTTCAAGCGCATGTCACTAATATGGGACTTGTTAGTTCTTTTGATGTATTTTATTAGTGGGAGCTTTGCTCATATATCCAGTTGCATCTGAGTTCAGCATTATTATATTTATGAAACATCATTATTGTTCTCAAGAATATATATGCATTATATGGCCATTTGTTTATGTGTATACACTTATTTATTTACCTCATATAGAAATTTGAGGTTATATGTGGTGTATTTACCTCATTCGGTATCTGAGGTTCCAGTTAATACACACACATCCAGTCGCTAGCAAAGCCTTGTTTGATTGAGGTCTAGTGCTAGTGTTGTGGGACATCCGGACCCAGTCCCAATGAGCTTCATTAATTGAAGCTTGAGCGTTTGGGATACGCTTGTAGTTAATGAGACCTTCGGTATTTGTCTCATAGAGCTCATTTGGTTTTCGAGCCAGGACCAATTTGGAAATAGACATGATGATCACTATAGCATGTTATTTTCATACCACACTTTCATCTCTTCATCTCAAGTCGGTGATGTTATGAGCACTTTGGCGTGTGTGGTCTCATATCGCTTTAGATGTGATGATCAATACGGTTGGGTGTTTGTAATTCTCATTCGGACTAAGGCATTTGGTTTAAGGTGCACTCCATTCGACACTGTTTTGTTTGTGGCCACATTCAGTTTATCTAAATCGGAGAGTCATTTTAAATAAATTTTAAAATCTAAAACTTGTGACATATGCTGCCCAAGTGGGAGATTGTAAGATTTCCTATTAGGTGGGCTAGCATAGTCAAAGATTTGTTTCCAAAACCGGTTTAGTGGTGTTGACTAAAGATGGAGTAAGCAGAAAGAATCCAATATTATTGGTAAGTGATCTCTATGGAGATATTGGATTCTATTAGCACACCTTAATGGTATGAAATATTTATTACTATGTGTGGACCTAAGGTATTGTTTCCTTAATGGGGAGGAAACCCTAATTTTATTGCAGGGTTGGTCCCTACCCTCACCCCTATATATAGTTATCACTGACCCATTAAGTGAGGCTAACGACCAAAAGCAAAAAGGGAAAGAGGGTAGACCAGACCAACATTGATCGTGTTGTACGAGGAGCATACAAGAAGACATTGAGGAGTTCTTATTCTTCAGTCATGGATTCAAGTATGCCTAAAACTTGTTTTGTAGTATTTGTGGTGCATGTTTATCGATCTTCATGAATCATTCCGCATTTTATTTTCTTTCAGTCTTCAGTTCAAGCATCCTGGTTCACATCTCCCCTTCCACCTCCCCTTAGAATAGGATATCGAGAAAAAAAAAAAAAAATAGGGCTCAGAACTCAAGGACAGGTTAGGAAAAGATCTCAAATCTCAGTGGAACCTCATGAGTAAGCAAATGTCCTTAGAATGGTGAACATAACTACCAATCCAGTGTCAATTCTGTTATAGTTTTAACGAACTACTTGGAAAATTGAAGCCTGCAAATTAGAAGGGGGCTAACATTGTGGTTGTGCTACTGACCTTATTATCTGGTGATAAGGGAATTAGACGAGCAGGACTAGTTGTGATGGAGAGATTGTACAGAGGCAACAAGGAGAACGCCATCACCATTAAAACTCATTTTGGGGAATGTGTATTTATATATAAATACATACTTTATATTAAAAAACAAAGTTTCAAAATTATAATATATCCCCTTGTTTAAGTTTTACTTTTACTATGCTTTAGTTTTTGAGCTCAAATATTTTGGAATGAAGTTTTGAATAAAAATTCAAAAATTCTTGAGCAAAACCAAAACCTTGTGCTCAAGGTGTTTTAGTCTCACATTGGATTGAAAGGAGTAGAATTAAGAGCATATATATAGTTCTGTTTCTTAAGGGTGCAAGTTCTTTGAAGAGGAACTCTCCCCCGTCTCATGTGTGTGGGGGGTCTTGGGGTGCCTTTGAGTCATGCCTGTCGAGCTGAGCCTGGCCTGGTCTGGTCGTATCGTGGCCGAGGCCGGGTTGGGGTCTGTCAAGGGGTACTTTTCTCTTTGAACCTTTTGAATTTTGAATATTAAATTCAAATATGTAAATACGTATAGGTACATATACGTACATACTCAGAAATGTATGATAAGACACCATTCATAACGTACACATTTTGTACCCATACGCACAGACATCTATATGTGGATAGGAACCTCTGTACGTATAGGCAGCACCCATACGTATGCATATATGGATTACTGTCACTGGTTGTACATATGGATTACTGTCACTGATTGTACATATGTTCTCTCTCTCTCTCTCTCTCTCTCTCTCTCTCTGTTACTGTGTTTCTAAGAAATTATTCTCAGTAACAGTTTTTGGTTCACTACTCTGTTAAGTTTTTCCTTTTTTTTTTTTTTTTTTTTTTATCGAAAGCATGAAATCATTCTTCAAAACCATGCTTAGTGAGCCTAGCTTGTCCCTCCCAAAAGATTAGAGTCTGTGTACAGAGATCAGTGATTGTTTTATCTTGGAGGTAAAACACAAGAATCCCCAATTGGCCAATTGTACCTCTGTAGGGGCTTTTTCGACCTTAAGGAGAGTTTCTACTTCTAATACGACTCAAAATGTTTGGTTCGTTGCCTTCAACATTTGTGCGGGGTCTTCTTTAACAGTTTGTCTACTTCAATCCAGGAATCCATGTCAACAGTATTGGCTTTGTAATTCTCAACATTGGGTACATATTTTCTAACAGGGAAGCCTACCTTGATAACTCTCTAAACAACAAAAGAAACTAGGAGATTGCAAGGGCCAAAAGTGGAAATGGGAGGGGCGGTTCCAAACCTGCCAACATGCATAGCAGAGTGGGACATGTTTGATGGTGAATGGAAACATTTAAAAGTATGACATTTTATATGTTCATGTAGTAATGTAATATATTTTAATGTATTAATAGAAGGATGAACAAGGGTGGGATTTATGTATTTCATGAATGATGGGGGTGATAATTTCATCCCCCAATTATGTCTAGGCACAGGATCAAGCTCGGTCAGGCTAGGCTCAGCCCGATGCCTCAACCTGGACCAGGCCCAGCCTCGGGCTTAAAAATTCAAGCCTAGACCCACCCTATTTGTTGAATAGCTCTGGTAAAGCCCTGTTTTGGCTCAAGGATGGCTCAAAGCAATCAAATGCAAATGTGAAATTTTTAGGAACTACAGTTTATCCATTCAGATCCAATGGAAATCAACACATGTTTATTTATTAGATTCCAATTTTCAAAGATACATTGGTTCAAGATTAAGAAGGATGGAAACAATGAAATATCTCTTATTATATATTATGTTCCTGAAATGTGGGAAATCATCGTTCGATCTCTGATTACATGGGAGGAGGGATTTCCTTGTCCATCCAAATTACACAACGAATGCTTTTCCACTGATGAGTAAATCGAAAGCTTTATTAATATCCTCAAATTGCACCTCATGTGTCACGAACTCATCCAATCGAAGCTCCTGTCACCAATAGAGTGTGAATTATCATCTTCCCTTTGTGAGAAAAAGTTTATACTGATCGAAGAACATATTAAGGTAATTACCTTGTCCAAGTAAGATTTTACAAGAAGTGGAATATCAGTTTTGGGTTTGATATCTCCTACCAGAGAACCCATGATGGTTTTGCCACTGACAAGAACCTCTTGTATACTCAAGCTTAATTGTGAGCTAAGCTTCCCAGAACCTATCAATATTGTTTTTCCCCAACCCTGCAAACCATGACAAACAAGTACCATGTAAGGTGATATATATGCTTTATCCCAAAAAAAACTGGTGATGACATATATGAACTACAGAGGGAGGGAGAGAGAGAGAGAGACCTTCCGACAGCTAGCAAATGCTTGATGAGCCGCCAAGGTGGAACCAACACACTCGAAGCAGTAGTCAGCCCCCCCATCTGTAATCTCTACAATCACCTGAGCAACACAAAGCCACCAAGAAGAAAACCCAAATTTCAAACACAAAGCCTGATTTCAGTTTAATCCAGAGAGCTTAATCTCTATTAGAGTCATCTGTATAGGGCGCAGTTTTGTATTTTCGGGGATAAGATTTTTCTATATTGTATTACATGTGAGATGTGATACATATGGGGTTATATATTGTATTACATGTGAGATGTGATACATATGGGGTTATCTCGTAACGAGTAAGTGAGTGAAGGATTTTATATCTTCTCCATCAGAATAACGGGAGCTCTAATTATTATTCGGTCATAGATATGCATAACATATCTTGGATGAACCAAATATATCGATGTGTTTCGGTGTAAGTGATCTCTGTGTTTTTTTTTTTTTTTTTTTGCTAATTGTTATTCTGTTGTGTTGTTAATTCCTGACATGGACACCTTGAAGGTCTAAACAACGAGACTAGATCAAGGTCACGTGCGAAAAACAATCTTGTACGCCTTGGTCCATGGATTTGAAATTTATTTTCTCTCTTTTCATTTAATAGATTCTAAATCCACGGATCAAGAACATACGAGATTGTTCTCATATGTGAACCGATCCGATTTCCTAAACTACAATGGAAAGGATAACCTCACCATGCTATGTTTTCTTCCACCCCTCTCAGAGAGGGAACCTAGAAAATTGTTGCTCTCTCTTTAATTGATAAAACAATATTGGCAATTAGATTGATTAAAAAGTCGACTCCCACTAAGCATACATTGGCCACTCACACGAGGGTGTTTAGTGCTCTTCACTAGTTTCAGTAAAAGTTGAATGGTTCTCATTCAACTCCAGTATGACCCGGTCAATCTGGTTATGGGGTCAATATGGGCCCGCAAGATTAGTCAGGCCGAAAGCTTGGATGCCCGTCATTAGCAAAAAAAAAAAGAAGATTGATTAACAAGAGAAATTGTATGATCCAGATATCGGATGAAATTTTTTTGTTATCCAGGTTCGTATAGTTAAAGAAATGAAATTTTGATGGGTATTTTAGAAAATACTAAAACCTACGAGGATATTTGTGAAATCAAAGAAAAAGTGAACTATTCCATTTCTTTGGCTACGAATAAGAGTAGCAGTAAATTTTTTTCCCATAAATACCTAATTAAAATGATGAGTTGAGATAGAATTACCTCGTGGACAGGCTTGTTCCCGCAGTCTGATGGGTTAATGAAATCTGTGACACCAAATTTCTTTCCTGCATGCAACAATTTCCAGTAACGTGTTAGCTCAGGGTCTCTCTCTCTTGCCAACTATCATACTTTCTTGAACCAATTTAAAAAGGGGGCCAGGGACGTTTGGGTCAACGTTTACCAATCTTAAACTTGTCTGGATTCAAATCCACACCAATAATTTTGGTAGCTCCACGGATTCTTGCTCCCTCTGCAACCTGTCAACGCCAGATTACAAACAATCTTAATTACGTATCAGCTCAAGCCTCACCTTGTGAGCTAATGGGTTTCTCTTTGAACACCATAATGATACTTACAGCTAAGCCAATAGCTCCTAAGCCAAATATAGCCACACTGGTCCCTGCTTCCACATTCGCAGTTTTCCAAGCTGCTCCAACCCCTGCAATGAGATTTTTCCATATTTTAATTTCTCAATCTGAACTCTCATGGCCTACAGGGAAAGAAGCAGAAGAAGAAGATGAAATTCTTGATGGGTTCAAGAGAATTTTGGGTTTGATCTTTGTTTACCAGTTGAAATCCCACAACCAAGTAGGCATGCCCTGTTAGGAGGAATGGAAGGGTCTATCTTGGTTACATTGGCAATGTCCACCACAGTGTACTCACTAAAACTGGAGATATACATAAAATGGTTAACCACCTCTCCTTTTGAACCTGTGAATCGGGTCGTGCCATCTCTGGGCAACGATGGGGAGACCATGAAAGGAAATTTGGAGCATTTGTTACTCTTCTTTGAGTTGCAGTCTCTGCAATCCTGGCAATCAGTTAAGAGCATTGGAATCACAGTGTCTCCTTCCTTCACTTCCTCTACATTTTCTCCAACACTCTCCACAACCCTTCAACATCCACAGGTTAAGAGACCGTTAGAATCAAAAAATAAATTTGGGTTTTTTTTTTTCCCTTTGGGGAATGGGGATGAGTTATTGAGTTTACCCGACAGCTTCATGTCCAAATATTGTTGGAAAAATTGCAGGTGGACCCTGTAAAGAAACAAACGATAGAAAGTTTAGAAAAGTAAATGTTACATGAAACACCAAGAAATACGAAAATAAAGAGACAATAGATCCGCATGACACAGAGATTTAACAAGGTTCACACACCAGTGTGGTGTTCTACGTCCTCGGGCGAAGAAGAGGATGTTTCACTATGCAGAGAGAGATTACACCCAAGCAGCGGCGAGAAAACTCGTCTTGAAATCTAGCTTGAAAAACCCCCCAAAATACAATGACTTTCTTAACAAGACAACAGTACATTATATACTCCAAGTCACGGGTCGACCCATCAGGTCTCAATCGATCCGGTCAAACCATCGGCCCAACCCATTTGTTTCTATCACAGATCTCAGAAAACTTCCCATTCAGGTTGCCACCAAAGTATGTTGGAGTAGGTCAATCTTCAAAATGGGTCAAGAATTTGAAACAAACTTAACAGTAAAAATTAATTGATCTGATATTGGAAACAAGAATCCATGATTTGGGCTTACTTCCAACTTCCAAAAAGTTACGTCGGTGTGACAGAGTGATGTGCAAATGATCTTAATCCGAACTTCCCAAGCTTTTGGCGGAGCAACCTCCACCTCCTCTGTCTGTAAAGGCTCCCCTGCTTTCCTACATACTGCGGCTGCAATTGTGGATTATATCATTTAGTTAAAGGCCAAATCAAGATGGGACAAAGTTAAATTTTGGAAAGCATTGCATATAAATTATCAAGTACCTCTACATCGAATAGGCTTCCCTCTCCTTTTGGGATGTTCTTCCTCCATGTCCATGCTCATGCTTTGTCTCTGTCTCTGCTAAGAGAAAGAACTAAAGGAATTACTCAAACATGGTTTTAAGTATCTCCGATACCGATACGATACCCTCCGATACGTATCTTAAATTTAGCCGATCGATACGATACACACCGATACGATACATGAAATTTTTAAAATCCTTTCGTATCGATATATATCCTACAATACATACCGATATGCATCAATACACCACCAATACACATCGATACGATACAATATACCTCGATACGACTTTATGGACAATATAAAATTGAGGTAAAATGTTCGTTTCGGTATATATTGGTACGTATCGGTGAGTATCGGTATGTATATATCGGCACGTATCGGTGAGTATTGGTATGTATATATCAGCACGTATCGGTGAGTATCGATGAGTATTGGTATGTACCGATACAGTGCGCTACGGTCATATAATGGCCAAGATGGGTAATTTTTCATAAAAACACGATTTTTTGAAGGGTTTTTGTTCCAAAGTTGCTGTCAGCCATATTTCTCTCTAACCAAAGTGAAAATCAAGGTTGAGAACAATGATTTTACATTTATGGGACAACTACAAACCTTGAATTCTTAGTACGATACCCTCAATTTAGTGTTTATGCATAATACATGTTATCAATAGTTTTTTTTAACAAATTCTTTATGCAAAAGTGTTTAAAAAAATGTTTCCTATCCATTTATGTGTCTATCTTTAGCGTATCTTAGTGTATCTCCGATACGATACGATACCCTCCGATACGTATCTTAATTTTGGCCATTCGATACTGCAACCGATACCGATACTTTAATCCTTGCCTGTAAAAGTATGATTGTTGAAGGAAGAAGGGAGAAGGAAAGAGAGATGAACACCAGCACTTAACGAGGTTCAGCTTGAAAATAAGTCCAACCTACATCCTCAATATTCTTGTGAATCCACTATGAATTATCTCCAACGTTACAATGCTTATTTATAGTTGATGAGAGTAATCAAAGGATGAGATCTCTCATACAAGGTAAGGAAATGATTATAATGACTGGTATATATCCTTATCCAATTCATTGATTCCATATACCAGACTTGCATTAGGATAATTGGCAATCTTATCTTGGGTTGCTTTCTTATCATAAATATGAGTTGGAAGACAACAAAGGAGAAAAAGAAGAAATCATACTGTCATTAAATCAAGGAAATAAACATATTTATATAAAAGGTATCTTTAAATTCCCACAATTTGAAGAATATAGCCTTGACGTCCCTTATTGACACAGGAGCAACACATGTTGTTTGTCAATGGAAGACAATCCCTGAATACTATTGGGAAAAGATGAAAAAACCAATCTATGTCCATGGTGTCACAAGACCTTTGGTTACTTTAGAGTACAAAGCTCATAAAGTATTATTGACAACTGCCTCAAAGCTAAAGCAGCTAAGACAATTAAACATAAAGTTAACACAGCTTTATATCGAAGATATTATTCATCCAATTATTCGACAATTTTTCTTTTGATAAATTTGAAGCATTTCTTGGGTAGTACATGCCTCGCCTTTTCATAAAGACAAATTCATCTGATAAGCAGCTAAGACAATTAAATATAAAGTTAACACAACTTTATATCGAAGATATTATTCAGCCAATTATTCGATAATTTTTCTTTTGATAAATTTGAAGCATTTCTTGGGTAGTACATGCCTCGCCTTTTCATAAAGACAAATTCATCTGATTTTATGAAAAATAGGTTTATCATGAAAATCAGTAAGAAATTCAAAGAACCTGAGAAAATTGTTTATTTTCTCATATTCAATATCATCGTCAAAATTCATTTGGGTAATGATTTTGAAGATCAATTCTTAAAAACGATTGTGATTTTCAAAATATTGAGCAAGGGTTGTGGAAAGAGTATGTAAATCTTGTCTGAAAGCCTTTTTCTTATTGCCACAGTTGATTTTCATGCTTGATTAATAATGTAATAGACATCATTTGGGAGTCTTTGATGTCTATGAAATTCAATGATTTTGAATTCAGAGATTTCTGTAGGCTCTTTTTGTAAGAGATTTCGAAGTTAGATATCATTTTGCGTCTGAGTCACTTGTAGGTAAGTGAGAGGGGTCTCATATGGGTTTTGTGCCCACTGAATTTGAGAATATGGGGTTTGAGATAATGGAGTTTGTGTCCATTGAATCTGAGATAGTGGAGTCCATTGAGATATTCCTGGTGTAGGAGAATATTGAAATGATCCCTTATTAGCAGGTCGTGTATAAGATGCTGAAGATTTTTTTTCAAAAGGTTTTTGTGCCGTTGGTTTGCTAGAAGATTCCTTTGCAGTAGGTTTGCTTGATGATTCTTTTGCCTTGCCTTTTCCTTTGATGGTTATCCATCTATCATTGCTTTGTTGTTTATCCATTGTCTACTGAAATAATCTGTAAGAAAATTTCTTGAACTGTTAATATATTCTACTTCAAATTTATATTGACTAATTTCATTATACCAATTAATTCTTCTGGCATTTTCTTCATGTTTTTTGGATTTCGAAAAATTGTAAACTGCCTAATTATCGATCCGTATTAAAAACCATTTTTCTGGTATAAGAAAAATTTTGAATTTTTGCAATAAAAAAAAGAGCTAACAATTCTTTTTCAAATATAATATAACGTATTTGTCTATACGTCAATTTTCCTGAATTGTATCCACAAGCTTGTTCGTCTGTTGGATTTTTTAGGGGTCTGACTTTTAATACTGCCCCCCAATGTTCATTAGAAGCATCGATTTTTAAGATGAGAAAATCAACTGGAGCAGGAAAATATATCGGAGGAAGATGTGTTAGCTCCCTCTTTATTTGTTGAACGACCTGTGTGTCAGAATCATTCCATGTCCGTTCACTATCTTTGTATAATTTTTTCAGTAATGGTCATTCTTTTTTAGAGAGGTCTTTAATAAAATTTCGACCATAATTGAGAATTTCGAGAAACTATTGTAAGTGTTTCTTATCATACAGTTTATTCGAAAACTCTTTTATTTTTCCTAAAATATGATCTTGTAATTGTAACACGTTCTGTGTTAGAATGAGTCCAAGAAAATTGATAGAAGTTTTTTCTATTTCAATCTTTTTTGGATTTAAAATTATTTCATGTTGTTGGAATAACTGAGAGATTTGTTTAAGATGTTCTTGATGTTCTTCCTTAGTAGAAGAGAAAACAAGAATATCATCAATACAACCACAAAATGTAGATCTCCAAATATAGAGTCCATCCATCTTTGAAAAATTTGAGAGGTTGTGAGTGGTTTACTCTCGTCAATCAATTTGATTTGCCAAAACCCTGATTTGCAGTCAAATTTGCTAAAATATTTAGCAGTTTTGGTCTAATGAATAAGAACATCTTTTCTTGGGATAAAGTATCCATCGAAAATAATATTTTGATTAAGTCTCTTATAGTTGATTACCATACGGGCTTTTCCTCTGACTTGTTCGGCATGGTTGCGTACCATAAATGATGGACTACTGTGAGGACTGGTTGATGGTTCAATTAATTTGAATTCTTGTAACTCTTTTAATTGAATATCAAATTCTTTAATATCATCTTCAAAATATAAAATTGGTTTTACTTTAATGATCTTTAGTGGATCATTGAGTTGAATATGGCAAAATCTTGGGCTTTTATCCCATAACTTTAATGGGTTGTCACTAAAGTTATTAGATAATTCCCGGTAAAGCCAATGAGTGGGTTCTAGAATTCTAATAATTGGTTTTGGTTTAAAACATTTCTCAATGAAAAAACTGTGTTGAGGGAGAATTGGTATCGTAACCTCAGTAGAGTTTAAAATTATTTTTACAGAATTATGTAAAACTGTTAAAGGAAGATGATTTTGTAGAAAGGTATTTTCAAGAATAAATTCACTATGCATTAAGGGAATACAAAGAATTTTAGATATAATAAATTGTATATTATTAAATTGAAACTTTATGAGCTTTGTACTCTAAAGTAACCAAAGGCCCTGTGACACATGGACATAGATTGGATTTTCCATCTTTTCCCAATAGCTTTCAGGGATTGCATTCCATTGACAAACAACATGTGTTGCTCCTATGTCAATGAAGACGTCAAAGTTATATTCTTCAAATTGTGGCAATTTAAAGATACCTTTTACATAAATATGTTTATTTCCTTGATTTGATTTAATGACAGTATGATTTCTTCTTTTTCTCCTTTATTGTCCTCCAACTCATATTTATGATAAAAAAGCATATTTGATTCAGCTTCAGATTGGGTATCTGATTGTTTAGAAGACTGCGTGGGGTCGTAGCTTCTAAAAAGTTGATGATTATAAGAAGGATATTCAGAAATTGAATTCCTTCCTTGGACAAGAGATGATGAAGAAGATCCTTCACCGAGGGTAGAAAAGGAAAATCTTCTATTTGAGATATAAAGTATCTCCAGATGCCAAGATATCAAGGTTTGGAAAATTTTTGGCGATGCTTGAGGTTTTGGTAGGATGTCTATCAAAAGCCAGTTTTTTAGGATTTTTAAGTCTTGCTAATTTAAGAGCCTAGGTTCTAATTCTATTTCATAGGCACGAGGTTCAAAGATCTCAACTATTCTTTTATTAGCTGGTTGTAGCTGTATAAGTCATGTTAGTAAGTTCATGAAGACATTTCCATGAGACCGCAAAATTTTGACTGTCGGATCTCATTTCTAAATTTTGGGTTTTAATCTTCAGAACTACTGAATCACAAACTACAGGGTCTGTGATAGAGACAAAATAGTTTGGTTTGATTTTGAACCAAATATGGCCATGTACCATATTAGACTCCATTCCTCATATGAGAGCTTTTACAGGATTTTTTTATAAATCTTTTATCAAAAAGGGCAACAATAATTGGTACGTCCATTCCTTATCTAAATAAAGATGTAATTTCAATTTGTATTAAACCTATATGAATATATCGCAGTTGAGGGTGTTTCTTTTGTAATCTTTTATTTGATTAATATTAAAAATTAAAAATTCTAATGTATTTTCATCAGTTCTCCAAGTAGTTGTGTTTCCACTGGCTTGATAAAAAGATATGGTGGTCCAGAGATTTAATTTTGAGAATTTGTAAACCTCAGAATGAGAAAGTTTTTTATGTTTGTTAAAACAAGATAGTAAACAACAATCATTTATGGTAACATCTTCTCTAACAAGGTCAGAGAAAGCAACAGAGTTTTGTTCCTGTTGTAGAACTTGTTGCAATTCTGCTTCTTCAGAGGGTTGAGAAGCAGTGGTAGAGTGCATCATAAAAACAAATTCGACGTCTGAGTCGGAGCAAACAAAAGTTGAAGCAGTTTCTAATTCATGGCAATATTAAGTCTTCCTTCATCACCACTCTTTGGTCTCTTACATTGCCTAGTGAGATGTTACTCAAATCTGTAGTGCCTATAACTTATATTATTTTTGGATTTTATCGTTTTGAAAACCAAGGGGGTCGAAAGTTGGTTTGAACCAATAGGCCCGCCGGACCATAATGTGAGTGTGCAGTGATCAATATTATCATGCAGGCCAATGGAAGGCTGCACAGGGATATCTTGTTTTGGGGGGGGGGACTTTTGTGCTAACTTATGTTTGGATGTAAACACATACATGCAAGCATGCAAAATTCTTAGACCAATGGGAGTGCATGTGGAAGTATCGACAATAACGGACTTTTCGCCTTTTTATGTGTGATAAAGCGGTCGATCATTCGGCCTCCCATATGTCTTGGAGCAGGGGCCATGTTACTTTTTACGATTCTTTATTTTTATTTTTATTTTTAAATTTATCATCATTTATATTCATATTTAATATTTTAATGTGGTTAGTCAATACTAACTAACTTTAGAATGACACATTTCATAATTTCTTTTTAATGTTTTATAGGTTTAAAGGTAATCTATAGTCATTTGATTAATTAATAACCACCCATGTATCCTTTTTTGCAATTCATTTTTTCATATATCGCATTCTTGAGATGAGAAGTGCCTTCACTGCTGTAATGCCCCTAATTTCACGTTTTTTGCATTGAAAGCATTTCTAAAGACTTCTCTTAAGTGACTTCGAAGCCCAATGGTGGGTCATGGACTCATGGATTTTTTTTTTTTTTTTTCAAAGAAAAAAAAGAACATTAAGAGAGGACATCTATCTATATTACTTCAAGGGTTTGTTAGTTCTACGATTCATAGTTTTTAAAAGCTACACAATTAAGAAAAAGGACCATTTGTACCAAAAAAAAAAAAAAGGACCACTTCGTTAGTGGCCCGAACCAAAAGCTAGTGTCGAGAATAATGTCACAAGCATTTAAAAAAGAAAAAAGGGGACTTTGCTCAAAGGCCGTGACATGATACTTTTGTCAAAATGTAAATGTTATAAATCCTCAGTATCACTCCATACTTCAATCTGCCGCCCCCTTTAGCTTGAGTTATGGGTGTCTTGGTGCGTCTACTACAAGACTTGTTTGCAAATCCTTCCTTTTTTCTTCGCGAGCTGCTGCTGATATAGTTTTAGCATAATTTTATTCTCTTTTTCTCAAAGTTTACTTTGTTCACTTTCTAGAAGTTTTCCCCTCCCAATCATGGTTCGATTCACGTTCATTGACAGATATTGTATGGATGGATCGATATAGACAAAGGTAAAACAGTAATTTTCTTTTCCTTTTTTTTTTTTTTTCATATTGAACCCTGGGATATTTCTGCCTGTTCCGGTCCCATCCTAACCCGATTCCGTATTGTTAAACCTTGCTCCCAATTGCATATAACTCATCAAGTACCTCTACATCGAATCGGCTTCCTTCTGCCTCTAGGCTATTCTTCCTCCATGCTCATGCTCTGTCTCTGGTTCTGTTCTGCCAAAAAGGGAAAGAACTAAAGAAGGTAGATCTTGTAAAGAAATTATTGCCTATTAGATGACAAAATCTGTAGTAACGTGAGATGTTAATCTGTAGTGCCTTACATTATTTTTGGATTTTGTCGTTTTGGTCGAAGACTATATATAGTCTTTTTGGGATGAAAACGGAAACTTGAGTACCTACCCAGGCCAGGGCCCAGGGTATCAAAAATTGGTCCGAATCAGTTGATCCGACCATAAATCCATAATCTGACCAATTTTATAGGCATGCATCTCGTGGTGTTTTATATATCTCATAATATGAATGTGCAGTGACCAACAAATTTAACAGATAACATTAAATATTATTTTTATAGACGACAAGAGTTAATTCAAAAAATATATGTTCACAGCTTTAAACAAGGATCAAGCTTTCTTAAGGTTATGGTGAATGGATTTCCATTCATCATAGGTGCTTTAAATGCACACATAGGTTATCATGAGAGGTTTTAGGAAGGAAATAGAACCCTATAATGGTTTGTGAACCCTAAGATGGAGAGGTGAATTTCACTACCTGGTCAAGGAAATTAAACTACCCTTTTAATACCTGCTCAAACTTACACTTCGTAGTTAGATTTAGGATCCAAGGTTCTATGTTTCTTCACTAATTTTTTATTTTATTTTCTTATACTTACTAAAATGTTGGGAGAAGGCTTTGTTGTTGTTGTTGTTTATTATACTTAATAGAATATCAAATTAGATTTTGTTTCTTTGAGGGGGGGGGGTAGAAATTAAGCTAAAATTTGACATATGGGTAGAGGAGACCGACTTCATCCTAAAAATTAGGCATGTTAGATCGATTTGGATCTTTTCCACCGATTTTTCCTCCAACTTTCTTCCAATCTCTCATATGCAGGCAGCCCGGATGATCAACATGCAACCACATGCATACATGTGAGAGGTTAGGGAATTGTTGGAGAGAAATTCGTTGGAGAAGATCCCAATCCTGCTTGATCCATCATGTGGCTTGTGGAATGTGTTGCCAACGGAATTACAAGTTGGTGCGACACTTTTTCCTCACATCCTAAATCTATCTATTGACAAGTACTTTTTTCGTTACTTGCCATTTGACAATTTTTTTTTAATAATTATAAGTGATGTATTAGAAAAGAAAAAAACAAACTACTACACAAGATGGTAGTCCCTAAGAAATCTTAAGAAAAGGGGAATAGGCCGCTGAACAAGAGAAGGCATACCCTACCAATCCTATAGAAAAACAATTTGAAAATAAAAATGGAAATTACATAAAAAAATAAGTAACTAAATCAGCATCCCTTTGAACAAGAAGTTGAAGTTCAGAATTGATGGGGGTGTCAAATAGTTTCTGACAAGGATGTTGGACATGAGGATATAAAATCTAGAGGCTGAATTTGTTCACCAATATGATTGAACTCCTTACAACTAAGGAGGGACGAAAGATGGTTAATTTTGCTTTTACAGATATTCCAAGGACCACAAATTGGTAAACTTTTGAAATCTTACTGATCCATGAAACCTAGAAACCCAAGAGTCCACTATGTACTGATTTTGAGCATTATGATCTCCTAAGATAGGGATGAAAGCACATCATTGGGTCTAGTTTTTGTTTTATTTTGAAATACTCTAAAATTCCTCTGTCCACAAGTGATGGATGGTGGAACAAAGCATAAGTTTTCCCACAACCCTATTTTTATCATCACCTCCCTGGAAATATCAAACCCAAAGTGTTGCATTTTAATATTATTTTACTGGCTTCCATCTTGAGAACACAAGGAAAAATATTTCTTTTCAAACCAAAGAAGTAGAACTGCATTCAAAAAATAAATGGTCTCGACTCACCATACCTGCCCAACAAAAAATGTAATTTGGTTGAACTGCAACATTTCTCTCGTTTTCCCTCTATAAGAAAAAAGAATATATGAAGGTGAATCATTTCTCACCTAAATGCAACAATAATCCTTTTTTTTTCCTTTTAACGCAGTAATAGTAATTGTATTTTCTTCACTGCAAAATCTCTCTCTCTCTCTCTCTCTCTTCTCAATACTCTCACAGATCCAAACCGACGCAATTGGAATTTACAAAAGAAGGGTACAGTGTTGCATTTATTTCATGGGTGTCCTGTGGTTAGGAAGGTCTGGAGATTGTTGGCAACATGATGAATTTGCCACTAGTAAGTAAATCTTTTTTCTCAACAACAATTGCCTAGTGCAATTGGGTGAGATTGTGATGTGATAAGCCCATGCTCAATAGGAGGTCTCGAGTGCGAGTCTTCGACTTTATCTTGCCCCTCCCCTTTTGTACTGTACACATCTTTAAAAACAAAAAAAAAATCCTTCTTCCTTGGTGTTGGGAACCTTCCGTTTTGTCCATAAATGATGTTTATGCAAATATCAAAATAAGAAATCCATCACGCATAAGCAAACAACACCAAATTTAAAGTGAAAATCCCTTCAAGGTGAAGGGAAAAAACCATATGGCAGTCCGACAGGATCCATTAAAATAAAAAAGAATTACAATATTTCTTTTCATTTCTTTTCTTAAGGTTTTGCCTAAAATTTAAGATTTACAACCAGAATCAGAGAAGAAGTATGACTTGAAGAAAATATAGGTCAACTCAAATAGATTTTTCCCACCTCTAAAAGCCTCAAATCGTGTCTTCCAATAATTTGGAAAAAAACAAACACAAAAACCTAGTTGTTCTAGTTTACTGGCTATGAAACAAGAGAGTGAAAAATGACAGAAATGACCTCTAGAATAACATGAGATGTGAGAAAAAAACCCTTCTGAAGACTGCCCTGATTCTTCTCCAAATGACCATAAGAAATCTTGTTTTTGGCTTCTCTAGCAAGCTGTCCAATTTTCCCCCAAAACCTTCTCTCAATTTTGAAACTCCACCTCATTATTTTTCCAAGTGATTCCCTTTCAATGCACACTCGGCTATCACTAGGAGTGTTAAGCATACAGGTCAGGATCCTCTCCAATGCCCTAATCCTCCCAATGCACATCGGACGGTTGAGAGGACCTAGGGGTGCGTGCATGGGTCCTCCTAGCTATCGGATGCACATTAGAGAGGAATTGGATCCTAAGCGCACCATAGGTATGGTTCAAAAGGAATCATCGAGTATTTGAAGGTGCAAGGAAGGATTCAAGTGAGATGTAAATGGTTGTGGTGAATGTATTAATTGCTTGGTCTTTAGTCCTACTGGGGTACTTTAAAATGAAAGTATTTTGTTTCTTTGTATGTATAAATGAGGAGTGAAGGAGTAGGCACATGCCACTATCCCTCGTTGATCCTGTGGAGGGTGGCTTCGGCCTAAGGGAAATGATCACTACCATGGAGCACCCATTTTTTCCTACCAAAATAAAAAATAAAAAGATGAGGAGCGAAGGAGTGGTATGTTTGAGTGAAAGCCATCATTATATTTGCAAAGGATTGTCTAACTAATGTAAATGAGAAGTTATTTAGCTTTTTGATGACTTGATGATCTTTGCAAAATCAAATAAGCAATCGCTCTTGGCTATCTCTGAAGCTTTGGCCACTTTCTTTGCTTTGTTTGGTCTTTGCATAGCCCAAATAAATCTTTTTATTTTTTTTCGAGGGGTGTCTGACCATCTGAAAGCCCATTTGATTGATATCGTAGGGTTCCCTGAGGGTCACCTCCTTGTTACCTATCTGGGTCTTCCATTGATCTCTTCTAAGCTAGCTGCTCATCACTGCTACCTATTCTTGATAGACTGCTTAAGAGATTCCAATTATGGAACAGTAAATTACTCTCTTTTTCTGGCCGCCTTGAACTTATTAGATCAGCTAAGCAAAATTCTTACATTTAAAGGTCTGAGGTTTTTGGTCTCCCGGCCTCTATCTCCTCTAAGATTGAGTCTCTTATGGCCTCTTTTCTTTGGAAGGATGTTGACAAACCTACATGCCTTCATCTTTTGAGTTGGGTTAAGGTCTGCCTCCCAAAAAGAGGGGGGCTTGGCCTTCGTAGGGTCAAAGAGTCAACCATTGCTGGCATCATTAAACTCATTTGGAATGTTGCATCAAAAAATTAAAATAGCCTAGAGGGGGGTCAATAGGTTATGCCAATGGATTTTAAAATTTTTTATTTAAAGTCCCCAATATATGATTGTAAATAAATATGTGAGATATAAAGATTAAACAAGCACAATCACACACGCTAGAATTTATAGTGGTTCGACTCAATTCGAGTCTTGTCCACTCCCTACAAGTTTCAGTTGTAAGGTATTCCACTAGCTTTTCCCTTTCAGTATAGTATGTATAGAGGAAAACCTTTACAAAATCTCTTAAGGATAAAAGAATCCATACAATCTTTTTCATAGGTAGAGAGAGACCTTACAATCTCCTTCTAGATAGAAAGGGACCTTACTGCTCTTTCAAGAACAAGGGGATTCTACATAATACCTAAGTACAGTCTAGTGTATTGCATATTTATAACTTCCAACCTAGAGTTACCTAACTCTGGGACAAATGCAAAATAAGAAGTAGTGGAATAAAGTTACCTCTTTGTGGTGCAAATGATATTCAATAAAGTAAAAGAATGATGCACCTTCACTTGGTCTTCAATGTCTATGTAATAGAAGTGATGATGAAGAAGACCTTGTAGATACTCCATAGGATTTTTCTTGTATAGAATGAGTTAGCCAATAGCTTAAGCGGAGAGTGGTTTGAATATCACCTAAAATGTTTTAAATTCAATCTTAGTTGCTTAGGAGTTGATCATACTTAATTACTAGCAATTGAGGTATTTATAGGTGAGATTAGAAAATTAAAATAAGTAGAGAATCTCATCCAAACGGTCAATTTTAGGCGTACCAATCGACCCCCATGAGTGTTGGTTGACCGCCATAAATAGCTATTGGAAAAAGAGCCATTGGAAGGCGATCGGGCAAGCCAGTCACCAGCAGGTTGACTGGCTGCATCAACGGAGTCGGTTGCTACCACCAGGTCTCTGCCAATATGTCTTCTGCAACCTTTTTGGGCTGGGTTTTGATCGGGTAGAATTTTTCTAATCATAAATTGGTCATACAGACTCCGATTTGGATGATTTCAAGTTTGTTGGTTCCATAACTCGAAAAGTTATAATTCTCGTGAAGAGACTGTATCCTGATACCAGCTCCCTAAATACCCAAAATGCCCTCGAACATGAAGGTATTGTTTTTTATAGTTAATGAAGGGGCTTCTTAAATCCAATGTGTTCCTTATAGTTGGGTCTTGGTTCTTGCTAGAGTAACATGACTAAGGGTCATTCTAAGTATGATGAATGCATATATGGTATATGAGTGTATGTGTACAATTATAGGTAAATGGAACTACGACTCAAGACATCTTATATATAGTCTTCATTCTTCTTCGAGGAGAACTCCAAATCTCTTGACGACTTTATTTCTTTGTCAACTTCATTTCTCCGAGCTTTGCTTGAACACACATAGTTTATGGAGCTTGATATTTACTTCCTTGATCTTTCCAATCTTGACTTTAAACATGCCAAACATTGATTAAAATTAACTTGTTAGAAATAGACCATTTGCATGTCATCATCAAAACCACTTTAAGAGATTAAGAGTGTGGGCATATTCCCTAACAAAAATAAGAGCATTTGGGTTGAGTGGGTGTTTTCTAGACATCCCAAATCTAATTCTATTTGGACTGTTCCCATCCCTATAAATGATTCTTGGGCTTGGAAAAGATTTTGAAATATCGATCTCTTGTTTCTGATCATATATACTCCTCTATTGGTGATGGTTCTGACACCTTTCTTTGGCTTAATAATTGGCAATCGGACGGTATGTTATTATTAAAGTATGGTGACAGAATCAGATACGATGCGGGCTCTGATAGGCAAGCCAAAGTTTCCTCTATCTTATGTGAGGGCCTTTGGTTTCCTGATCCTGGGGCATCACATTCTCTTATTGAGGTTTGGAGCAAGCTTCAAGCTATTCAGGTACGTCCTAAAGGTAGTGGTGACCTTGTCCTATGGGGTGCCAATCCTTCAAAAAAGTTCACTTCCACTTCCGCCACAGGTCTAATGCATTCAAGAGCTCCTTTTGTCCCTTGATATATGATGATTATTGGTTTAATTCTGTCATCCCTCGTCATTGCTTCACCTTTAGAGAGCAATTACTAATTCTCTCCCCACCCAAGACTTTCTCTCTCACAGAAATATTCCCATCCCTAGCTGCTGCTTTTGTTGGAACTCTATGGAATCTGTGGAACATTTATTTCTTATTTGTCATTTTTCTCATTCAATCTAGAAATAATATTCTTACAAAGTGTTGACATACCTCGAGAATTATCCTCCCAATTGACAAAGAGTGGAGATGGATCTTGAGCTCTTTCAATAGAAAAACATCATGTGACATATTGGGAAGCTTACTTTTAGTGTAACGGTTCATCACATTTGGTGGAAAAGAATAAAAAAAGATGGACGTCATCTTCTCACACAATTGATCAATTATGTGGAGGTATTTCCTTTGACATTAGGATAAACATTCTTTACAGATTTACAACGTACTTTGATTTCTAGCAGAAACAGGCACCTTGCCTTCGCTTGGGATCTCCCTATTATTTCCCTCTCCCCTGATTTTAATTTATCACATGTTTGCTTCTTATGCTTGTTTCTTCCCTCCCCTTTTTTCGGTTGGTGAAGCATATAAAGGCCCTCGCTAACCCTAGAAGAACTCAATGGCTTGCTGAGTTCTCTAAGCAAGAAAGAATCCAGATTAGAGATGAATTGCTGCAATTAAGGCATCTAACTGAGGATCAAACCTCACGGTTAGACTACGTCTATCCCTCCCATTTTTGGATAGGTGTAATTATCACCCTCCCCATTTTGATGTGCCCCTGATTTGTTATTCTTGTGTTCAGGGGCTCCCCGCCTTTTTTTTTTTTATTATTTTTTTTTATTTTTTAATGTCAAGCATTTGAATTTCACAAAATTTTGCAATTATAGGTCTGTAGACTTGAATTATTCTAAAATTGTGAAATTTTAGATAGAAATATTACGCTTATATATTTATTATTATTATTATTTTATTTTAAACAATATTGAGCTGAAATATTTCAAATTTTGGTTTGAATTTCAGAATATATATTGAAATCTCAATGCATTATAGTTGAAAATGACCAACATAATAGATAATGAAAAATTAATGAGTAAACATTACTTTATACGACGCTGTAAACTGTTGTGATTTATTGTAATGACAATGATATGAGTCGTTTTAATATCGAACCCTTTAGCACGGTATTACAATTTCTAATGCTCTAACAACAGTTGTCCAACATAGTTGGTGAGTTGTGGTGTGCAAAAGCCCATGCTCATTAGGAGGTATTGATTCCGAGATTAAATAATTTTTGAAAAGTCAAACAATGTTAAATCTATGATAGGCAAAGTTAAAAGAAAAAATGAAAATATTTTAAAAAATCAAAGAAAGATACTAAAATGTGAAATATTATGAACATATAATTAGGCAAAAAGGCTGGGCATGCTGCTAGGTTCAGCATTTGTCACCCTCTCTCTTCCCCTTTTGGAAAAGACCCCCTCACCCTCTTGTGTCTAGTCTTGTGATTGGTGCATGTACCACTAACTTATAAAAGAACGGATGGCATGCCTAATCTTTTCCCATATAATTATTCAAAATATTCATGTACCTAAAACCTTGTAGATTTCAATCTCTTATACTAAAGCCAAAATTTTATCATGTAATAAAATTTAAAATCATGATAATAGACCCTTCTTATGTATTATTATTACATCTTTCCGACCTTTAAGCAAAAAATCCTCTTTCATTGTTCTTTGAGTTTGAGCATGAAACTATGAATAACTTCTGTGTAAAAAAAAAAAAGAACATGTATATGAGGAAGGGGAAGGGAAGAGTTCTCAAAGAGTGGTCCTTGCATGTATCAGCATAAGGGCCAATGAAAGTACACATGAAAATATCAGTATTTTCACTTTTAATAAGACCGGTGGTCATTTCGTCTCCATGTCAAGGTTCTATAACTTGGGAATTGAATTGATCAAGGCTGATACCATTTTGCTACTAATCAAAATCAGCGTGAATCAGATCATATCAGATAATTTTACCCATAGACCATACATATATATTGGGATCATTTCCTCTCGGATTCGATACAATCAGAGACTTCTTAGCTCTGCTATTGACGGAACTCCATCAACAGCTCAAGGTGCCGTACACATGACAGATAATTGCATTCAAGTACTCTCTCTCTCTCTCTCTCTCTCTGCGTGTGTTTGTTTCTTTTGACCTGCATGATATTTAGAGAAATTTATGCATATCTTTGTGGGCAGAACGTGTTTCTACTATTTGAATTTCTTCTTTTCAACGAATAAAAGTTGGCAGCATTCGGGAAGGCCAGTTGATGTTTGATGGAATCGCTGAGAAATTAAAAGTTGGAGATCAAAGGGATTGGTTATTTCAGATATATATAAAAAAAAAAAAATAAATAAATAAAAAATGTTATTTTTTATTCAGAAACTTGCCTTTTTTTGGGAAAACTCAAAAAGTGTGTGAGGTAGAAGGATATTTTTTTTCTTCTTTCCAGCTAGAGTTTTCTACACAGTGATCAACCTATTGTTCCGAAAACTACTTTGCTGCTATTGGATTGTATGTTCTGCATTTACGATGGAAACTCCATGCCACAGTCTTTGCAAAAGGGAAGTAAGTTGTGTCGAAAAATTTGAAGCTTAGAAACTCACAAAGTGATGTAACTTTACATGAAAGATTCAGTTTGATGGATAGCACCTTGCACTACACATAGCAGCTTGGATTGCATATTGAAAACAAATATTGTCATAGTTTTGTCTGAACTTTGGTAGGGCCGTAATATTCTTTAAGTAGATCAAGGAGATGGATATACCGTGGATCATGAACATGGCCTGTAGCTACTAGGATTCATACTTGATTGCAACATGAACATGACCTTTAGCTACTAGGATTCATACTTGATTGCAACGACAACAACAACAGCAACAACAACAACAACAACAACAACAACAACTTGGCCTTATCCCAACTAAATGGGTTCGGTTACATGGATCCCTGCAAGGATAAAATAAGAACAGTAATAGTAATAGTAATAGTTAAAGGAAAGGAACACCACTCAATAACTCAATAAAATCCACCTAAATGGGGTCGGTTACATAGACTAGCCCTCCAATCAGCTCTATTCGAGGTCATACTTGGGACATGACCTAAACTATGCATATTTTTCCTCACTACTTTTATGGTCTTTTTAGGTCTGCCCCTAACTTTTTTAGTTTCTTCAATTTGAAAAAGATCATTCCTCCTTACAAGTGCATCCCAAGGTATCCATTGAACATAGCCATGCAACCTCAAACGACTTTCTCAGGGCAACTCCCAAATTAGCTCTAATATGGTCATTCCTTAATTTATATTTCTAAGTTTTAATGCACATCCATCTTAACATCCCCATCTCTGCTATGCATAGCTTATCTATATGACTCTTCTTAATTGCCCAACATTTCGCCCCATATCACAGTCGGTCGTACGACTGTCCTATATAATTTTTCTTTAAATTTTAAAGGAATACATCAGTCACACAACACTTTGAACGCACCTCTCCACTTCATCCATCACACTTTAATTCTCTGTGAAACATCATCCAGGGTATCACCTTCATTATTTATGGTTGACCCTAAATATCTAAAATATATGTAGTAACCCTCTCTTGTAAATTTTCAGTATATCATCCATCTGAGTACTAAAGCTACACATCATGTACTTTGTCTTTGTTATATTTATCATGAGACCTCTTGATTCCAGGATTGATTTTCATAACTCCAACTTTGTGTTAATCCCTACTTTTGTCTCATCCACCAAAACAGTATTATCAACAAAGAGTATACACACCAAAACCTAGTTTTAAATGTTCGTGGTTAAGTCATTTATGATAAGCGCAAAAAAAGAGCATACGCACCAAAACCTCGTTGTAATTGGTAATTCATTGCCTTAACCTCCCATGGTTCTCACACTAGTCACTATGCCCTCGTACATTTTTGTAATTATATCCATGTATTTATTTGACAACCTTCTCTTGTCTACTACATGTAAGATTAACTCTCTAAGGATTTTGTCATAGGGTTTTTTTAGGTCAATAAAAACTATATGGAGATCCTTCTTGCAATCACCGAATCTTTCCATGAGCCTCTGGAGTAAGTGAATTGCTTCTGTCGTGGATTTACTTACCATAAAACCAAATTGGTTCTCCAACGTAGTAGTTTCTCTTCTCAGGTGGGCTTCAATAGCCTTCTCTCACAATTTTGTAGTATCACATTTATTTTTGTAGACCGTAACTACAATGTTTCTCCCCCAATCATCTTGTAATTTCCTTGTGCTCGTAATCTTGTTGAAAAAATTTGTTAACCAAGATATTCCACAAAATCCTAAGCTCTTCTACACTTCTATTGGGACCTCATTAGGGCGTAGTGTCTTGCTTACTTTCATATTTCTTAAGGCTTCTTTAATTTCAGTAACTCTAACCTTTTGTATATGGCATGTGGTGTCTTAATGAGTAATACATTATTTTGGGCTACTCTTACTCAAAATGTCTTCATTTAGTATGCTGTAAAAATACTTTTCTCATCTCTTCATAATGTCCTCATCTCTTATTAGCACTCTACCATCATCAACTTTTAATACATCTCACATGGTCAAAATTTCTACTCTTCCTTTCTCTCACTTTAGCTATCTATAAGATAGATTTTTCATTTTCTTTTGTGTTCAGACTATTATAAAGGTCTTAATATTTCTTGACTTCAATACCTATAATTTGAGTTTCTGCAATTGGTTAGGGTGATGATGGTATAAAATGAAGATGAGAACATTTCTGTGGCCAAGAAAATAATCATTTGCAAGACTTGTCAGAGTTGGAAGTTGAGTAGGAGAAAGAGAGAAGAGAGGAAGAGACGATGAGAGGAGAAAGAGAGAGATGAGAGCAAAATCGTTTGTGAGCTCTTTCGCTCACCTCACATATATTAGTTTATAATAATAATTTAGGGAATTACATATTCCTCCCTAGGGAGGTGAAAGAGAAATAAAAGGAAATACAAAATAGGACAACTTAACATAAACATAGTTCCTAAAGTACCCCTTTTACATACATTCCAACACTCCCCTTCAAGCTGGAGAATAAATGTCATACATTCCCAGCTTGCATAAGTGGGAATTGAACTGGTGAGGAATGGGTCCTTTGGTGAAGATGTCGGCCAACTAATCACTTGTTTTCACAAAGGGCATGCAAATGTTGCCAGTGTCAATTTTTTCTTTGAAGTGCCAGTCCACTTCAATGTGCTTGGTTCTATGATGTCGCACTGGATTATAGGCAATGCTTATAGAGGCTTTATTATCACAGTAGAAACACATAGGTTCGTCAGTATCATATCCCAACTTAAGAACTAGTCATCTTAACCAAATGAGTTCACAAACTCCATGAGCCATTGCCCTCTACTCAGTCTCTGCACGAGATTTATCTACAACAGACTGTTTCTTGCTCCGCCATGTAACCAAATTACCGCCTACAAATGTGCAATAGCCAGAAGTAGATCTCTGTCAAAGATAGATCCAACCTAATCAATTTTAGAATAACCTTCTATCCTCAAGTGATTGTTCTGAGCATATAAGAGTCCTTTTCCCAGAGAGGACTTCAAGTATTTGAGGATGCGACGCACAACATCCAAGTGCCCACTCTTGGGAGCATGCATAAACTGGCTCACTACTCCTACTGCGTAAGTGATATCTGGGCGAGTCAGAGACAGATATATCAGCTTCCCCACTATCCTCTAGTATTTTCCTGCATCAAGAGAGGAACCACAATCTTCTCCTAACTTGTGATTCTATTCAATAGGAGAACATGCCGGTTTACACCCCAACATCCCTGTTTCCTTCAACAGACCTAGCACAAATTTTCTTTAGCAAATATTGATTCTCTTCTTAAACCTTAATACTTCAATCCCCAAGAAGTATTTCAAGTGTCCCAGGTCTTTGATCTCAAATTCTTTGGCTAAGTAAGCTTTCAGCCTAAATATCTCATCATTGTCATCTCCAGTCACCACAATATCATTAACATAGACAATCAACGCTGTGATGATACCATTACCTCTCCGAGTAAATAATGTGTGATCTGCTTGACTCTGAGACTACCCACTATTCAAGATGGCTTGCTTAAACCTCTCAAACCAAACTTTTGGTGATTGCTTGAGGCCATATGGAGCCTTCTTTAGGAGACACACCTTATCATTTGCTGCTGGGAATTTGAATCCAGGAGGAGGCTGCATATAGGCTTCCTTCTCTAAGTCGCCATGGAGGAAGGAATTCTTCACATCTAACTGATATAAGGGCCAAATTCTGTTTGCTACCGCAGACAAAAGAACTCTTATAGGGTTGTGTTTGGCCACAGGAGCAAAGGTCTCCTGATAATTAATTCCATAGACCTGACTGTACCCTTTGGTCACCATTCTTGCTTTATACCTCTCAATAGCACCATCTGATCGGTACTTGATTGTATAGACCCACCTACATCAAACTGCAACTCTTCTCTTGGGAAGATCAACCAATTTCCAAGTGTCATTCTTCTCAAGGGCCATCATTTCCTCAGACATAGCTTGCTTCCACCTAGGGTCTGTCATAGCTTCAATAACAGTTTTAGGGATGGAAGCAGAAGAAAGAGTAGTAAAGGCAACACCTGTAAGAGAGAGAGAGCATCATAGGAACCAAACTGGGATATAGGATTAGTACAAGCTCTCTTACCCTTTTGAACAACAATAGGGAGGTCTAACTTAGAAGGAGAAGAAATGTTACCTGATTGAGGAGGAAACTCAGGATGTGGATCCAAAGAGGACTCTTGGTAGGTGTTCTTTGTCCTTCTTGTGTATGCAATAACCAGTGCCCTCTCTATACAAGGCCCACCAGTCTCCACAGTGTCAACATCATCCACCTCCTTATGTTTCCCAATATCAAAAGCGAAAGCAGCAAGAGGCAAAGGGGTAAGAAATGGAATAGCATCAGTAACCTTTTCACTTGTAGTCTCATTATCCCCCTGAAGAGGATGTTGATGAGAAGCAAAGAAAGGCATAGACTCAAGGAACGTGATATCTATAGAGAGAAGTCGCCTACGAGAGGAAGGGTGATAACACTTGTAGCCTTTGGTAGTACAAGAATACCGAAGGAAGAGGTATTTGAGAGCCTTGTGATCAAGTTTAGTGCGAAAGGATTTGTTAACATGCACATAACAAACACAACCAAACACCCAGGGAGGAAGCAAAATGGCAGAAGACTGAGGAGACAAGAGTGCAACAGAGTTTTGAGACCCAAGGATTTTGGTAGGCATGTGATTGATGAGAAATGCAGGAGTAAGGACAGCTTCAGACCAAAAAGTTTTAGGAACATGCATACCAAATAGAAGGAATTTACCAACTTCTAACAAATGTCGTTTTTTCCTCTCAGCCACCATTCTGTTGGTGTGTATCAACACAAGAAAGTTGATGGATAATACCATTGTCAGTGAAGAAATCTCGTTGACCACTATACATGTACCCCCCTCTTTTATCAGACCAGACAATTTTGATCCTGGTTTCAAACTGGTTGCAGACTATTTTATAAAATTTTTTGAAGGCATCATAAACCTCACTCTTTTGTTTCATAAGAATGGTCCAAGTGCAACAACAGAAATCATCAACAAATGAAATAAAGTAACGATGGCCAAATAAAGAGGTAGTAGGACAAGGTCCCCAGACATCAGTATGCGGAATGTGAAAGGAAATAACAGATTTACTACCATGATAGGCATAAGATGAACGACAATGTTTAGCAAAAGTACATGGTTCACAATGAAATACATGAGAAGAAGGAAAAGACGTAAATAAATGAGGTAATTGTTTCCTCATAACAACAAAAGAGGGATGTCTCAAACGTTAATGCCAAATCATCACAACATCTATAGAACTAATATCACTACGACCACATGTATAGGACTGTGGTGTAGTAAAAAAAGATAATTGCAGCTCAAGGCGATAGAGTCCACTCTCCTCTTGTCCACTGCCAATAATCCTCTTCGTCATCAAATCCTGAAAAAGACAGTGAGAAGGGAAAAATGTGATACAACAGTTCAAAGATTTAGTCAAAGTACTAACAGAAAAAGGTTCAAGGTAAGGTTAGGGACATGAAGAACTGATTTAAGTGAAATAGAAGAAGTAATGGGAATACTGCCTTTACCGAAAACAGAGGAGAGGGTACCATCAGCCACCTAAATCTTATCCTTACTAGAACAAATGGATTAAGAATCATAATAGTGGGACGTAATAGTCATATAGTCAATGGCCCCAGAATCAATAACCCATGACAGAGCTATGGAAGGTGCAAATGAGGTGACATGCATAGCGGAAGTTGAGGCATCCGATGAGATAGATGGGCTATCAAGCTGAGATATGAACCGATAGAGTATTGTAATATCATCCCCAAAGAAGGAGCTAATATTTGCCTGTGAGGGTCCTCGAGGATCAGTCTCTGTCACAGTAGTATAGGCTATAGCCCCACCTCGGCGACCACCATGTGTACTAGGTCGTCCATGAGGGTGCCCAGGTTTCCCACAATAATCACACTGTCGGGGTCTATCCCTGTCATCCCCATTGGAAGATCCTTGGCCTCGGCCACCTCCATGCCATTCTCTGTGAGTGGTGGAAGAAAATGTAGATCTCTCAAGTGGAGGAGCGGACTCCATAGCCTCTTTTGGTCTCCTCAATAAGTAGCTACACACCTCATCAAGGGATGAAAGGGGTAACCATCCCAAAATCTGTATCCGGATTTGCTCATAATCCGAGTTCAACCCCCCTAGTAAGATCAAAACTCGCTTCTTTCCAAGGGATCTGTAGACTTTGGCTTCATCTTCGGGATTAGACAACTGAAGGTCCTGATAATGATCATACTCCTCCTTAATTCCTACAACAGTATTGTAATATTCAGAGATAGTCCTATTTCTATGCTTTATAGAGAGAGCCTGCTAGAGGAGTTGGTAGACCTTAACAGAGTTACCCACCCTATCGTAGGTCTTAGAGACACTATCCCAAATATCCTTAGCTGTTTCCTTTTGGATAAATCTTTTGCTAATCTTAGGTTTTATGGAAAATAGGAGCCAAGTTATGACAGTGGAATTTACAGTTTCTCACTTATGATATTCTAGAATAGAGACAGTGGGAACCTTGATAGCTCCATTAATATATCCAAGTTTCCCTCGACTCCTAAAGGATAGCTTCACAGAGTGTGACCAGTCTAAATAGTTGGTGCTATCCAACTTGACAAGGAAAATCTGAGTGTTGGGATTGTCAAAGACAATCTGGCTGGGAGTGGTACTACTTGGCCCACCCGATGTAGCTTCCAAAGGTTCAATGAGATCAGACATGATGAGTCGATACTCCTAAACAATCAAAGTTGGAGATCCAAAGCAAGGGGCAACACAATACCCCAATATTGTCTTCTCAGTGAAATAACCTAGAGGGGGGGTGAATAGGTTATACTAGTGGAATTTAACTCTTTTCGATGTATAGATCACAAGTGTGATTGTAATTTAAAAACAATGCGGAATAAATAAAATAGGCACAATCACACAACACAAGATTTATAGTGGTTCGACTCAATCCGAGTCTAGTCCACTCCCTACAAGAATCCTCTTGTAAGGTATTCCACTAGTTCTCCCTTTCAGTACAGTAGGTAGGGAAGAAAACCTTTACAATCTTTTTCACGGATAAGAGTATCCTTACAAATCTCCTTTCCAGGCAGAGAGACGCCTTCACAATCTCTTTTAGAGGTAGAGAGAGACCTTTCTCTTTTTAGGATAAGAGTATCCTTACAATCCTAAGTCACTAGAATTGTAAAAAACAGAAAATAAGAAATAGTGGAATAAGAGGAATACCTCAAGTATGGTGCAAATGAGAATGAATAATAAATGATGAGTGATGCACCTTTTGTAAAGTCCTCTCTTACGGCTTTGACTTGCACAGGAGAGAGTAGAGGACTTTGATTAAGATTGGAGCCTCTTGTTTGGGATTTGTGTAATAGAATAACTCAAGTAGAAATAAACTTCTCTAATGCTTGCAATAATGCTCTTAAAGCTCTTTCTTAATGAATAATTAATTAAGAGTGATTAGGGTATTTATAGGTGAACTTAGTGAAGCATTTTAGGTAGGGAATCAAGCTCTAACGGACATATTCTGGGTATACCGGTCGACCGCCATTGGTAGCCGGTCGACCGCCAAGAGCCGTTGTAGGCAAAAAAATAGCCGTTGGAGTACTTCCAGATAGGAACCGGTCGACCGGGACTTTCAACCGGTCGACCGCCTATGGTCTCGGACAGGTCCGGTCGACCGGGGCTTCCAGACGGTCGATCACCTATGGTCTCGGTTGGCTCCGGTCGACCGGGGCTTCCAGCCGGTCGACCGCCAACATGACATGCTCTGTCATAGTGACCAGTCACTAGTGTTTTGACTATAACTTTTTCGTCCGACCTTGGATTGACTTGAGATCAGTTGTGTTGGAATCACAACTCAATTTCCTACAACTTCTATGAAGGTTTCGTCTCTTGATACTAACTTAACGATTCCCTAAATACCCTTGAGTTAGGTTACTGTGTGTTCCACACCACTTAGAAATTTTCCATACCTACTCAAGGCAGGCTCTATGGTCATTCTAATATGATGCAATGCACATGCATGAGGTGAGTGCATATAAGTATGTGGATATTACAAATTGCATTAAAAATAACTAATCTATCCTAGTGGTCTTCTTCTTTACTTGAATCTTCCATTCTTTAGCCCTTCATCTTCTTTCCTTCTTATTTGCTGTTTCATGTCTTTAAGCTTAGCTTCATGTCTTGATTCGACCTTCGATCTTCTAAGGGTTTCTTCAAGCTAATCACACTTTAACAATCAAGTTAAAGATGTATGTTTGTTTGTTAACACCAAAACATGGCAAGGAGTGTGGACATGTTTCCCAACAATCTCCCCCTTTTTGGTGATGACAAACAAACATAGACAATGAAACCAAATACAAGAAATAATTTGACTATCTCTGTGTAAAGATCAATAGGATAATGAAATGCAGAGCCAGAAAGTAAACAAGGATAGATAAAGTCATTTCCATAAACAGTTTAGAGATAATACTATCATTGTCATTGTCATACTGATACCAATTGTCATCAGAAAGTAAACAAGGATAGATAAAGTCATTTCCATAAACAGTTTAGAGATAATACTATCATTGTCATTGTCATACTGATACCAATTGTCATTGTCATACTATCATTTTCATTGTCAGAAGTAAATCTTCTCCCCTTTGTCAACAAGAAAAGGTAATCAAAACGACACAAAAAAAATACTCCCCCTGAGTATGTGCCACATAGAAAAGTAGCATAAGTTCAACTTTCCATAAATGTCAAAGTATAATAAACGACTTAAACAAACATAAAATTGCAAGAAGAAAACATAAGTTCTAATGTGCTGCATCCTCATCCTCCATGTCCGCCTCGTCACTGTCTTCTTCGTCATCTTCACCGTCCTCTTCGTTGCGGAGGAGCTTGAGAATCTCATTTTGCTTTCTTTCAATTTTTACCAACTGGGCAAGGATGATATTTCCAACTTTCTGAAGATCAGCAACAGTTGCATAGGCTGAGGTCTCATCACTTCCTGGTTGTTGTGGCTGGCTGGGTCCAGCAGTAGTCTTTTTGGAGTGTGTGGATCTGGGAAGAAGATGCATCTTTCGAATGGTGGAAATATTGATCTCTTAGGGAAATGGATCAAATGATTCACCGAAAAATCTATTTGAAAGTGGTTCATGATTTGGCAAATCATCCGTCCATAGGGTAGATTTCCCTTTTGAAGTCTATCACCATGGGTAATCATTTTTTTGAGCAGGATGTAAGGAAGGTTGATGGGTACATTTTTGCAGACACAGTAGGTAAGATAAGCATGAAATGGGGAGACTTCATCTCTATGACCACTCTTTGGGAGAATGTTGTAAGAGATGATAAGATTGACAATCCTCCCTATATCCGTAAGTTCTTTAGCCTTAATTTTGTGTGTATTAGCATATTCCTTCATAATGCTAGAATACACACAGTCAACATCCATGAATTGTTCTATGTAGGTCTTGGATTGGTAGTACTTGAGGTCCCCTATCACAGAAATGTCTAGGATTTCTCCTAAAATCAGGATGTTGAAGTCTATTGGAACGCCCTTAATATAGGAATGGACCATAAGGGTGTCACCTTCACCAGAGAAGGTAAGGTTGCAAAAGAACATTTTGACTAAATGGGGATAACAATGGGAGTCAAGTTTGAGAATGTTACCCCATCCCAAGGCTCAAAAAGGTCTTTGATGTCATACCTAGATAAAGAGTCGGTATTGATGGTCCTACCTTGCTCTATGTTGCGAGAGATGTAGAGATCCCATGATTCTTGAGCAATGGTGGAGGAGAACCATGGATCTTTGTCAGAGGCCTTCCTTTTTCCTTTATGAGCCACGGTTTTCTTACCTCTATTTGGGCGATGAGAGTCCATGACGATTAGAGGTGTAATAGAGAAAGAGATGCAAGGGTTTTGGGAGATGAATAGGAATGAATCTCAAGAGTTATAGGGTGGAATGAAGTTCTAGACTAGGGTTTTGGGAGATGAATAGTCAAAATAGGGTTTTAGACCGAATAGGATTCCAAGGTTGTGAAAAAAATGTGTTAAAAAGTTGATTTTAAAGGGTTAAGAATCGAGTTTTCGGCGGCGTCGATCGACCGGTATATTGTGGCGGTCAACCGGTATCCCTTTCGGTTAGAGGCGGTCGACCGGAAGTCCTTGGCGGTCGACCGTCAAACCATTCGGTCAGTGGCGGTCGACCGGTATACAGGGGCGGTCGACTGGTTGATTCCAACCTTTTTAGAACAAAAAAACTTTATTGCTGTGGAAAGGATTTTTCAAGTCCGGGCTTTTGGAAAGAATTTTCAAAAAGAAATGTTTATTCAACCAAACGAGTTACAAATGCCAAGTTCCTTCCTTAGGAAACTAAAACGCTCTTCACCAAGAGGTTTAGTAAATATATCTGCAGTTGTTTATCGGTTTCAATGAATTCTAGAGAGACATCACCATTTTGAATGGTGTCTCAGAGAAAGTGGTGTCGAATATCAATGTGCTTTGCCCTTGAGTGTAAAATGGGATTTTACTCAAGTTTATGGCACGTGTTATCGCACATGATTGGGCAAGATTCAAAGCACTCCAAAGTCCTAGAGAGTTTGCTTCATCCAAAGGATTTGAGCACAACATCTACCACTACAACATATTCAGCTCGTGGTAGATAAAGCAACGGAGTTTTGTTTCTTGCTAAACCAAGAGACAAGGCAAGAGCCAGAAAGTGACAAGTACCACTGGTACTTTTCTCAATATGGCAACTCGTGAAATCAGCATCCAAAAGTCGACCAAGTCAAGGGGTTGGTTTTGGGGTACCATAACCCAACATCACAAGTGCTTTTCAGATATTTAAAATTCTTTTACAGAGTGAGGTGTGATCTCTTGGGATCAGCTTGAAACCGAGCACATGCACATACATGGACATGATGTCGTCTACTTGTCTTAGATATAGAAGGCTTCCAATCATGCCTCTATATCTAGTTACATCCTCGAAGGTCCATCCTCATCCTTGGTTAGTTTCAAGGATGAGCTCATCGAGTGTCTGAAGATTTTGACTTAATGTCAAATTTCTTTAGCACTCCTTGGTGTATTTGCTTTGATTTATGAAAATTCCATTATCATTGTTTTATTTGAAGTCCAAGGAAGAAATTTAACTCTCCCATCATACTCATTTCAAATTCATTGCTCATTTTGTTACTGAATTCAATACACATTCTCTCATTGGTTGAGCCAAAAATGATATCATCTACATAGATTTGAACAATGAGTATGTCATTCTTCAGGTTCTTCACAAACAGGGTTGTGTCAATCCTCCCCCTTGAGAAGCCACTTTCTATCAAGAAAGTACTTAATCTCTCATACCAAGCTCTAGGGGATTGTTTGAGTCCATATAAAGCTTTCTCAAGTTTATAGACATGGTTTGGAAACTTAGGGTCTTCAAAGCCGGGAGGTTGAGCTACATATACCTCTTCTTGAATGTATCCATTCAAGAAGGCACTTTTGACATCCATTTGATATAGTTTAAAGTTCTTATGGCATGCAAAAGCTAGTAGCATTCTAATGGACTCCAACCTTGCTACTGGTGCATAGGTTTCATCATAGTCTATTCCCTCTTGCTGGTTATACCCTTTGGCAACTAATCTTGCTTTGTTTCTCACTATGTTCCCATCTTCATCCAGTTTATTACGAAAGACCCACTTAGCACCAATGATGGTGTGGTGGTCAGGTCTAGGGACAAGTTCCCATACCTTGCTTCTTTCAAACTGGTGAAGCTCCTCTTGCATAACTATAATCCAATCACTGTCTTTTAGTGCTTCTTCTATGTTCTTGGGTTCGATCCTTGAGATAAATGCAGTGTGATTGCATACCTCTCGGGTTTTAGATCTAGTCTGGATTTCTCCATCTAGATCACCTATGATGTTTTCTAGGGGATGATTCCTATGAGGAATTACTTCCTTAGGTAGTGTTTCTAATTTTTCTATGGTAACATCATTTGAATCGTTAAGAGAAATATCATTAGTTTTGTTCTTAAGTTCATCAATAATATTATCATCATCAGCAAGAGATTTATTTAAATCATTAGGTAAAGATTCATCAAATCTTACATTCATAGATTCCTCAACCATTAAGGATTATTAAAAATTCTATATGCCCTACTGTTGAGTGAGTATCCTAAGAATATTCCTTCATCAGATTTTGCATCAAATTTTCCAAGATGGTTTTTGGTGTTTAGGATGAAGCATTTACATCCAAATACTCTAAAGTAGTTTACTTTTGGTATTTTACCAAAATATAGTTCATAAGGTGTTTTAGAAAGCAAAGGTCTAAGGATTATTCTATTTAGTACATAACATGCTGTATTTACAGCTTCAGCCCAAAAGTACTTAGGCAAAGTGTATTCATTAAGCATAGTCCTTGCAGTCTCTTGTAATGACCTGTTTTTCCTTTCAACTACTCCATTTGATTGAGGTGTTCTAGGAGCGGAGAAGTTATGGTCAATACCATACTTGTTGCAGTATAAGTCAAATTTACTTATATTATCAAATTCTCCTCTATGGTCACTCCTAACAGAGGTTATAGTATACCCTTCTCGATTTTGCAATTTGTTACATAGAGTTGCAAATTCATCAAAGGCATCATTTTATTTTTGAAAAGTCCAAGTGTACCTAAAGTAGTCATCAACAATTACAAACGTGTAATTTTTACCACTCATACTAGATATGTTGATAGGTCCAAATAAGTCTAGATGAAGTAGTTCTAATGGTCTAGAGGAAGAGACAATATTCTTCGACTTGTGGAAACTTTGGTTTGTTTGCCTTTTGACGGCATCACAAAGCTATCTTTTTCATACTTGATTTTAGGGAGGTTCCTCACAAGATCATTGGATGCTATGGTTTGAATCAACTTGACATTTATATGTCCAAGTCTTCTATGCCATAATGAAGATTCACTATGGTTAGAAACCAAGCATGCATTTAAGGAACTTACTTCATCAAGTATACAAACATAAATGTTGTTTTTCCTAGATCCTTTTAGTATTAGATTATCATTTGTATCTTTAATACAACAGTGGGAGACATTGAATTCTACTTTGTATCCAATACTACATAATTGACTTACACTTAGGAGATTGTAGTTCAAATTTTTCATAAAGTAAACGTTCGAGATTGAAATACCTCCAAGTTTTATTTTTCCAATACCAGCAATCTTTCCTTTGCTGTCATCTCCCGTAAGCTTGAGAATAGGTTCTTGTTGGATGTCATGTGTTTGGAGCATCCACTGTCGATGACCCATTCAGCTTCCACCTTATTCTTCAAGCAAACCTATAACAGAAATTTAATCGTACATTGGTCCCCATAATCTCATGGGTCCACCATTGTTAGTGTCAAACTTCCCGACTGGAACCCAAATGGTTTTGTACTTTTAGGATTTTGGTTCGCTTTGGAATGGCCTTAGGTTTCTTTGAGTCCTCTGATTTTCATAAGATCCATTTGATCTTGGAGTATAGTATCTATAGAGTCCTTGGTTTTGGTATTTCCCTTGTGGTCTATAAGTCTCACTAGGATAGTTCTTGTATCCTTGGAATTGCCTTTGGGGCCTCTCAATAGAGTACTCTCTATGAGGTTGGGTTTTTCTATACCTGGGCATAGGTCTAGAGTTTTCTTGAGGCCTATATTGCCTTCTTAGGGGTGTGTAGTAGTAGGCATGGTTTACTCTTGATCTCTCAGTTTGAGAGTTGGGCTTTTTCTTAAGGTGACACTGTTTTATGTAGTGTCCTGTCTTTTTACAAAAACTACATTTAATGTAGGAGGTGGATGGTTGGTTTCTTTGGTCACCCCTTCTTGGATTTCTATATGGATTTTGTCCATTGTAACCCAGTCCTTCTCTTTCATTTGGACTCTTCCTTTGAGAACCTAGAAGGTTGTCAAGGTTCTTTTGCCCCTGGGTAAAGGTGCAGAGGGTGGAGTTCAACTTAAAGTTTTCTTCCTCCAGTTCACTTACCTTTGAGGTTAGTGCCTCCACTCTCTTATTTAGTGTTTCAACCTCCTTTTCAAGTTTACTTTTATCAGACTCTAATTTTATACTTTCTTCATATAAGGCCTCAAGGCTTCTTGAAGTTCCTCATTAGAGTCCCTTACTAAAAGTTCAGTTGAATTTCACATACCTCTTGTTCTTCATCTCCGATGGCCATCAAGGCGAGGTTGGTGACTTCTTCTCCAAATTCACTTTTCTCTTCATCACTTGAGTCCCATGTAGCGATAGGCCTTTCTTTTTATTTATTTGGGCATTCAGTTCTGAAATGTCCAGCTTTCAGACTCAAAACACACTACGTCTTTAGTAGGAATTTCCTTGGGTTTAATTTTTGTTTTACCTTTTTCCCCATAGGATTTGTCACTGTAGGATTTGTCCTTGTGTTGGAATCTTCCTTTCTGTTTGAGGAATTTGTTGAATTTCCTCGTGATGAGTGAAATTTCCTTTTCCATGTCGAATTCTTCATCTTCTTCATCATCACTTACTTCTTCGATAGGTTGAGTTGATTTTAGCGCTATGGTTCTCCTTTTCTCAGAATTTGGTTTGTCGGTATTCAGCTCTACTTCATGCGTTTGGAGAGATCCAAGCAAGTAGTCCAAGGAGATTTTTGTCAAATCTTTGGCTTCTTCGATTGCTGTTTTCTTGGGTCTCCAAGCTGCAGGTAAGGCTCTTAAGATTTTTCTGACTTTTTCAGCGTTAGTATAAGTCTTGCCTAAACCTTTAAGATTATTCACAATATCAGTAAATCTAGTGAACATAGAAGTTATTGACTCATTTTCTTTCATAGAGAATGACTCGTAATCGGAGACAAGTTGATCTACCTTTCTTTCTTTTACCTCTGTTGTACCTTCGTGTGTGACAAGAAGCATATCCCAAACTTCTTTAGCCGTGTCACATGCAATGACTCGGTTGAACTCTTGTTCATTGAGGGCACATTGAAGGAATGTAATGGCACGGAAGTTGTACTGGATGAGGGTGATGTCTTCAGCTGTCCATTCTCCTTCATCCTTAGGTACTGTCTTTCCATCAACTATCTTGGTGATAGTGTATGGTCCATTCTCTATGGCTCTCCATACAAGAACGTTGTGACCACACACAAAATTCTTGAATCTGCACTTCCAGAAAGAAAAGTTTTCTCCATTAAAGTACAGGGGTCTCGAGGCGTTCATGCCTTCTGGTGGTCCTTGGAATGTGGTCATGGTCTTTGACTCACTATTAAGATGATATAGTCTTAAATAAATTGAGCTCCCGCTCTGATACCAATTGAAATAACCTAGAGGGGGGGTGAATAGGTTATACTAGTGGAATTTAACTCTTTTCGATGTATAGATCACAAGTGTGATTGTAATTTAAAAACAATGCGGAATAAATAAAATAGGCACAATCACACAACACAAGATTTATAGTGGTTCGACTCAATCCGAGTCTAGTCCACTCCCTACAAGAATCCTCTTGTAAGGTATTCCACTAGTTTTCCTTTCGATCAAGAGGTAGGAAGAAAACCTTTACAATCTTTTTCACGGATAAGAGTATCCTTACAAATCTCCTTTCCAGGCAGAGAGACGCCTTCACAATCTCTTTTAGAGGTAGAGAGAGACCTTTCTCTTTTTAGGATAAGAGTATCCTTACAATCCTAAGTACAGTCTAGAATTGTAAAAAACAGAAAATAAGAAATAGTGGAATAAGAGGAATACCTCAAGTATGGTGCAAATGAGAATGAATAATAAATGATGAGTGATGCACCTTTTGTAAAGTCCTCTCTTACGGCTTTGACTTGCACAGGAGAGAGTAGAGGACTTTGATTAAGACTGGAGCCTCTTGTTTGGGATTTGTGTAACAGAATAACTCAAGTAGAAATAAACTTCTCTAATGCTTGCAATAATGCTCTTAAAGCTCTTTCTTAATGAATAATTAATTAAGAGTGATTAGGGTATTTATAGGTGAACTTAGTGAAGCATTTTAGGTAGGGAATCAAGCTCTAACGGACATATTCTGGGTATACCGATCGACCGCCATTGGTAGCCGGTCGACCGCCAAGAGCCGTTGTAGGCAAAAAAATAGCCGTTGGAGTACTTCCAGACAGGAACCGGTCGACCGGGACTTTCAACCGGTCGACCGCCTATGGTCTCAGACAGGTCTGGTTGATCGGGGCTTCCAGACGGTCGACCGCCTATGGTCTCGGTTGGTTCCGGTCGACCGGGGCTTCCAGCCGGTTGACCGCCAACATGACATGCTTTGTCATACTGACCAGTCACCAGTGTTTTGACTATAACTTTTTGGTCCGACATTGGATTGACTTGAGATCAGTTGTGTTGGAATCACAACTCAATTTCCTACAACTTCTATGAAGGTTTCATCTCCTGATACTAAATTAAAGATTCCCTAAATACCCTTGAGTTAGGTTACTGTGTGTTCCACACCACTTAGAAATTTTCCATACCTACTCAAGGCAGGCTCTATGGTCATTCTAATATGATGCAATGCACATGCATGAGGTGAGTGCATATAAGTATGTGGACATTACAAATTACATTAAAAATAACTAATCTATCCTAGTGGTCTTCTTCTTTACTTGAATCTTCCATTCTTTAGCCCTTCATCTTCTTTCCTTCTTGTTTGCTGTTTCATGTCTTTAAGCTTAGCTTCATGTCTTGATTCGACCTTCGATCTTCTAAGGGTTTCTTCAAGCTAATCACACTTTAACAATCAAGTTAAAGATGTATGTTTGTTTGTTAACACCAAAACATGGCAAGGAGTGTGGACATGTTTCCCAACACTCAGAACCAGAAAAAAAAATCCAGCAAGCTAAAAATACATGGAACTTGGGATAAAACCAATCAAATCCGCTATTAAACTATAAAACTTCATTCCAATCTCACATATATGCATCATAAGATAGGATACATGCATAAAAAACAACCCAAGAGCACAATACTAAGTCATTTCAGGCCATATATGCGGGAAAAAAAGTTGCTATCGATACCTGACAGCAAACGAAGATTTGAGGTGTGGTCCATCAACACCACAAATCTCTAACCACAATTTAAGATGGCCAAACAAGGGGCCTTGGGCGACACTTACAGGCCTAGCCCCATCCCCAACACTTGCTTGATGAGAGAGAGAAAGAAACTTGAAGTTGGACCTGGCGGTAATGGTGTACAAGCCAATAATACTTGGTTTGGGTTCCAAGAATGCTTTGTAATGCTTCAATCTCCCTCCAAGAGTGTCTTCAAGATGCTTCTAAATCTCCATTAGGTCACATTGTTGAATTTCTTTACATAGTGTAGCCTCTATTGGAACCCTAGAAAACAAAAGGGTCCAAAAGATACTCAAAGAATGAGAAGAAGAAGCCTTAGTCGACTCTCAAACTCCTTATAGCAGCTCTGATACCAAGTTGGAAGTTGAGTAGGAGAAAGAGAGAAGAGAGGAAGAGAGGAGAAGGAGAGACGATGAGAGGAGAAAGAGAGAGATGAGGGTAGAATCGTGTGTGAGCTCTTTTGCTCACCTCACATATATTAGTTTCGAATAATAATTTAGGGAATTACATATTTCTCCCTAGGGAGGTGAAAGAGAAATAAAAGGAAATACAAAATAGGACAACTTAACATGAACACAGTTCCTAAAGTACCCCTATACATTCCAACAGTCGGGATGGCAAAATATTAATTCATTGGCCTTTTTACATTATCAATATATCCCAATAATATTTGGCATATTGCATGTCTTAATTTCTTCCCCCTTTTGCATGCATTGATGGATCTGGTAGCTTCATTTAACAAGACTGCATACATGCCCAAGATTCCCTTTTTCCAGTTAATCACGAAAATTGCTTTCTTTCTTGCTTCAATATCAGTTTTCAGGGGCCTTGGGGTGAGGATGGGGTTTGGAGGTACTGTGAAACTTTTTTACAGTTAAACCATGAGTCGATGACAATAGGTTGTGAGCTAAAGTCATATATCAGTATCAATAACTTTAACTTAAGAGGCTTTATGCAACTGTGGAAACCATTCTGCTTTATTAGTTGAATGCTACATTATTTGTCTAGTTATTCAACCTAGTTTGAAATCTCAAATTTTTCTCTTCGGGATGGAGATTTTAAGTCAGTTTATGTTTACTTTCGTTGACTTTACAAATGCCATCAGAGAATGAAAGAACTACATGCAAAAGAAGCACTTATAGAGGATAAAATGATTCAGTTGAGCGTAGAGACTAGTGGATGTTCTGGATTTCAGTATGTATTTTTGTTGGATGACAAGACTGATCCAGATGACAGGTTGGCTCTCTTGTAATTTCCTTCTCAAGTGATGCTGATGAAAAACCATATTGGTGATTCTGCTTACAGAACGCATAAGAATTTGTAGTTTTTTGTTATGTCTTCTTGATCTTTTCCTATTGTATTTGATGGCTGTAGAATTTTTGAGAAGGATGGTGTTAAGCTGGTGGTCGATAAAATCTCATTTGACTTTGTCAAAGGTGCAACTGTTGATTATGTTGAAGAGCTGATTCGGTCTGCTTTCCTGGTCAGTGTCTTGGTTCTATGTCTTGTTGCATATAATTTTTATTTATCCATTGTACACATATACGCTTGTGTTATGGCTACTCCGTATCTTGAACTTATTCTTTTTTCCTTACACTTGGAAGTGACCTGAAAATGGCCTCCAAGTATATATCCCAATGCCCTCTCTTTATGTGTTTCAATCTTTCATTTTCCTTTCTGTCCTACCACATAAAGGGTGGTGACAATGTTGGGAAGTGTCAAATATCTTGTTTGTTATTTTATGTAGCAAAAATATTGGCTGAAGGGGATTCTATACCCTAGCTATATCAATTTGCTTTTTGAACAACTCGAAGTTGATATTCCGCTGATGACTTGAACAATTAGTGACCACCTACATTCTGGATGCAAAAAATCTCAAATATTATCTCTACACTGTTACTTTTCTTAAGATACATCAGATGAGAGGGTTTACTTTCCAAGTGTTGCAAGTATAGTCCACTAAGAGCTGTTTTTGGGATCACATTAAGTAAGGCATTTCACAACAGTTCTCCCCAGATCATAGGCGACGACTAGGCGTCTAGGCAGTTTGCCTGGGTCCTAGACGACAGTCGCCTTGTTGGACTGCATGTCGCCTTGTATTTTGGCACTTATTTATGCCAAATATCATTTAAGTAAATGTCCATTTACTTAAGATATTATTCATAAATAAGCAAATACCCCCTATTTGAATCCAATAAAAATAATTTAAAAATAAAATTCCAAAATGATAAAAATTCAACCCCCCAGTCCAAGAATAAAAACTGGATTTTGATTATAAGGGTGACTTTCAACTTTTAAATCTGGGGTTTTTCTCAATTATGAAAATTTTGTAAATTTTATTATGTTAAAACATTGCTAAAAATTAAAAGTCTGGTAAAATAATATTTTTTTTTTATATCCATAAAATTATTTTCATTCAGGCGATTTTAACAGTATTCATGCACTTAAAAATAAATTTGATCGGAGCATAACTTTGTCATTGCAACTCCGATTTAAGTAATCTTAGACTTATTAGAAAGCTGATTTTATGTTATAACTAATACAAAAAGTCTCATGTAAAAATAAAATCATTTGACCAGTCAAACTTATTATAGAATAAGAGCATTTCTCCAAGGGCCCGTTTGATAACGTTTCAAGAACGCGTTACGCTTCGCTTCACAGTAAATAGAGCAAAAGCGTTGATAAAACTGTTTCGTTTCACTTATTTTCAGAAATAGAAATAGAAATTTCTACTTATTTATGGTTCAAGAAACGACCCAGGCGAAACAAGTTGAACTTGTTTCGTCGTTTCTGGAAACGACTTGTGGTAATTTTTTCACTGGTTATTATCGACTTCTAAAAACATGACTTATCAAACACCTTCAATTCCGTTTCTGTTTCTAGAAACGGAAATTTATGTTTCTGCCATTTCTTGAAATAGAAACGGAAGAAACGTTATCAAACTGGCCCTAAATGTTGATTTTTTATAACTTAATATGGCTTGATGTTAATTTCTCATGATTTGATGTAGTTAAATGTTAATTTTTAATAACTTGATGTGGCTTAATCTTGATTTTTTTATGATACAAGGTATATATAACTTACTAAATAATGTTAGAAAATAGGAAAAATAAAAAATAACACTTGTTCGCCTTTAGGCGGGCGCCTTCTCGCCTAAGCGCTTAGACAACCCTCCACCGCCTTGGTTTGCCTTGGCGCCATGACAACTATGCCCTAAATACTTAACTTATTGTTGGGACATTGCTAGAAACTCCTACTAAACACAATTTACAATATTTTATCTTTGACTTGACTAGAAATGACTGAAAAATCAGAACTAAGAGATGCAAAAATAGTGGTCTACATGTGGGTTTAATTCACTGATGTCAATATATTTTCTGATATGTGATAGCAGCATAGTTGTTAAGGTGTTGCCTTGGATTCCAAGCCTTTTTTTTTGGGTCTAGGAGACTGTTACCTTAGTGAAGGGCATTGGATTAATTTTTTATTATTTTTTCTATTCCACTTTTGAAGTCTCTATTGGTATCGAGCCAGGTCTGACAATAATTTATGTCAAACATCATATAAATAAATGAATTTTTTATTATCGCTTCATTTACTTGAGTTTATAAATAAGCAAACAGCCCCCACATGAATATAATAAAAATTAAAGATTCAAATTCCAAGAGGATAAGAATGGACTCCTAGTTCAAGAACAAAAACTGAATTTATGTTGTAGGGTGATTTTTTAACTTTCAAATGCTAGGTTTTTTTTCAAATCTAAAAATTCTATATATCTTACTATGATTGAACATCACCAAAAACCAAAAGAGCGGCAAAATAATCTTTTGTTTTGATATCTAAAAATTTCTTTCCATTTAGGGTGATTTTAAACAGCATTTGTGCACACCAAATAAGGTTTAATTGGCACATAACTCCTTTAATATAAATCGGAATTAAGCAATCTTAGATTTGTTGGAAAGCTGGTTTTGTGCTCGATCTAATACAAAAGTCTCATGTAAAAATAAAATCATTTGACCAAACTTATTAGAGAGCAATAACTTTTTTCTAAATCAAGAGAAATTTAATTACTTATAAATAAGATTATATTTTCGAAGAATAGTAGAAACCAAATGAGAGTCTCGGCATATGAGGACAGTGATCATTGCCAGGAATAGTATAAACCAAAATGTATGTTTTAATTGTTTCAAACTTTCTATAACTTACTTCTGCTATTTTCTAGTTCTATTTTGATTTTTGATTACTTGATGTGGCTTAAAATGTTGATTTTTGATGATTTGATGCGGTTTAATGTTAATTTTTGATGATATAAGGTATCTATTGTAGTATGTAAATAATGTTAGAAAAGAGCAGAAATAAAATATAACACTTGGAATCGCATCATCTGGTCCCCCCTCTTCCTTGGGATGCTTTTCTTCATCTTTTGCTTGGCACCTATCTCGTTCCCTCTATCCAATGGCATAGAGTCGTTTGGTCCGAATCCCACATCCCCCGCCATAGCTTCACTGTTTTGAGAGCTCTCTCCAATTGTCTCCCCACCCGGTCCTTCCTTATCTACCACCATATCCCTATCCCTCCCTCCTGTTGCCTGCTCTGGAATGGTTCAGAAGACATCAGTCATCTCTTCTTTAAGTGCCCTTTCACTTCCACCATATGGAAGTGTGTCCTTGCAAAATGCTGGCTTGCTAGAAGAAGGCCTCTTCCCCTTATGAGAGAATGGATATGGATTGACTTGACCTTAGATGGAAAATCTATCTGTGACACAGCTGAAAAGCTAGCCTTAGTGCTGCCATCATCCATATTTGGATGGAGCGTAATCTTCGTAGATGGACTTCCAACTCAAGATCCTTTGATAAGATTCGGAATGCCATCTACTTTGACGTCTCCTGCAAGCTTGCCCAATGGTGGACTCCCCTAGGAACCAACTTATTATTGCTTCCTAGGGATTACCCTCATCTCTTATGCTTCCCCATCCCCCCCAGGGGTGCATCCTCTTTTGGTTGTGCTTAGCTCCCTTTTGGAGCCTTGTATTATCCTTTGGGGCCTTGTATATTCCCCCCCTTTCTCCCATTGGTGCCTTGGTCACCTAAGCTCTTAGGCACCCCTCCGCCGCATTGGGTACCTTGTCGCCTTGACAACTATAATCAGCAAGTAAACCCAACAACCTCAATCCTTCAATTAATTCCACTCTGACCCAAAAATCCTTCAATTAATTCCATTATGTCAATTGATGTGGATTACATGTAAAAACCTATTCACACTCTTGCTAAAATAGAGTTTCAATCAAACACAACTATTGGCTGCTAAACATGATTAAAATAATAAATATTATATGACAAAAATTAGTGGTAACACACATAAATTCCGTAATTACCCCTATTGGACTTAAACCTAGGTTTGGATCTTGTTCTTTCTTGGCTTGGATTATGGATGGCCTCAAGAGAAGAAGGGGGGAAAGGGGAAAGCACACAAGCACACACTAGCCCTCAGGCTTCAACTAACACTTTCTCTAATTCATTCTTTAAAAAATCTCTCTAAATTGTTAATCAATTAGAGCTAATATATAGGAAAATAAAGACGTAAAATTAGAAACTCAACTGAAATAGTAAGTAGCCTAAACTAGGAAACAATCCTAAAAGAAAACTAATGCAGAAGGAAACAAAGCAAACCAACTCTAACCCTAATAGTCCTTTGTTTCCTACTTCTTTGGAAATAAAGACATAAATTAAAAGACATAAATAACCTCCTAAATAAATTACTTTCAACCCTTGTTGGACCGAAATCCTGGGCTGGTCTTGGCTCTTGGCTCCCAAACCCGATCATGTTGGTCCAACTAGGTAAATGCAGCTGTATCTGCGTCAACTCTCCTTGTAATACCCTGCTTCTTAAACCCAGTCTGATTTCGCGGTTGAACCGGTTTAACCATGCAGGAACCGAACCAGAGGGAGTTAGAGCGGGTTCCTTATGGGCTATGATGGCAAGGGTGACCTTAAACACCGGCTGGCCCGACAAGTCCGAGCCAGTGCCAGAAGAGACGGGAGTGCCCAAGCCATGTACATGCACCTACCATAAGGTCATGTACGGATAAAACAGGTATTATAACCGTATTTTAAGGTATATACGTATGCTACATCGTATGCCAGGGGTGGGGTTCACGCCGAGGCCCGAACTCGGTCAAAATCCCAAGTTTGGCCTCAGGTGGGCGGACAGGTGGGTGCACCCACCCACCTGAGTGACCCATCCATGTGCACTGTTCACTTAATAAGGAATTATATATATAGCTTTATAATTTTCTTTTCTTTCATTTATGACACCCGTACGTTGGTGAGAAGAGTAAAGAGGAGAGAGAAAAGAAAGGGAAGAAGAAAGGTAGAGAAGGAAGAGGAAGAAGATAAGGATTTCAGTGGCGCCGAAGCTTGATCTTTCCATTCCGGCGCTGGAAGAGTGATCTTCAACTCTAGATCTACATTTAGAGGTAAGCAAAGTTGGGTTCTTTGAACATTCACCATACCCAAGCTTAAAACCCTTGATTCGAGTAGGGTTTCTTGAGATCTTGTAAATCCCCTTTGAAATGATGAATCTAAGGTTAATGGATGATTTATGTGTTGATCTTGAAGGATTTGAAGAGGTATTGACAAGGTGGAAGAAGCATTGTGGGTTTGAAGTGATTTGGAGGGTTTGAAGTTGTTCTTGAGCAAAGAAGGTAAGATGGCTTCCCATTCCTTGAATCTAACCTAGATCTAGGTTAGAACCATCCTATAAGACCTTGAAGGTGTGAAGAATGGATGGGAAAAGCCCCCATTTGAATCCCCAAAAAATGGAGGAAGTTGGGAAGAAAGGGTTTTTTTCCCGCCAAGACCGGTGGGTGCAACAGGTGGGCCCCTACCCGCCTGTGGGCACCCACCTGAGAGGGCAGGGGGGCTTCGGGCCCAACCGGCGGGCCAACCGATGGGCCACCCTACCCGCCGGTCCTAGCAGGGGCCCCTGGCCCAACCGATGGGTGGAACCAGCGGGCCCTACCGGCGGGTAGGACCGGTGGGCCAGACTACCCACCTGTCTGACCCACCCGTGTGGCTCCGAAGGTGATCCTTATGTCCGATTGAACCCAAATCGGACGTGTGACCTTCTTTTGACTTTCTAAACATGATTTTGTCATCGAATCTCGTTAATTTTGATCCTAAAATGGTGAAGTACTAACCTCCGCTCAATTATGTTAGGTTCACCAACTCCTTCCCGATTCACACCGGATCTCACCCGTACCGAACGGGAATCCTTGTACGCTACAGGTAAGTGGGGAGAGGACGTTTGGCCTTGTTTCAAGGCATTGTTTGGCATTCATTTAATTATATCTAGTCTAGTCATGCCATCATGAATATGCTATGTAGATTAGTCATTCCTCACAGTGTGATGCATATGTGCTATGTTTACTTTCTAAATGCCAATTGAATGAGGTGTTTATATGTTGAATGTGGACATCATGGTGCATGATGCATTGATAGACTAGATGCCGTAGTCGGCTTGGAAACGAGTGCATTAGTGGCCCGTGGAATGGGACACGGAGGCACTATGCAATCGTACTATTGTCATATAGGAGCATGCGGTATTAGGATTTTCACCATCCCGTGCTATGACCCTTCCCAACAGGGGTTAAGGTGTTGGGTTATCATTTGGGGGGAAGCAGTGGTAGCGGTTGTCGGGTCACTATGGCGGTTAGACATAACGCCCGACGGGTCATGTAGGACAGCCGGTAACCCCGGTGGTACATTCAAGAGGGCTAATCGATCGCTTTTAAATTGTGAGTCAAACCTTTATTTTCGATCATTTACATTTTCTTGAGAGCCGGTGGACGGCATTATCTTTAATTTTCCGAGTACTCACGGTGGGCCTTCTCCGATGCCCTATGGGCGATCAGCGAGGAAGTTCTGCTCGACTGGAGTATCGTGCACGTGGTTGTAGTAGCACTAAAACCAAGGACTTAGTAATGTTGCTTAGGTGGATGTGATTTAAAATATATAGCATGGCATGTAGTGCATATGATGTGTTTTGATGTGTGGACTCTGTGTGGTCCATCTTACCACTTTCGAGCTAGTGAGCTCATCCCACGTGTACACCTTTTTAGATGATTTTGCAGTCATACATCGAGGAGCATGGGGTGGGTCTCACATCGAGTTTCTGAAGAGGACTGGTGGACCCGAGGAGTTAGAGCACGCATGATTGCTCGGCGAGAGTGTTCTGGACAGCTTCGAGGCCGAGCTGAGCTCCACCTTTGAGGCCGTGCTGAGCTCCACTTCTGAGGCCGAGCTGAGCTCTTCTATGTGATGCCGAGCTGGGCTCAACCCTTGATGCCGAGCTGAGCTCTAGCCTTGATACCGAGCCGAGCTGTGTACTCTGATTGTTTTGGTGGATTCCCTTATGTACTTGATATTTGAATTTTATTTTTATTGTGTAAATATCATGCCTTCGGGCCCAAATGTATATAATTATTGTATCACAATTCGGGTATCAAGTATTATGGGATTATTCTCAGGTAAAACTTAGTCTTCCGCTGATCTGATGAGCTTATATTAGTTGTGTGTATCGTGGTGGAATCAGATTCGATGATCTGGCAGTTTGGGTTAACCGGTGTTAACTCGTCACGCTGCCGTTCGGAGAACGGTGTGACACTCCTCCTTTGAAAAGAACTCGACTTTGTTGAGTTAGGAAAATGACAGAGGAGATCGTTTGAAGGAATACGTTGAGTAAAGAATGATCCCACCATCTTCTTGAGATTAATTTCTAGGAGATGTTTGGCAGGATGAAACTTTATAGTTTTGTTTTCGTTCTTTAAAGCATAGGTGTTGGCGTAGCTCCAATGCTGTACTTTCTTGTTAGACAAACGCGGTCTTCCAAGAAGGATATGGCACACCTTCAGAGAGAGTACGTTACATTGGACTGTATCCTTAATCCACCAATAGTATATGTGACCAAACACTTATCTGTGATCCTGAGATTAGTGTTGTTCACCCAAGCAATCTTGTAGGGATTTGGGTGTGGCTCTATCTTCAATCCCAACTTATGAACAACGTATTCAGAGACAATGTTAGTGCAACTTCCTCCACCAACGATCAAGGTTAATAGTTGGTCATTGCACTTCACACGGGTCTAGAAAATACTACTATGACTCCAATCTTCATCTTATGTGACTTTCTGAGTGGTCAACACATGACGATGACATGAAAAGCATATGGGTCCTCATCATTGGAAGTGTCATGGACTTCACCTGACGCATGCTCTTCCCTTAAATCAACTATTTCAGAACTAGTTGCTCATCAGGAATATAAGATATAGGAGAATCCTTATCAATAAAGTAACCAAACATATGGGACATTGAACACTGATATGTCCAAATCCATTGCACGAGTAGCACAGAACTGTAAACTTTGTCGCCTCAAAAGGTTTATCTGAACCACGCCGATGGGGAGAGTATGGATGAGTAGGTTGTGATGATGACATGTCAGAAGCATGTCGAGGTGGACAATATGACCGGCTAGGTTGTGAAGATGCCATAGATAAGCATTGGCCTATGATTTGCTGAATGAATTTTCTTGGGTAGAAGATTGCTGTTGAATGGAAGTAGGACCCCTAGGAAAAGTATCTGTATAAGTTCTCTGATTGTATGGGCATTTTAGACTTTCCTCAACCTGATACTGATGTAGATAAGTTACTTAATGGGCTTATTTTATTGCAAATAAGCCTTGGATTGGGTTATGTATGTGTTAGGCCTTTGATCCAATGGGTTTTCTTTGTAATGGACCATTTTAATGGACCTAAAATATGGGTAGAAATTAGAAAAACGGCATTTAATTCATTAGTTTAATTAGAGTCCTGTTTTGAGTCTATTTCCTTTGTTATTTCAGTTTGAGTCAGTTTAAGTTTTCCTATTAGTGAATGACTAGTTAGTTACCTACTCTATGTTGAAGTTCTAGTCTAGTCCTATTTGGAGTCCAAGTCCTATTATGTAAGGTCTAACCTACTTGGAATCTAACTCCTAGTTATGATATGACTGCTAATTTGTCTTCTATATATAGAGGAGTTTATGTACTCACAATTCTCAGATTTGAATAAAGAATGATTGCAGTCAATTGCTTCTAACAGCCAAGATAGTTGTGGGTGAGATGCCCGGGCTGAGATAGCCACCCCACCCACAATTCTCTTGGCTCCTTTTTCTTTCCCTACTTTTATTTACTGTTATTATCCCTTACCTGTTGTGAACATCAACTCAAGAAATTTTCAGATCTGTTAAAGCCTGTAGAACCATAACCGACCAGCTGTGAAAGTCAAGAATTGAAGATCAATCGATCTCCTTAGCTCCCTGTTCTGTGAGCTGTTCAAACAGGCGTTTTGAGGATATATTCTAGGATGTCTAAGGATCAATCGATCCTCATATGAGGGGCAGTCCATCAGTCCAGCAGTGTTTCTTGAAAAATTTCTATTTCTCTCTCCTAAGTCTCAAAATCAAGAAGGTGCATAACTCCATAACCAGCTGTCAAAAGTCTTTGATATCTGAGGGTTTTTATACCCTTATTGGGGCGTACACTTGACTAGGATTGCAGCTCAATTGAAGCCCCATAGCCCCGGCGGCACCTCTCTCTCTCTCCAACCATATTGCAGGTCTTTCTCTCTCTCCTATCGGGTTGGTTTTGGGCTGGTTCTGCTCCTGCATTGCTATTGTATCCTTGGGGGTTTATTTGATTGTCTTATTCCCTTGTTTTCTGGTCCTATTTCTGGTTATTATCAAGTTAGCTATTGGGTGTTAAACTGTTGTTTGGGGTTATACATTGTGGGGTTAGCTTCTTGTAATCTACTCCTGCATTAGATACGCTACTTATATGGCATCTTAAATTGTATGCAGTCGACTGGATGCAGGGGCAACACTAATTTGAGGGTGCAAACTATTACGGAACTGTACCTCTAAAACTTCTTCATCCTACTCAAACTCAGAACGAGTGGCAAAATAATAGAATGCGGCAACATACTTCTCAACTATTAGATATTTCTGTTTCAACTGTGCAAACCTGAGGTGCATGTTGTGCTTGTAATCAGGAGGCAAGAATCTTCGGTTCATGACTTCATGCATTTTAGCCCAAGGAGTGACTAATCCTATACCTCAGGTTTGGTTCTGTTGTTGTTGCTTGGCCCACCAGACTCGGGCCATGCCTTTCAGTTTAGCATCTGAAATAAGACCTTCGGGCCTCAGTCAACCCATACCATTTGAAGAATGTCTCTAAGCTATGGATCTAGTCAATGTACAGTTCTGGATTGTTATCTCTATAAATATCAAGGACATCCGCTTTTGCTGCTCTTTTTGCTACATAATCATTATATCGACCAATTCCATATGATGGTGGAGGTGGCGGTGGTGGTGTATGATGTGGTGGGGGTGGTGATGAATGAACCTATGCGGTGGTGTTGGAAGAATCCCCAGATTGAATAGAACTCTTTCCCCTATCTACGGTAGTGAGAGAATCAATTTTCGCATCAATTTTTCTCTTGTAGGAGTTGAGTTGCTAGAAAACTTCACTATTGACTACCATGGTGGAGATAAGTAAGAGACCACTCAAAGAGAATGAAAAACTATTGAATATATGTAAGGTTGTTACAAAAGTGGCAAACTTGTAATTAAATTGAAATTCCTTAATGAGTCTCAGAATCGAAATTATAAGGAAAAATCAGTTAGAATTACAAGGTCCAACGCATAGTATGAGTTGAGGGTAAAGTTGGAAGACAAAACAAATTTAGGATAAAAGATAATAAAATGGGAAGGAAGGTGTAAACTAGGAGTCCAAGGGAAAGTAAAAATATTAGAATGGGAAAAAAAAGGAAGGAGAAGGTCTTCTTCCGAAAGGCGGAACCAGCATAGTGTTCTCTGGTCTGTCAAACCAGAGAGGAAGGATGACCTAGGTAGGAGATTCTGGATGATGGAATGAAAGATGGAACTTCGACGGAGAGGATGATGTGACTTCGAAGGGAGACCTAGATGCGAGGACTCCAGTCGCAGCTGGAGGCAGGAAGACCAAGTATGTCTTCTTCATTTCTTCTTCTCCTGCTTTTTTTTTTTCCTGCTGGCAGAACCCTAGAGCAGGGAAGAGTTCGATCAAAGAAAAGTGGGTGGGGGTAGGTCTGTGGGAGATGGGAAGGGACTAGGTTTCTGTAGTTCGAGGGGTTTTTTTTTTTTTTTTCAGCAGGGAAAGGTAGAGGTCGGAGGGGTTTGCGGTCGATTTTTTTTTTTCTTGGTGTTCTTAGTCTCGGAAGAAATCAGAACAGAAGATTGGGAGATGGGAAGGAAAGGAAAGGAGATAGGGAAGAAGGTAGAATAGGGGGAGAAAACGAAGGAGAGGATCCTTCGGCAATACCAAGTTGATGGAGAGCCTCTAGAGAAGAATGGGGAAGATCAAAGTAGCAGCGGGGAAAGAGGAAAGCACACAAGCACACAAGCACACACCAGCCCTCAGGCTTCAACCAACACATTCTTGAAAATATCTCTAACTTCCATCAATTACAGCCAATATATAGGAAAATAAAAACAAAAAATTAGTAACTCAAGTAAAATAGTAACTAGCTTAAACTAGGAAACAATCCTAAAAGAAAACTAATGCAGAAGGAAAACAAAGCAAACCAACTCTAACCCTTAACAGTCCTGCGTTTCCTACTTCTTTGGAAATACAGACAAAAAATAAAAGACAATAAATAAACTCCTAAATAAATCACTTCCAACCCTTGTTGGACCAGCTGGACCTGTTATTCTTGGCTATTGGCTTCCAAAGCGGGTCATGCTTGTCTAACCAGGCAAGTGCAGCTATATCTGCTTCGCTGGGCTTCTAGACTGTTTATGCCTATCCATCCATGAAGCGCTATTGTATCACTCCCACCCTTCCCCACCCCCTCCCCCTCCCCCTCCCCCTCCCCCTCCCTTTCCCTTTCCCTTTCCCTTTCCCTTTCCCTTTCCCTTTCCCTTTTTCATTTCATTGGAGAAAAGAGCCAATTGATTCATAATGAGGTTACATCCAGAAGACCTTAGAAGCTTGAGGTAGAACTCACGTAACTGGTATTCCTCATCGAATCATTTTTTCTGTATGGAAGGTTTGGTGATTAAAAAACTAAGGTCCTTAGTTTATGACATTGCTAAGTTCCTGATTGGTTTTAATGGATGTAATTGCCAAGTTATGCAAGTAGCCATATGAAGTCTTAGATATTGAAAGTTGTACATCTTTAGTTGTTGCTCAAACAAAATGATTAATGGACTGATGGAGTTTACTAGAGCTTCCATTGTAAAACATCTCCAATATTATCATTGGACAAGGAGTTTTATAGTCATGAGCACTTAAACTATCAGCTCAATTAGAGAATGATCAATGAATGTTGCGGTTGAATTCTGCAAATCATGACCTTATAAAATTCAGTGATCGGTTTCTAGAAACCTAAGTGTGTGTTTGGTTCGGTAAATCTTTTGGTGCATGTATCGATTCTGGACATAATTCCATAGAGTGACTTCCTGTGGAATTGTATCCCTGATATATTAACTGTTTGATTCCCCTAATTCTGTGAACTGAATCATCCTGAAAAATTGTTTGGTTACCCTGAGTCCATCAGTTGGTTTGATCCAGAATCACTCTAATTAACTCTTTGGTTGCCATGTATCTGTCAGTTAGCCAACCTTCATTTTCAAGTTTGATTTGATTGTTTTGTATGATCTTATACTACAAATTGTGCTGTATGCTCATCATGGATTTGAGATAAGACTCACATCCATGGTTCTTTGAAATTTTGACTTATAGTGTGGTGTTAAGAAAATGCATGGTTGATCCAGAGAAAAAACAAAGGAGCTTCTATAATGAAGGTGGACTTGAGGTCCCTTGATTATTCTGCCGACACATGAATTTCAACCTTTGGATCAGTTGGCCATCCCTTGATAAAATGCCAGGGGACAAAACAAGAAAGTGATACTTGCATGTTGTAACCCATCTAGTGAAGTGTAAGAAGTAAGAACAAATGAGTTATTGGACCACTGACCACATGTGTGGTGTTTAGGGTGTAGGTTTCATTTGAGGATGATGGACCTCAGGTAACATCAGAACACTTTTCTCTTTAATTCCTTCTCTGTAACAAAAAATGAAGGACTCATCTCTGTAATCTGACAATCAAAGAGAGATACTTCCTCATTTGACTTGATCATTTTAACAAAGTAGACGAAAATTTGGAAACTAAAAAGCCTCATCTTCCTCTATACACAAAATGCCTCATTTTTGTGAACCCAACTGCTTAAAGCCCAGTATTGCCTTTCCACCCATTTGGGAATCCTTTCTTAGAGAAGCTTTCCTAGAGCATTCTTCAGCTCTAATGGACCCTGAACTGCTGACCACCACCACCACCAAAAAAAAAAAAAAAAATAATTATCTGTTGTCACAAAATATCTAGCTCTTAAAACTTGAGCCTACAAAGCTGAAGGATTAGTTAATAAATGTCATGCCAATTTAAGAAGCAAAGCCTGATTATGAATTCTACTAGTACGTAAACAAAGACCATCAATCTTCAGACAGAATTCATAAAAATCAAAGACCCGCTTTGTAGAATTATCCAAAGATCGTTTCCAAATGAGAGCTGATAGAATCCAACTTTTGACAAACAGAATTAGAAAAAACCAAAAGCATGATATCCAATATGTTTGATATAGAGTTGATAAAAAAAAAAAAAACACACACACACACTATAAGATGGTCATCCCTACTAGAGAAAGCAGAAAAAAATTGTAATTATTAAGCTTAGTTCTTATCCTATTTGTTACAAAATTCCAAGCTTAGTTCTTATCCTATTTCTCAATACATTATCTTCACTCCGTCCACTTCGATGTTGTCTCAGAACACGCTCTAACATGTAATGGGACACTTCACTTGGCCATGTAGCAATATCACGTGACCTCGATTGGGAGCCCTCGTAACAATGATCACTTTGATTTCAAAAACTCAACTCTATATAAGATTAATAGTCGAACAAATAAAAGGACAATCATACAACCATACAAAGTTAATACAATTATTTAGCATAAAACTAAAAGATGAGTGAAGTTCCACAACAACAAAACTCCATACATTAACAGATAAGTAAAATTGAAATTACATTTAAAAGAATACTCAATATACCTTCAACTATCCAACATGTTTGGATAACTCAAATTCATATTACATAACAAACAAACCCAATACACTTCAAATATGCGGTCCTTGAATTATGGGTAGAAGTTTTTACGATTACCTGATATCTGTTCATGTGTTGTGGTACTTGGAGGCTTCAATATTACTGGGTACAATTCTATTATTGCGTGTAATATAATGTTAAAGTACTGATTTAGTCTCACTAGAGTGGCCAAAAGTATGAAAGAGCACTCAGTTCTTAACTTTGTGGGCTATTATGTGAAAATATGACCAGCTGTTCCTCCACTTGAACTGATTTTCTATCACACAGAATGCCCTTCTCTTGCACCATATGACATAAGCTAAGAAAGGCCCTCTTACTCATTCTTATCATGTTTCGATAGGTCTTGTCAGAACCTCCAATAATTAGCTCCGTCTCCAGAAGGCCACGGAGAGTCTCACCACAATAAGGTTGTTTCCTGAGAAATAGTTTATTATACTGGTCCACTGCTATAACAACAACAATAGCCGCTAATATAATTATTTTATTGCGCCTCTCCTCGCTATCGTGATCAATATCCATTTATGTGTAGATCTACATTTCAAATTATAAGACACATCATTATATGTACATCTACATTGCTTCAAGTTTGCATCAAGAATGGAAAGATTCAAGCCAAAGCAAAGGTCAAAGAAGACCAAAAGCCATGAGCGTAAAATGAACAGCTATCAGATTGTGGAGTGAACAAGACTTCATGCTCGCTTGAGTCATTTGAATCTGTGCAAAACCAAGTTTTTGAACTAGATTTAGTCTAAAGAGGGTCAAATCACGAGGATAGTGTAGACATATCCTTTCAATAATTTATGGGAGGCTTTGACTATCTTCTAAGAAGCTACTAACCACCTCCCCATGACAAAACAGTTGTATTATGTGAAAAACATAGAATTATTCGAAGCATAATTGCAACACAAGTACTCTACCAATTGAGCTAAAGTCCCATACTTGAATAAAATTTGAAGCAAGCCACATATCCAAGTCTGCTTTTTACATCTAACACTGAACAAAATCAAGAGCCTAGGAAAGGAAAGAAAGAGGAAATAACCTAGAAGACCTTGAATCCTCTATCCAGAACTTCTTTTGAGTTGATTTTTAACAAAAAGTTATGAACTGCATCACAAAAATCAAGCTAAGATGAACTGGCCATAGTACATACTGTACTGGATCTTAGCCATTCATTGTAACAAAAAGATATGATTGGTCACTATTATGGGAAACCTGCTAAGGCAACTCAAATCCAGAGCTCGACATAATTTTTGCATACCACCATATAATGATTTCTCAGCATTAATGGAAACAGCACTTCTAAGACTAAGATCTCAAATACAAATTGCAAAGCACATAAACAAAAGCTTCAGATAAAACAAATAGGATGAAAAAACCAGGAATTGAATCTGTAAAGCACAAGGACAACAATCTCGGCTGCAAAGCCTCAAAACGATCTAAATAATACCTAATAAGTAATTTTTATATGACTTTTCTCAGTTGTGTCATACATAAAGGTTGGTTTCAATCCCAAAGCATCATCCATTATCAATTTTCTGGTTTAACTGCCCATGAGATATGGACCTGATAGAGTGAGATTTGTGAAGTCCACCCGGATAGTTGGATAAGGTTTGGCGAAGTTGACTTAAAGAGTACATTGGATGGAAATACAATCAACCCAGAAAAAAAATCTCATCTCCTACAGTTTCTTTTATTTCCTGTACTGTACATGACTTTGGTAACCAGTCTAATGAAATGAAGCCATACTAGGTGTTTCACTTAATAGGTAAGAACGAATTTCCCAAAACTTCATATCTTAGAGAAAGCATAGTTGGGACTTTCTGAGGCAAAGACTACAGGGAATAAGGTTATAGGATTTGCCATTGTGATGAACTGGTCCCCTAGAAATGCCACTGTTTGCTTATAGAAAACATCTTCTTAACACATTACAGAAACAGGGGAAAGTAAACAAATACATGCACAGCCCTCCTCCCCTGGGATCACCTTCTAAATAAGCTTGGAAGCTAGCAAAAAATGGCAGTAGAAACTTGTGCAGAAAAAAAATGAAATTTGAGAGGGAAAGAATTGAGCCAAGGAGATGTTGCAATTTAGACATATGAACACTCATTTCCTCTTCATGAATCAAAATCTATGGCTACTCAATTTCAAATTCTGCATATGAGCTTCACTATCATGTTGGTATTTTGGCTCCCAGAGAGAGCAGCAGCCACTGGAGTTTCAGCCCGATAAAAGTGATTCTAAATGGAAGCCAAGTATTTATATGGGGTGTAGAATCAGGTGTTTCATTCCTAAATTCACCTATTCCGCTTAATTAAGGAATGAGTCACCTTTTAATAGAAAATGTGGTATCATGACTATTCCCAGGATCACCTCTAATTACAACCAAATAGTTAAAATAATTCAGAATCACAATTTTTCTGTGGAATCACGCAACCTAACACACACTAAGAGATTCGATTTAGAAACTCAGTTGAAAACCAGAATCACATTGACAGGTTTAGAAACCATATTTAAAGAGATTTAATAACAGCAAATTGAAGATTCAGATATGGTCCAAAATTTAGGTAAATATTCTGGTCAGATTAAAGAACAGAATGTGAAAACCTGAAGTTAATCCAAGGGTATGGTTCTAAGTTACAGAAGAATCCTATTAAAGATAGGACTTTCCAGAACTAAGAACTTATACCAGTGACTACAGGGCAGCAAGTCAACATAACCAGATTAAGTCATAACAGTCAGAGAACTCAGAATTAATATTACAATGAGGACATGGGTTATGAAGCAAAACAGAATTCTATATTAGCAATCAGATATTAGACAAAAAAATACTCAGAAATCAGAAATCAGAAATCCTAATAATGATAGGAATCTAATGTTCTGAAGTCAAATAAAATTTTAACACCAGAGGAAGGTCCAGACTCGAATCTGATTGTAAGAGACGAAATCAGAATTGAAATATATGAAACAGAAAAAGTAAGGATAATGAGGCCAAGTCACGAGTGACTTAACCCCAGACAGGATCTCAAAATAATAGATAAAACTCAGTTCTTGATCTAGGGCTGCAATAGGAGAAATTTTGTAGAGCATACAATAGACCACAGAACAGGGTCTCTTTAGTTTGAGTGGAGGTCCTTGGATGATAGATTGATATCCAAAAGAGCAGCCACAACTGATCTGTCACGACCCATACCCGGATGCCAGGTAAGGGTACAGCCCTCGAACGCTGATCAAACAACCGATAACACTCACAAAATCACGCTAAAACAAACCATCAATTCAAATCTCAAACCAAATAATCAACCATTAACATAAATCTCAAGTACTCCCTACTATTGGCAATCTAAGGTATGTCTCAGTTAAACTTCAAAACCATAGTTGTCATGGCGTCGCCTAGGTGTAGCCAAGGCGGCGATTTGGCGTACTGGCTGAAAAAGAAGTTCATGGCAGTGCTATAATTTACGTGACTCACAAATGGCGGTTGCCATTGGCTGATAAGTGTCGCTATGGCACCTCCATGGACGCCAGGTCACTCCTGATTCACTAGGCAATTGATTTTTGTAAAATGCAGGGTGATTTTGATAGGGCTATGTTGATTTTTGATGATTTGATGTTGCTTAATGTTGGTTTTATATGTTATAGGGTATATATTGTAGGCTTGTAGCATGCTAAATAACTTTAGAAAATAGGAGAAATAAAAAAATAGCATACTAAATAACTTTAGAAAATAGGAAAAATAAAAAAGGACACATAGGGGTTTTGACCGCCATGGCAACGCTATAACGGGGGATTTATCGCCAAATCGATTAGCCACCCCTCCACTGCCTTGGATCGATTTGACGCCGTGACAACTATGTTCAAAACCAATTATCAGAGTTCACATCTCAACTTTATAATTGAAATAAAAACTAATAAAGAAATCTTCAAGTTTCATTCGAACTCAGCTCCAAGCATAGCTCCATCTCAATCATCTATGTTGTCAAAATAATGGGGTGAGCTCGATAGCCCAATAAGAAAGAATATAGTAAGAGCACAACACAGAACAACCATCAAACAAAAACAACTGTTAAAACATATACTTTGTCTTCCTTAAATAGTACCTTCAATAAAAACATGTCATTTAAAAATCAACTCCCTTTCAATATTCTTTAGCCGGCACAGAGGGAAACAACCTGCCATTGCCCAAACTCCGAGAGAGAAGCCGGCCAATCACCTATAAATCTCCTTTTCATCTCCTTGTACACCACTGACAATCACTTGTGTACAACCGGTATTCAAATCTCCAATTCCTAGGCTCCATGGATCACTTCCTCCCGGGTGACGATTACAGTCTATTTACACTTATGAAACCATAAGCTCCCAAGTAGTGGGAGGAGACCAGGGCTCTGACCGCGTGCCTGTTATGAATGAACCGACGACTCATAGGCAGTGGCTTGGATAACGGAACCCACCGGAGCCGTAGCGAAAGCAAGTCTTTATAGGGCAATTGTTACTACTTATGGACCTGAACCTGGGTGATCTATCCATGACCAGGATGAAGCTTGGGTGAAACTAAGTGGAGGTCCCAACAGACTGATGTTAACACTTTTTCTTTTCACACTTTCACAAAATCTCACTTTCACAAGTTCACCTTTACACAAGATCACCTTTATACAAGATCACCTTTAATAAAATCACTTTCTTTAAAAACTGATGCAGGCCCTACCAACACATGAAGTTTAGCCCAAAGCCTAGCATTTACCTTAGCTCATGATTAACTTTTCTTAGTCTTTACTATGTAATTAAAGTTTAATCCTAGCCATAGAAACTCAAATGTAATCGACGGTGGAGATATCGTAAGAGCTTTTAGGATTGGAACTCTTCACATCCTTAGTGGATTTCCACCTCAATTCCTTTGACTCATCAATTTGTGAGCTCAAGTTTGGCATTTGAGCTAGCATTGGAAAGCTACAAAGAAAGCCTACTTGTAAGACACTACTCATCTTGAAACAAGAATCAAAGTATTGAATCTTACATTAAGGTATTGGAAGACCTCAAATCTTGAATCAAGGTATGAGAGACTTCAACAAATGGAAGACCGCAACTACATTTTCTATTTTTAAGATTTCTATTGGGTTCTTATTTTCTAATGTATTTTGTTATTGGTCTATGTCACAACTTGAAATTCTAAAAGATGGTTGTATTCTCCCAGGTTAAAGGTTGTAGTCCTAAATAAAGGGGACACATTTTGAGTTGTACACACAAGACAATTGAATCAGAAAAAATTTGAAAGTTGCTCCAAGCTTCTTATGAACCTTGAAGAGTTCTTGTTATGAAACCAAGTTGTGTTTCACCCATCCTTGAAGAGATTGGGCTTTCAATCAGCCTAGAAGAGCTGGGCCTTCAACCTTGAAGAGTTGAATTTTTGAAGCAATTATTTTCAGATTCGGACTGTTAAGTGTTGTAACTTTGTAGCCCTTTTAAGTCATTTTTCACCCAGAAACTTAACAATTCCTATTTCACAAAGGTTGTAGCCCCACTTCTCTTTAATTCCCAATTTGAATCACCCCAAACCAACATCGGAGTAGAAAGTTATCTCCAAATTACTGGCATAAGGTCATTTTATTTGAAATTTGTTTTATCTACAAAGTTAGGTACCTTCCTGATCCTTGTAATCATGCAATCCCGTGAGGGAGATTACATCATTTTTTCTCCCATTCTTCAAAAGAATTCGTCCTCGAATTATTATTCCACCAAAAAAGTACTTGAACTCCGCCTGGATCAAATGGGAGCATAGGAATTTTCATCAAGCATGTGATCACCTGTAAAAAGGGAAAGGGATACAATAAAAGTAGTTTCTTTACAAGAAATGGAAACACTCCATGCCATCCCTTTAGTTGTTGCCATTGAGTTGTGCCCTTCAACAATGTTGATGCTGGCTATTGAGTTGTTAATAGCTCCATCAAACGTGAGACCAAAAGATGGTAAGAAATGATCAATATATGCTTTATAAGTGCCAGACCTATGATGTGGGTAGTCTTCATTCCATGCACAAACAAATTTGAGAAATTTATTGTTCATCTTTTCAATGCTTAACTTAGTTGGAGATGGTGGCATGGGAATATGCCTCGCAACTTCAAGTGATGAAGGTGGGAGGTGGAGAATAGGGTTCCCTTCAAGCATAGTTGTCACGGCACTAAGGCGAACCAGGGCAGTGGAGGGTTGTCTAAGCGCTTAGGTGAGAAGGCGCCCGCCTTAAGCCAAACAGGGCGAACAAGTGTTATTTTTTATTTTTTCTATTTTCTAACATTATTTAGTAAGTTATATATACCTTGTATCATAAAAAATCAAGATTAAGCCACACCAAGTCATTAAAAATCAACATTTAGCCACATCAAATCATAAAAAATTAACATTATGTCATATTAAGTTATAAAAAATCAACATTTAGAGAAATGTTCTTATACTATAATAAATTTAACTGGTCGAATGATTTTATTTTTACATGAGACTTTTTGTGTTAGTTATAATATAAAACCAGCTATCTAACAAGTGTAAGATTACTTAAATCTGAGTTGCAATGACAAAGTTATGCTTCAGTTAAACTTATTTTTAAGTGCGCAAATACTGTTAAAATCGCCTAGATGAAAATAATTTTATGAATATCAAAATAAAATATTATTTTACTGGACTTTTGGTTTTTTAGCAATGTTTTAACATGATATAATTTATAAAATTTTCATAATTGAGAAAAACCCCAGTATTTAAAAGTTGAAAATCATCCCTACCAAAATCCAGTTTTTGTTCTTGGACTGGGGGGTTGACTTTTTATCCTTTTGAAATTTGATTTTTAAACTATTTTTATTGGATTCAAATAGGGGGTATTTGCTTATTTATAAATAATATCTTAAGTAAATAAAGTAATAAATATTAAAAACATTTGCTTGAATGATATTTGGCATAAATAAGTGCCGAAACACAAGGCGACATGTAGTGCAACAAGGCGGTAGTCGCCTAGGCCCCAGGAAAACCACCTGGATGCCTAGTCGTTGCCTAGGCGACTCCTTGACAACTATGCATTCAAGTGTCTCTTAAGGAATGTCACCAAAAACCTCATGACTTACATCATTTTCAAAATAAAAAATTGATTCAAGCAAGTTGATGTCACTATATTCATGAGGTTCTTTTGTTGGATATTCATCGAACACCGATGGTGCACATAGATCAACACATGTCATGGGGGTGTAAGGATGACAATCCTCCAAATCTAGTGGTACTTCACAAAATGGCCAGATGTCATTTTACGCTTCTGAATGAAATTCTAGTTTGCCATTGATACTCCTCATATGAGCAGATCTTTGGTTCTTTGAAAGATGAAAATCAATCTTTAAATGTCTTCTTAATCGGAGGTTTGAACGTCGCAAAGTTTTCTTCAATTGAGGGGTGCGACTTCAACTCTTCAAGGTTGAAGGCTCAACTCTTCTAGGCTGATTAAAATCCCAATCTCTTCAAGGATGAGTAAACACAACTTGGTTTCATAAAAAGAACCCTTCAAGGTTCATAAGAAGCTTGGAGTAACTTTGAAATTTTCTTTGATTCAATTGTCTTGTGTGTACAACTCAAAATGTGTCCTCTTTATATAGGACTCAACCTTTAACCTAGGAGACTACAACCATCTTTTAGAATTTCAAGTTGTGACATAGACCAATCACAAAATACATTGAAAAATATGAACTCAATAGAAATCTTAAATATAGAAAATGTAGTTGTCTTCCATTTGTTGAAGTATCCCATGCCTTGATTCAAGAGTTGAGGTCTTCCAATGCCTTGATGCAAGACTCAATACTTTGATTATTGTTTCAAGATGAGTAGTGTCTTTCAAGTAGGCTTTCTTTGTAGCTTTTCAATGCTAGCTCAAATACCAAACTTGAGTTCACAAATTGAGGAGTCAAAGGAATTGAGGTGGAAATCCACTAAGGATGTGAAGAGTTCCAACCCTAAAAGCTCCTACGATATCTCCCGTCGATTGCATTTGAGTTTCTATAGCTTAGATTAAACTTTAATTACATAGTAAAGACTAAGAAATGTTAATCATGGGCTAAGGTAAATGCTAAGCCTTGGTCTAAACTTCATGTGTTGGTCGAGCCTGCATAAAAAACACACACAAGTGAAAACATAGGTAAAATCTCCAAGTAAGAATCAACATCAATACACATCATACAATAATATTCATCTCCATCAATATCAATCACCTCTATAAACTCATGTCACACATAAACTGTAATACCCTACTTCTTAAACCCGGTCTGATTACACGATTGATCCGATTTAACCATGCAGGACCCGAACCGGAGAGGGTTAAGGCGGGTTCCTTATGGACCATGATGGCAAGGGTGACTTTGAACACCGGCTGGCCAGACAAGTCCGAGTCAGTGCCAGAGGAGACGGGTGTACCCAAGCCGTGTACATGCACATATCATAAGGCCATGCACGGATAAAGCAAGTACGTAGCCGTATCTTAAAGCGCATACGTATATTATATCTTATGCCAAGAGTGAGATTCGTGCCGAGAGTCGAATTCCATCAAAATCCCACTTGGTGATCAATTTTCGGCCCTCAGGTGGGCGGTCACAGGTGGGCGCATCCACCCACCTGAGTTACCCACCCATGTGTCACTAATGATTTTAAGAAAGTATAAATAGCAGGATTTGTGTTTTTTTTTCAATATCTCATTATTACACTGAATGGTTAGTGGGAAGATTTAAGAGGAGACAGAAAAGAAGAGAGGAAAGAGAACGAAGAAGAAAGGGGAAGGAAGAGGAAGAAGGAATGGATTTAAGCGGCGCCAAGGTTTGATCTTCCCATTCCGATGCCGGAAGAGTGATCTCCAACACGAGATCTACGTTTAAAGGTGAGCAAAGGCTAGGTTCCTTAAACTTTCACCATACCCAAGTAAAACCCTTGATTTGGGTAGTGTTTCTTGAGGTCTTGTAGATTCCCCTTCAGATGATGAATCTAAGGTTTAATAGATGGTTTATGTGTTGATTTTGAAGGATTTGAAGAAGTGTTTTCACGGTGGGAGGAGCATTGGTGATTTGAGGTGATTTTGGGGTTTTTGAAAGAGTTCTTGAGCAAAGAAGGTAAGATGGCTTCCATTCCTTAAATCTAACATAGATCTAGGTTAGAACCATCTTATGAGACTTTGAATGTGTGGGGAATGGGTTGGAAAAGTCCCATTTGAATTCCCCAAAGGTTGGGGAAGGTTTCGGGGAAAAATGATATTTTTTCGCCAAGACCGGTGGGCCAAATGGCTCAATTGAGGGTGCCCGCCTGAGAGGGCAGGCCCTCGGGGCCAACTGGCGAGCCCAACCGGTGGGCCAACTGCCGATTGGTCTTAGCAGGGCCCTCGGGCCCTACCGACGGGCCGACCGGCTGGCCAACCTGCCCGCCGGTCATGACCGATGGGTCAGGACCGGTGGGTCGACCTACCCGTCGGTCATGACTAGTGGGTCATGATAGGTGGGCTGTCTGACCCACCCGAGAGGCTCCCAATGTGATTTTTTCGTCCAAATGGACCCAAAACGGACGTGCGACCTCCTTTTAGGATTCTAAACATGATTTTGTCACCAAATCTTGTTAGTTTTGACCCTAAAGTGGTGAAATACTAATCCCATTCACTCATGATAGGTTCACCAAATCTTACGCTTCTCGCACCGGATCTCACCCGTACCAGGCGTGAGTCTTTGTACACTACAAGTAAGTGGGGAGAGGACGTTTGGCCTTGTTTCAAGGCTTGTTTGGCATTCATCTAATTATATCTAGACTAGCCATGTCATTATGCAAATGCTATGTAGCTTAGCCATCCTCATATTTTATGCCATGTGTGCTGTGTTTATTTCTCAATGCCAAATGATGATATGCTTATGTGATGAATGTTGACATCATTGTGCATAATGCATTAATAGACTAGATGCCGTAGTTGGCTTGGAAACGAGTGCATTGGTGTCCAGTGGAATGGGACGCGGTGGCACTATGCAATCGTACTATATTATATAGGAGTATGCGGTTTAGGATTATCATCTTCCCGTACTACGACCCTTCCCAATAGGGGTTGAGGTGTTGGGTTAGCATTTGGGGAGAAGCAGTGGTAACGGTTGTCGGGTCACTGTGGCGGTTAGACATACGTCCGGCTAGTCATTAGGACAGTTGACAACCTCGGTGGTATATTCAAGAGGGTCAATTGTACTGCTTTTAAATTGCTGGAGTCAGCACCTTTAATTCTTGTCATTTACTTTATGTTGAGAGCGGTGGTCGGCATGTTTTACTTTTTCGAGTACTCATGGTGGGCCTTCTCCGACAGCCCTATGGACGTATTGCGGGATGGAGTTTGCGGCTCGTACCCGGAGTATACGCGCACTGTGGTTGTAGTAGCACTAAACCAAAGGCTTAGTAATGTTGTTTAGGTGGAAGTGATTAAAAAAATGAATTGCATAGCATATAGTGCATATGGTTGTGTTTTGTTGTGTGGACTACTGTGTGGTCCTTCTTTTCACTTACTGAGCTAGTGAGCTCATCTCAGGTGTGCACCTCTTTTAGATGATTTTCCAGGGCATCAACCTGAAGAGCAAGGGTCGGGCCCCACAGTTGAATTCCCTGAAGAGGATTGGTGGGTCCCCGAGGAATTAGAGCACGACATGGATTGCTCGTGCGAGGGCTGTGCTGGGGGACCGTAGTTTTGATACCGAGCTGAGCTTCACTTTTGATACCGAGTTGAGCTTTACTTTTGATACCGAGCTGAGCTTTACTTTTGATACCGAGCTGAGCATTACTTTTGATACCGAACTAAGCTTTACTTTTTGATACCGAGCTGAGCTTTACTTTTGATACCGAGCTGAGCTTACTCTTTAATGTTTGATGATCCCTTTTTTGTATTTGATGTGTAAATTATATTCTTTTGTGTAAATATCATGCCTGCGGGCCCACATGTACTTAACCTATGTATTACAATTTGAGTATCAAGTATAATGGGGATATTTACAGGTAAATTAACTCTTTCATTGAACTGTTGAACATTTTCTTAGTCGTGTGTATGCTGTGGTTGGATATCGATCGATGATCTGCGCGAGTTTGGGTTAACGGTGTTAACCTTGCATCGCTCCGATTCTATGTGAACGAGGTGTGACATAAACATAATTCAAATAAACATAGGTCAAAAAGTCTCGACGATACAAGCATATCAAACATCACATCGTATAGTCAAACCACACACCTGTGGTGTAATCCCATTATAATCCACTTACTTCAGCCTGCATGTCTCCTACTTTCACCCTCTGAGTTTTGAATGCTCAAATCAAACATCATCTGCAATAGGTATGCCTCCCAGTTCAAAACTAATTCAATATCCCACTTTCCTAAAAGTCAACTACAGTCAAAAGCTAACCCAAAAAGTCAACCCTCTCAAATAGAGGTCAAAATTTAGGACTCAATCCCCCTCGACACATATTATCATCATGCAAAAGATGAGAATGATTGGTCGAGTGATGAATGAGTAATTAGATAAATTCTAGTTTATGATGAAATTTTCATATTTCAGTAAATATGAATTTACTATTAATCCGTTGGTCAGATGTTCCCCAAATTTGAATTGTAACCTCCCCTAGGGTAGCTTCACTAACCCTCAAAAGTTGATCACGATTTGACGGCTAGATTAAAATTAATTAAAGAAATACAGGTTCATATCTTAAAATTTTACAGATTTGAATTAATTGGCAAGGGCAGAATTGAAAATAATAAAATATCTCATGATCCGACCTTCAGAATTGTCTCAGATTTGAATCACGTTTTAATCTAGGGATGATGAACATGTGTTCAAAATTTCAAATCGATCGGATAGCTGAATTTCTTAATCTAGAAAAACACCCTATATTCAACCTTTAGAAAAAGGAATCTTAAGTGAAGAACTTGAAGAACTATACTTATTGACGGTAGAAATCAAGAATTGAATATAGTGAAGGGCCAGCAATAGTAATAAGAGAATACAGTAGCTTGTAGAGAAGATTAATCAATCGGATCAAATGTCGATTTAGTCAACTTGACCAAACACAATGAAGTCTTCACACATGAAGAGGAGTAGCAAGAACAAAAAATTTTACTTATAAAATTCGTGTACAATTTTTTATCCCCTTACAATCTTATATAGAAGACTCAAAAAGAGACTTGGAGACTAAAAAGGAAAGGTCTAACCCAATCCTAAACCAGTAGGACACTTAAATTGACTAGGAAAATGCAACAACTAAGGAAATAAACTCAAAATAGAACTGAACTTATAGATTCCTAATATAGTCTAACTAAAACACTTAATAATAAGTAAAGTAAAGAAATAGACTCTTATTTTGACTAATCCCATATTCTTAGCCCATACCATATTATAGGCCCATAAAAGTGGCCTATTATAAAGTAAACACTTGAAAATAAAGGCCCAACACATATACAACACATCCCAAAACTTATTTCTACTAAAATAAGCCCAAATATACCCTTTTTAAAACTTATCAGATTTTAACATCTAACCTCTCACCAACTCAAGTTACAACCGCTAACACTTCAATTATTAATTAAAGCCAAAAACAAAAATTTAAAGATGCTAAAAGAAAACGTAAAAGAAATTATATACCCTAAGGTTCCAAACTTTGGGCATTACATGATCACTGGTGGCTAAGATCAAGCAGCCTTAAGGTTTGGTGAAAATCCGAAAATCTGGAAAATCGCAGATGCTTAGATGCTTCCTCAAATCAGCTATAATGTTCAGCAGCAACTTGGACTTGGTGAAGACTTCAGTGCAATAACCAGTAGCTTCAACAGGGAATCGATTGGTCTCAAATGGGCAGAGAAATAAAACTCAGAATATTGAGACAAGGGTATCGATTGGAGAAGGAGAAGAAGGGGAAAAGGGATAGGGGACTATCTTAGATTCTCTCACCTATGGCCTCTCACCATTTGTTTGGTCTTTCACCAATGGCATCTCACCATACTCTCTCACAGATCAACTCTCTCTCACAGCTCACAAGCACAAACCTTGGGGAGAGACCAAACCACATTAATAGAATCAAAAGAACAACTTTTTGCGTGTGGGGGAAATCCCTTACAAAAATAAGATCCAAATAAGGATGGAAACTAATCCTAAATTGCTTTCTGTAACTGATTACATCATATATAACTGAATAAATCCTAAGATGGAAAAAAAGACTAATTAAAATGTGTCTAAAATAGAAACTTATATAGTAGCCAGTCCTCCATGCAAGTCCATCTTCTTGGCAGCAAGCTGCCATGCGGCCCACAGATTTTGAAAAAAATATTCTGGATATCTTCTCTACACAATGCACATGTGTCCCACCAAATATTCTCTATACTCTTCTCCATGCCAGCTGGCCATGGGGACAACTAAGTAGGAAGAAAATCTCTTCTGAATTCTGGTTCATTGGGATGGGGGCTAAGATGAACCTTGACAAGTTCTTGCTGAATCCTCTCATCCACCCATTGATCTACATCAAAGGATCTGAGGATTCCAGATTGTGCCATGCACAAGAACTTGAAAGAAATCTCGGAAAAGTACTGACCTTGTAGCAGTCTCTAAACAACGAAGAAGATGAGAAGGAGAAGATATGATAAGCATGTCACCTAGCCTCGACTGGAATCCCACCAATAAACCACTGCATCTCACAGAACATTAAAGCAGCAAAGCCAACTTTGTTCAATAATAAAACCATGGGGGTAGTGTAGTTGGTGAGCAACGAACTTGGTACGAGCCGTAAACTTAGATGTCTTAAGTTTGACTCCCATTAGGCACACCTTGGGCCACTCACACGGGGGTGTTTAGTGCTATTCACTGCTTTCAGTGAAAGTTGAATAGTTCTCATTTAATCCCGGTATGACCCGGTCCATGCGGTTGTGGGGTCAATATGGGCCCATGAGACTAGTCAGGCCGAAGGCCTGGATACCCATAATTAGCAAAAAAAAAAAAACCATGGGGAGGCTCTAAGCCTTGTATTGTCTATATAAAAGTTAAAAAGTGTACTTACAAGAAAGGAAAGTGTCCTTGAAATAGGAAAGAAAGAAATAATAAACTCTATCCATTATAGGAATAGACGTCTCTTATGACTAAAACTCTTTCTTAACTTGTTAGAATAGGTGTCCCACATGATTAAAACACTAAGCAATGTGGGAATAGAACTGTATTTATACAAGACTATTCTATCCTTTACAACTAAGGAAATAACAATTACTTGATGAAATAAAACACTTAAACTAAACTAATAAAGCATATCTCATATTCCTGTCTCCTACCAATAATTTAGGCCCATTAGAGTGCCCTATTTAAAAGAAAACCCATTGAACTAAAGGTCCAAACCAAAGCTTATTTCCACTAAAATAAGCCCACATATGTGGTTAATCTGCATCATTTAGAGATGAAAAAGCATGTATTAGTAGTGTTTTTATATCCAACCTTCTCGTCTCACATATGGGTGATGACAGTTCTTGTGCAATCTGAATTCTTAAGGTGCTGGGGGTGACATCATATACAATATCCTGGTTTTGGGGTGTGGCTTTCTGGCAGTGGTTTGAAGGACCATTGGTCTGGGCAATTTGACCGTGATCAGACCAATTGGACTGCAGACCTTTTCTTTAGTAACGGTTCTCTAAGAAACCAGAATATTCCAGTTTGATTTTTGTTGGATTGTTGAACCTGGTGGTCAGACCTTCAAACTGCCGACCTTTTTCCTTGAATGGTCCACCTCCGGTCAGGTTTAAAAACATTGGCCTTTTCCGTAAATCTAGAAGCAGATTATTCATTGGCGCATTAGATAGAAACCAAGAATCTTGACACTTCTATAGAGTGCTCATTTGTGTTCCTAGTTGGCTAAGCATTGCGTCCTCATTGGCTCCAGATATAGACCTTGTTTTTTTCGTTTTGGTAGAGACCCTATTTTGCAGGATATATACACAGATAATTGTTAATGTCATAATAGTACCTTTGTGATGATACTCTGACAGATTGTCAGTGACTAACAGAATAAAATCTACATGTACAGATAATACATTCAGATATGCCTAGTTCTTCCATGTAATACTGGAGACACTCACTGGGCCAAAATGTGACCAGCTTCTTTAGTGTATATTGAATAGTGTTATATAAGGGGTCTGCTGCAGTTGCAGTGGCCAAGTTCAATATTTGAAAGTTAAATAGTTTAGAAGCATGAAATCATTCCACATTGCTCAACTCTGACACTGGGAGTAGAACAATTCCATGTTTTGGATCACTGTGGTGACACAATTCCATCATCTTAGTGCTTCTCAAATGTACAAAAGCATGGGGTGGAGATTGCCAGAATTATATAAAACATTTAAGATTTTTGGACCAAAGAAAGGGTTACTGAAGTTGTGAAGCCATGATAGTGATAGTATCAAGATGTCCTAAGTGTTATAAACTTGCACAGATCAGTGATTGATCATAAGAACTGCTCCCACATTGTTTGTGGACAGAACATAGTAAGGCACGGAAAAACAGTGAGGATGTCCATCTTTCCTCCCTCAATATGGAACAGTTTATAGTTTAAATTCCTGAACTGGTGGGTTGATAGTTGAGAGTATTTTCTACCCAGATGCATCAAAAGATTCAAAACCATACAAGAGATATGGGAGGTCTTGAGAGGCTCTCACTTCTGTTGACCCTGAATTATCTTTCTGTAACGCCCATGCCCCTAATATTTGGCCTGTAGGTCTCAAGATTTTAAAACGTGTTGTGCCATGTTAAGGAAGCTGGAGGTTATTAACTAGTCAAAGAATCTCTCCCTATGCGGGGTCCACTCTGATACCATTTGTAACGCCCCGGCCCCATTAACCTTGCACAATATTGTCATCTTTGGCCCGTGGGCCTTAAGGTTTTAAAATGCATTGTGCCATGTTAAGGAAGCTAGAGGTTATTAACTAGTCCAGGAATTTCTCCCCAGTCAATGTGGAACTAAAGTTTGCACACCCTCACTGATCTCCCAAACCCCCTGGTACTAGTCGTATTCTTGGTGGGGACACCTCACCGATCTCCCAGGCGAGTCTGGTACTTACCATATTCTTGGGTCGTTACACTTTCCAATATGTTTTAATACCACCATTTCATTGAATCTTTTCACACCTCCCATCCTTCATCCTAAATATTAAATCATGTCTCCCATCCTGCTGATCCTGTTTTACCTTCGCCTGTTATTGCTCTTCCCTCTTCTTCTTTACCTTTTTTCTATTAATGAACCAAACCCTTTCGGTTCGGTTCATGTTTTACCTTTTTGCCTTATCATTCTGGCCCTATTGCCTTGGGTTATCTTCAACATAATCCTCGTAGGTTTGTTGGATTTTGTAATCCTTCTTCTAGAGATTTTGTGAGCTGTCAATCCCTCCTCTTAGACCCCCTTCTTTTCCTGTAAAGAAAAATAAGAAGAAAGGAAGTTGATAAGCTTTTCTTACTTGGTTTCTAACCACACAGATTTCTTGTTTGGTGCTTATTCTTTTTTATTTTCTTGTGGTTTTTTAGGTTAATGGAATCAATCATTGACCTTCTTCATGGATTCTTGTATTATTTTATTACATGTCTCTTTCTTTGTTACCTGTCCCTTTCTGCGTTCCATGTCCCTTTGCCCTTTTTCCAAGACATCCCACTTAAGCAACAATAGGCACTGATGAACCTTATAACATGTTCAAGGGAGAGTTAAGAATTTTTCCAAACGGCGAAAGCTTAGATTTGCTTCTTGGAATATTGGTTCGTTGACAGATAAGAGTATGAAATTGATAGATGTTATAAGGAGAAGAAGGATTAACATTGATTGCATTCAAGAGAGTAAATGGAAGGGAAATATAGCCAAGATGTTGGATGACTTCAAACTCTGGTACTTGGGAGACTATAGTGGTAGAGGTGGAGTCGGCATAGTGGTGGATAAGGATCTAAACAATGATTTTATGGATGTTAAAAGTGTCGGAGACAAGATCTTATCCATAAAGTTTGTGTTAGAAAAAGAGGTTGTCAACATCATTAACGTGTATGCACCCCAAGCAAGGATGGATGAAACCAGTAAGCTACAGTTTTGGGAGCACATAAATGATTTAATGCATGGTTTTGGTCTGAGTAAAAGATTATTTTCAGTGGGATATGAACGGACATGTTGGCAGGGATAAGAGAGGTTATGGAGAGGTTTATGGAGGATACAGAGTTGGGGAAAGGAATGAGGAGGGGATCTCAATTTTAGACTTTGTTATTGCGTATGACATTTTCATTGCTAACACCTTCTTTGCCAAGAGAGAAGAGCACCTGCTTACCTACAATAATGGATATCATGCCAGCCAAATCGATTTCTTTCTTACTAGAAGGTCTGACAGATTGCAGTGTTAGGATTGTAAGGTTCTACCTGGAGGGAGCTTAACAATACTAGATTACTTATCTTGGATATGTGTCTCAGTTTGCCGAAACATAAGTCTGGTAAAGTTGTTTGCCCAAAGGTAAGGTGGTGGAGATTGAAAAGTGATGTACCTGGGTCTTTTACATATAAAGTGGTGAAGTATGGGAGTGAAATTTTGAAAGAGACACCAACACGATGTGGACAGATATGACATATTGCATTAAGAAAGCTGCTAAAGAAGTACTAGGGATGGCTAAGGATACTCGACAAGCCCCTAGAGAGACTTGGTGGTGGGATGAGGAAGTGCATGCATCCATCAAGACTAAGAAAGATAATTCTAAGATTTGGCAAAGGTCTAGGGAGGTGGAAGATAAAGAGGTCGAGCAAAGAAATAAAATGACTTGTATAGCAATTTGGATACCAAGTAAATGGAAAATGCTATCTACAAGATAGCCAAATTTAGGAAAAGAAAGAGTAGGGATCTCGGTTCGATGTATTAAATGTGATGATGGAAGAATGCTTGTTAACGATGAAGATATTAACAAGAGATGGGGTGAGTATTTTTGCAAATTACTGAGTGGAGATAACTCAAGTAGGAGTGGGGTGAGTATCCAACATGACAACACGCTTCATATATATATATATATATATATATATATATGGAAGATAGGAGTGTCTGAGGTTAAAAAATGCCTAAGAAAGATGAAAGCAGGTAAGTGATCAGGCCCGGATGAGGTCCTAAATGAAGTGTTAAAGAATTTGGGACTATGTGGGGTTTCCTGGGTTTTGAAGTTGTTTAACAAGATTATGAGCACGAGAAAGATTTTTTTGTGAATGGAAGAGAAGTATTGTTGTACCAATCTACAAAAATAAAAGCGATATTCAGATTTGCAATAACTATAGAGGTATAAAACTCATAAGTCATGCATGAAATTATAAGAGAAGGTTATCGAAGTCCACCTAAGAAGAGAAACCAGTATCTCAATGAACCAATTCAATTTTATGCTTGGGAGGTCCATGACTAAAGCGTTTTACCTTCTTAAGAGGCTTATGGAAAGGTCGAGAACCTACAAGAAGGATCTCCATATAGTCTCCATTGACATAGAAAAGCCTACGATAAAGTCCCTAGAGAGCTCATATAACATGTACTGGAGAAGAAAGTGGTGTCGTGTAAATATATAGATATTATTAAAGACGTGTATGAGAGTGTGGGGACGAGTGTAAGAATTGTGGGAGGTCAAGGCAATGAGTTCTTAATCACTATTGAGTTACATTAGGGATCTGCTTTAAGTCTCTATCTACTTATGCTTATTATAAATGATTTAACTAAAAACATTCAAGGGAAGGTTCCGTGGTGTATGCTCTTTACCGATGATATTTTACTAATGGTTGAGATAATGCAGAGATCAACAAAAGGTTAGAGTATGAAGATGTACCCTAGACTCTAGGGGTCTTAAGATAAGTAGAATAAAGACGGAGTATATAGTATGAAACTTTAGACACACAAGGACGGATAATGATGTGGTGAAACTTAAGGAGAGAGTGATCCCTCAAAGCAATTATTTTAGATATTTGGGGTCAATTTGTGAGACAGATGATGATGTGTCTCACAGAATTAAAGTAAGATGGACAAAGTGGAGAAGTGTTTCTGGAGTGTTGTGTGATCGACATATACCCCTAAAGCTTAAAGAAAAATGCTACAGGACAGTCATAAGGCTGGTTATGATGTATCGGTAGAATATTGATCAATTAAGAAGCAGAGATGTAGATGGTGAGATGGATGTGCAGAAAAACTAGGAGGGATAGGTTGAGGAATTAATGAGTTACAGCCAATTTGGGAGTTGCTCTGATTCGAGATAAGCTCAAAGAATGTCTCTTAAGGTGGTTTAGACAAATTCAATGTAAACCTTTGAATGCTCCTACAAGGAAGAGTGACCAGATCTAGATAGAGGGAGCTAAAAGAGCTAAGGGCAGGCCTAAAATGACCATTGAAGAATTGTTAAGGAAAGACATATAGAAGCTCAACCTAGATCCTAGTATGACATCAAAATAGAGGTGTTTGGATGGTAAAGATCCATGTTGCCGATCGTTTTTAGGTGAGATGTTTGGAGGTGTTGCTTTGTTTCTTTCCCTTTTCTTTTCCCCTTTCTTTCTTTTGCTTTTTATTTTACAAACATGTCTTTCGTGGATCCATGTAGCCGATACTGTTTAGTTGGAATAAGGCTTTGTTGTTGTTGTTGTTGTTGTTGTTGGAATCGATCATTTGCTAAAACATCAAGGATTAAATAATCTTTTAAAACAGGCAAAGTCTAGAGTCATTTGTGACACCAACATTTCTGCAATTGTGTTCTATTGGAAATAAGAATTAAGGAGCGAAATTCTTTGGCCATCAGTTTTTTGATTGGGTCCTTTATGAGATTTCACCATAACTACCAGTACTATCATAATGGTTATATCCGGTGCTTCTGGGACAAGGGCATAGTCGCTATTCAAATTTTAAATGTCACTGACCACCTCATGCACGTCAAAGCAAGGTTCTAAAACATTTGAACGGTCATAGGAATGGTCGAGGCCAATACCGTTCCAAAACAGACTGGATCGATCAGACAGATCTACACCTGTTTTCTTGAAAAAAAACAAATTCTTATTATGATGATCCATGCATGTGGAACGAGATTGGAAATATCAAGATCGAGGATCAATCAAGGTCGATATCATTCCTATCCGGCCAATATTGACCATTCTGTTCCGTTTTTTAGAACTATGCTGCAAGGTTACTCTTCTGTAGAGCAATAATTATTTTGTCTCACAACCATTTACTCCTCCAATTCACTATCTGAAATAGGTAACCTCTGGTCTTTCCTTGTTGGTATTTCTAATCAGGTTGATAAAAAAGTTGATACCTTGTTAGGTATTTTAATGTTGTTATTTTTTCTCATGGAAAATCTAGGGGTCTTCTTATCAATGACATTTCTCTTAGTGAAATTTCTTCTTGTCTTAGTAATATTAGTGATTCATACCTTAGATGGACAAGTTTCAAGCTTACTTGGTATAATCAAAGGATTATTGATTTTTAGTGTCTTCTACAAATCAGATCGTGTTTTAGTTAATGATAGGTGGCACTCTTCCTTTACTCCTTAGGAAAATTTTGAGCCCCTTGATATTTCGGATCATTGCCCGTTTGTAATCTCTATTGTCTCTTATGTCTTCTTTGGCCCCAATCCATTTAAAATTTTTGAGATGTTGGCCAATCATTGTGCTTTTCTTTCTCCTATTAGCTAAGATTGGACTATTCTGGTTAAGGAAAAGTTTTGCCCTCTCATCATTTTGTCCAAAAATTAAAATCAATTAAACAAACTCTTAAGGATTGGAACAAGAATAACTTTAGAAATATCTCCCAAGGTATTCATAATTGTAGGTGTCTCCTTTTTTATATCCAGTCTAAGCTCCAAGCTTACCTGCAAACTACAAATTAAGAGCGCTTCTTAATAAAAAAGACCACTTCTACAAGAAAAATTCTAGAATTAAGTGGTTGAACCTTAATTCTACAGAATTTATTTCCAGAGCCTATGAAGGCTAGATAGAGTCTTAATTCCAGTCCTGACAGTTCCTTCATTTACCATCCGGATGAGATTAAATATGCTTTTGTGTCCCATTTTCCCCAAGTAGTTCAATCTTTCAATCCTCAATCCCATTGACCAAATTCTTGTTGACATTGATTTTAAGAATGTCCCTCCTGATATTCAAGGGATTCTCTCCTTTATTCCTTTAGAGGAAGAGATTCTTGGTGCAATCAAAGTCATAAGGCTCATAAAGTTTCTAGCCCTAATGGTTTTAGTAATGAGTATTTCATTGCTACCGGGACGTTGTTAAAGAAGATCCTGTTAAGGCAGTCTATAGCTTCTTCTATCAGTCAACTAATATTAGAAGCATCAACCATACTTTATTTATCTTGTTCCTAAGTTTGAGGATTGACTTTGAATCATCTTTTCACTACATCTCTCTTGCAATCTGTCTTTATAAGTTTATTGCAAAAATCATTGTAAATAGACTTAAGTTAGTTATTGATGCTTTAGTGAATCACAATCAAGCAGCTCTCATCCTATAAAAAAAAACACATTTTTAGTGTTTCCGTCACCATAAATTGGTTTCCGTTGTTAAAAATAAAAGGCAATGATTTTAACTGTTGCCAAGTTTGTCGTCTTTATAGGCGCAACAAAAAATAAACGACATCGTAAAGACAAATATATTTGGCAAGGATTTATATAATACTGCTGCCCAAATTTATATTTTACAACGTAATTACTGTCACCCAAAATTATATAAATAACACACTCAAAAATTAATTATAGCAATGGTATCAAAACTACCAATGTAAAATATATATTTTACAATGGCATTACCCATCGTCCAAAACTAAATAATCTAACATGTAACAAGTTTTAACGACGACTTAATGTAAACCATCACAAAGTTAAATCTTTCACATTCACAAGTAAAATGAAAGAGAACAATACCTTGCCAAGATAAACTAAGGTATTGAGAGCGAGTGAGAGAGAGAGAGAGAGAGGAATTTTTGCGGTGGTGGGAAATACAATAGCAAGATAGAGAAAAGTATCCACGAAATAAAAAAGTTGCTTCACAAAAAAAAAAATAAATAAATAAATCGAACACCTTCAGCAACGATATATTAAATACTGTTGTCTTAAGTCATATATGGTTATGGTAGAAAAATATTTGTGGTTGTACGTACACCTTCACTGACGGTATATTAAATGTCCTTGTTTAACATATTATTAGGGTAAACTAACAATTAAACCACCTAAGCATTTTCGGTGAGGTATTATTATACCGTTGTAAAAAATATCATAATGCGACGAACGTAAAACTATTGTTATCCAAAATCAATAACTTAAAAATCACTCCAACATTTTCGATGACAGTATATATTATATTGTTGCCACAAATACCATAACACGATGAACATAAAACTATTATTGCCAATGACTCAAAAATCACCCAATTATTTTTACGATGGTATAAATTTTATTGTTACCACAAATATCATAAGATGACTAATATAAATTTGTTTTTGCCCAAAATTATGTCTCAAAAACTACTCAAGCATTTGCGACAACGATATATATATATATTCTATCATCACCAAAAATATTATAAGCCGATGAGTGTAAAACTGATGCTGCCCCAATACAATGTCTCAAAGTGTAATACCTTGGCCCCATTAACATTGATAGAATATTATCTTCTTTAGCTCATGGGTCTCCAGGCTTTAAAATGCATTGTTCCATATTAAGGAGGCTAGATGTTATTAATTAGCCTAGTGACCTCCCCCTAGAAAATGTAGGACTAAAACTTGCACACCTCGCCTATCGCCCAAACCCCTTAGTATTTTTCATATTCTTAGTGGGGACACTTCACCGATCTTCCAAATGGGTTCAATACACTCGTCGTATTCTTGGGTATCACATTCTCCCCCTTTGGGCACAACATTCCTTGCTGTGGCCCTATACACTGTTAATGTCTGCTATAATACCATTTGTAATGCCTCGACCCCATTAACCGTGATACAATATTGTCCTCTTTGGCTCATGGAACTCAAGACTTTAAAATATGTTGTGTCATATTAAAGAGACTATAGGTTATCAACTGACCAGAAACCTCTCTCTAGGTGATGTGGGAATAAAGTTTAGACACCCTCATTAGTTTCTTAAACCCCCTAGTACTTGTAATATTCTTATTGGAAAAACCTCTTCGATCTCCAAGGTGGATTCAATACGCTTGTCGTATTCTTGGGTGTCGCACAAAGACCCTCTAAACATTTTCATAACAGTATATATACTCTGATTGTCAAAAATACCATAAGACTACATTTTATTGTTATTCTGTTATTGACGTAATGTTATTGGCTTGATGTGTTACACATTAAGTTAGGTTTTTTAGTCCAAAACTAAGTTTCTTAATGATGGATTAATTCCTAAATAAACATACAAAGGTTGTGTAATTTATCTAGATAATGTGTTCTAATTATATAGATATTTTCCACCTTGTACAGTGTTTTATGTTGCCTATATTTCCTTCTATTTGCTAGAGAGACCTTTCTCATCCTATATAGTGGTATAGAGTGTCACTTATCTCTCTCTCTTCTCCCTGATAGAGATATTTCTCACCCTATAGGGAAGCGTTTAATATGTTGCCAGAGGGAAGCATCATTTCTAGTGAAAAAAATTACTACAATTAAGTTACGGTTCTTTGTGTTAGTCACTCCTCTCATGGAATTCCAATATGTTGAAGGCTGAGGGAGAGGCGTTGTCAACATGCCTGTGTCATTGCATCACCCATCGTCTCTAACGTGGAGGTGGATATTTGATGACTTGTGTATTTAATGTTCATTATAGACTGGTATTATGTCTTTAAAATTCTCTAGAGTCTAGTATTATGCATTTAATGTACTCTGAACTTTGGTATCATGAATTTAATGTTCTCTCTCAAGTCTGATATTATTATTTAATATTCTTCAACTTATTGGTCTGAAGCTTTTGATCATCCAGCTTCTATTACTTCTAAAATTCAATCATTGGTAGGAATATTACAGATAATTAATATTATTTTTTATCATAACATTTCTCGGGATTTTGATAGGAAAAATCATTATGCTTTTATACTCGTCAAGCTTGATATTCATAAAACATTTAATTCAATTAAATGAGATTATATTAATTATCTTCTTTCTTAGATGAAATTTGGTGGATCCACCGTTGTATATTGTCTATTCAATTTACATTTTTAATTAATCAATCACCTCAATCTTTGAATCTAAGTTAGGGATTTGTCAAAGTTTTCCTATTTCTTCTTTAATGTCCTCGATTTTGATGCACTATAAATAAACATTTTTTTTAGCGATGATTATTTTTCGTCACTATTAAGTGGTTTTCGTTGTAAAAAATAAAAGGAACTTATTAGACCGTTTCCAAGTTCGTTGCCTTTACTACCGCAACAAAAATAGACGATGAAAAAAAGTTGGTCGTTGGGACAAACATATTTGGTGATCGTATATATAGTTCAATCGCCAAATATATCTTTTACGACAGTAATTGTCGTCACCCAAAATTATATAAATAACAAACAATTTATTTATAGCAATGTTTTCAAAACTACCGTGGTAAAAAATATATCTTGCGATGGCATTGCCTTTTGCCTAAGCTTAATAATCAAAATTGTAACATATTCTAGCAATGGTATAATATAAACTTTCGCCAAAAATATAATAATTAAATAAAATATTTATAGTAGAAAAAATTAAAGGTGGAAAAGAAAAGATAATTGCAATCAAAATTTCAAAATAATCTTAGATTGTATCATCTACATCCACAAATAGAGAGAGAGAGAGAGAGAAGAGAGAGAGAGAGAGAGAGAGAGAGAACCATAAAACCTTACTATTGACGGTGCGCCGAGGTCGGGTAGCTTAAACGGTGGAAGTAGAGTGCAAAGAATAGTGTTGGGTCTAGGGTTATAGAGGATGTTTCTGAAAGAAAAGCGAGAGAAGATACGTATAATAAGAGTTAGGATTTGGATAAATTGAGATGCGAGAGAAAGATAGAGAGGGGAAGAGGGAGGAGTTTATGCGACTGGGGAATACAACAGCAGGATGGAGAAAAAAGTGCCTGCAAAATAAAAGAAAAAAAATCATTTCAACTAAAAAAATTAAATAAATCAAACACCTTCAGTAACGACATATTGAATATCATTGTCTTAACAATATATAGCTATAGTGGAAAAATGAGCCATAAGGTGATGAGTATAAAACTATTGTTATAATTCCCCGACCCAATTAACCTTACATAATATTATCCTTTTTGTCTCATGGGCCTCAAAACTCTAAAACGCGTAAAATGCATCAAAAGAACTAACAAGTCCCATATTAGTGACGTGCTCTTGAAAGACTTTTGGGGTCAAGCTCTTAGTAAGAGGATCTGCAATCATGTTTTCTGTAGTAATCTGTTCCATTGTAATCCATGACTCTTGAACTTACTCTCTGACCAAAAAATACTTAATGTCAATGTGTTGGAGGCTGAAGTACTTTTACTGTTATGAGAGAAACGAATCGCAGCGAAGTTGTCACAGAACATCCTCAATGGTTTAGATATAGAGTCAACAGTCTGTAGCCCTGAGATAAAATTCCTTAACCATAAAGCTTGAACAGTGGCTTTATAACACGCCACATACTCTGTCTGCTTAGTAAAAGATGCAGTGAGTGTCTGCTTTACACTCTTTCAAGATATAGCCCCACCTGCCATCATAAAAACATATCCAGAAGTGGACTTGAGGTCATCTAGATATCCAACAAAATTTACGTCAGTGTAACCGACTACATCAAGTGAATCGGTTCTTCTATAAGTAAGCATAAAATCCTTAGTGCCCTATAAATATCTCATGACTTTCTTAGCAGCTACCCAATGTGCTTCACCAGGGTTGCTCAAATATCTCCCAAGTACACTGATAACATAGGCAATGTCAGGCCGTGTACAAACTTGAGCATACATCAAACTACCAACAACAAATGCATAAAGTATGTTCTTCATCTGATTGCGCTCCAATTCTGTCTGTGGATATTGAGACTTGATAAATTTGTCCCCTTTCACAATTGGAGCCTTACTAGGGGAACATGCTAACATATTAAACCTTTTTAATACTCTCTCAATGTAACCTTTTTTAGACAAACCAAGAACACCATAAGACCTATCACGATGAATCTCAATGCCCAAAACATAAGAGGCCTCACCAAGATCCTTCATATCAAAGTGACTATCGTTTTGTCTCATGTAAAAGATCAATATTATTGTTGGTAAGAAAATATCATCAACATAAAGCACAAGGAAAATGTACTTACTCCCACTGATCTTCAGATAAATACACTGGTCCACAAGATTTTCTTTGAAACTACAATAAGTGACAACTTTATCGAACTTAAGATACCACTGTCTAGATGCATGTTTCAAACCATAAATAGATTTCTTGAGTTTGCACACAAGGTGCTCTGTATCATCTTGCCTGGAGCCAAGGGGTTGATGCATGTAAACATCCTCTTCAAGATCTCCATTTAGGAAAGCTGTTTTGACATCCATCTGATGAAGTTCCAAATTAAAATGTGCAACTAAAACCATGATAATTCTGAAAGAATATTTTGTCGAGACTGGTGAAAATGTTTCCTTATAATCTATACCCTCTCTTTGGCTGAATCCTTTTGCTACAAGTCTGGCCTTGTAACGCTTAATTTCACCTTTAGAGTTCCGTTTGGTCTTGAAAATCCATTTACAACTAATCGGTCTGCATCCATTTGGTAATTCAACCAAATCCCAAACATCATTAACAGACGTAGAATTCAATTCATCTTGTATGACAACCATCCACATTAATGAATTGGGATCATTGGCAGCCTGGTTAAAATTGATTGGATCTGAATCCAAAATAATATCAAATTCATATTTTGTAAATAAACAATATAGTCATCAGATATGGTAGGCTTACGAGTTCTCTTTGATTTCCTTAAGGGAACATCAGCTGCAATATGGTCATGAATCTCATAAACAACAGGGGGTGCAGGCTCAGCCAATATAGGTTGCATAGGTTCTTGAGTGGGGACATTCTCTAGTTCAATGTGAGGTTATAATACAATAGACGGCATCGTCATAGGCATAGGTACAAGAACACGTTCCTCCTCAAAAACAAAGTTTTGTGGTTGAGCAGACTAAAAATCTAGATCTTCCTCAAAGAAAAATGCCCGATTTGATTCCACTACTCTAGTAGAATGTGTAGGACAATATAATCTATATCCTCTTGATCTTTCAGAATAACCGATAAAATGACCACTAATGGTCCTGGGATCAAGCTTCCTCATCTGAGAATTATAAGGTCTCACCTCTGCAGCACATCCCCATATATGACAATGAGATAAATTTGGCTTCTTACCAGTCCACAATTCATAGGGAGTTCTAGGAACAGACTTGCTAGGCACTTTATTTAAAATATACATTGTTGTTTTCAAAGCATCACCCTATAAGAAATCAGGTAAAGTTGAATTAATAATCATACTTCTCACCATATCCATAAGGGTACGGTTTCGCCTTTCAACGACCCTATTCTGCTCAGTGAACCAGGCATAGTGTACTGAGCGTCAATACCACATTCTTGTAAGAATCGCAAGCGGTCCGAGGTTACACCAGTTCATCATATCTACCATAAAACTCTCCACCTCGATCAGATCTCATACTTTTTTATCTTCTTTTCCCTTTTAAGTTCTACCTCTGTTTTAAAAACTTTGAAAGCATCTAAGGATTTAGATTTTTCTTGAATAAGGTAAATAAAACCAAAACGGGAAAAAGCATCTATGAAAGTAATAAAATATCTGTATCCACCCATAGTAGTAGGTGTGAATGGATCACAAATATCAATATGAATCAGCTCCAATGCTTCATCCTTCCTGGTTGCACCTTTCTTTTTAGCTCTAGTGTGTTTCCCCCTTAATGCAATCAATACAAATTTCAAAATCTGAAAAATCCAATTGAGGAAGTGTACCATCCTCAATTAATCGTTCTATCATCTATTTAGAAATATGTCCTAAACGTTTATGCCACAACATAGAAGAATTTTCATCAAATCTAGACGTTTAGTATTTGTAACCACATAATTTACAACAGAAGAAGTGTTGGCATATTTGGAAGAACTAATATCCAAATCAAATTTACAAAGACCATCACATAATAAGGCAGATCCAACCATAAGAGAACCAGAATAGAGAGTAAGTTTTCCATTGCCAATATTAAAAGTGTAACCACAACTGTCAAGTTTAGATACAAAAACAAGTTTTCGTCTAAACGACTGTACATAAACCACATCATTCAAATCCAAAATAAAATCAGTGGATAAAAGTAATCTAATTACTCCTATGAATTCAACTTTGGTCTTCTCTCCATTCCCTATGTAGATCATCATCTCTCCCTCACTTGATTTCCTCTTGCTTCTTAATTCCTGCAAACAATTAGTGATGTAAATAGTTGCTCCAGTATCAATCCATCACGAGTCAGGGGAAACATCTACTAAATTTGATTCAAGACACACTAGAGCTAAAGATGTACCTTTCTTTTCAAACCATTTCTTATAGCCATAGCAATCGGTCTTCATATGTCCATCATTTTTGCAGAAGAAACACTTTCCCTTAAAAGCCCTAGTCTTTGGTTTTAGATTCTGATTGGTTTTCTGTTCTATTTTTCCTGAATTTTCTTGCTTGTTGTCTTTCTAATTTTTCTAGAATTTATTTTTACCCCCATTATTGGAAACAAAATAAGATGAATTAAATTTTTCCTTCTTCTTTCTTTCCTCTTCCTGTACCAATATGGAAGTCATGTCCTGAAGATTCTACTCCAATTTTTGTGTATTATAGGATGTCTTAAGAGTATCAAATTATGATGGAAGTGATTGCATTATTTGCCATACAAGGAAAGAATCAGATATCTTCACTTCCATCTTGCCCAACGTGACAGCATAATTTGTCATTTTCATAATGTGATCACATTCTCCACTTGTGCCATCATATCGAGTGGATGAGAACCTCTCCAAATATGTTTCCTTCTCAACCTTATCAAATTTGGTAAACTTTGTATTAACGGTGCAAGAAAATCTTTAGCATTTTCTTTCAAAGACACACTCTTCTTAATGGTCTTGTCCATAGTATGCTTCAAACGATCAGGCACAATCTGTTGGACTCCTCCCACTTTTCATAAAGTGCTTTTGCAATAGCACTACTCTCAGTTGTGAGCTTGGGAGGCTTATCAATTCTCAGGGCATAATTGAGTCTTATGATTGCAAGAGACACAGTAAAGAGTCTATCCACTCCTCAAAATTGGAACCATTCAGGACTTTGATGGAAGACAATTGGGAAGTCATATCTGGCAATAATAATTACCAAAATTTTACCAATACATACAATATGCAATAACCAAAAGCATATCAACATCGCAATAATATAATGAAAACTGACTAATTAGGGCTTATTAATCAGATTTATCCCAATACCAATTTTAATAATTGTATGAAAAACACAAACTGAAAAAATATCTGACATCATTGGGGTCACACCTGTGGTGGCAAAATCGCCCAACATACAGTAGAATCTTTCACATATAAGGCAAGACGCCAAAAAACAACACTATATTGTAGATTCCTTCACCTGTGGTGGAAAGACAAGAACCTCCAAAATAGTGAAGCTCAAAACGTCACCCTCACACCATTAAGTAAAATCGATCAAACAAAGATTCACCTATGTTGGAAAGAGCACATCGTTCATCATATGGCTTTCTTGACTGTAATCCATCCGGATGGTCTATAATGATTTCGCATCTTCAGGAATTAGCCCACTAAGTGGAAGTCTAATCTATAAAATTATGAAAACTCTATAGACCTGGATTGCTACTGTATGCCCATTATATTTTAATATATATATATATATATATAAATCAGAGAATTGTATAATAATATGGAATACAAAAGCACATAGAACTTTTAGTGTTGACATCCATAAGTGTTCCTATAGTGACAGAATAAAATATCACAAGGCAAAATAATCTGATAAAAAAGAAAAAATGTTCCACAATGAAAAGTTGAATCATATATGCCAAAATCAATAGTCATAAAAAATTTAAAAAAATTGTACGGTTTCTCTAACAGAGAAACAAACCCAATAAAAGTAATTCATTTTTTTTTAGTAACTTGTGTAACTTTTGACCCTTCTTATATAATATAATATAATATATTATATATAAGGAATAATAATAAATAAATAAAACTTGGTACGATTTCTCTAAAAGACAACCAAAACCAATAAAGTTACCGCCTGGATTTTCATTACTAGCCTTTCCCTTCATCTATCTTGTCTCATCTCACCCTTTTTTTTTTTTAACAATCTAAGTGGTCACGGTTTTCCAATAGAGCCCTAAAACAGATTTGAAAAATAGAACAACAAACATGATCGACACAAAGTCTCCATTGTAAATCATGTTAAAGATCATAATAAAATTAACAGCCTATCGATCTCTATGAACGAGGCTCTGATACCATTGAAAGAAAATAAGCAAAAATGACTCATGGCTGAATCCATGGCTGAAGAATAAGAAATCTTCAAAGTCTTCTCATATGCTTCTCGTACAACACGATCAATGTTGGTCTGATCTACCCTCTTTCCTTTTCCTTTAAGTCATTAGCCTCACTTAATGTTCAGTGATAACAATATATAGGGGTGAGTGTAGGGACCAACCCTACAATAAAATTAGGGTTTCCTCCCAATTAAAGAAACAATACCTTAGATCCACACATAGTAATAAATATTTCATACCATTAAGGTATACTAATAAAATCAAATATCTCCATAGAGATCATTTACTAATAATATTAGATTCTTTCTGCTTACTCCATCTGTAGTCAACACCACTAAACTGGTTTTGGAAACAAATCTTTGACTATACTAGCCCACCTAATTGAAAATCTGACATTCTATCGTTAAAAGTAAGATGCATCCATCATCGTCCTTGCTACCTGATCTCAAATCGTAGTATTAAATACAAAAACACTAGTTCAAATCAAAAGAGACCTGAAATCAACTCAAGAAAATCTCTATAATATGTAAGAGATAATTAGTGGGTAAACTGAGATCCAAAAGTAGAACTTGATGCAATTGAAGCGAAACCATACCCGTTCTCCGACGAAAGCGCCGGCAATAACAAACGTCACGTACACAAAATTCGGCGCATGAGGACCCTGTACTTCCCTTCAAATAGCCCTCCTTCGCTTCTTCGCTCAGGCAAGTCCATGATTTCTGCTTTCCTCTTTGGCATTTGTTGTACCCCTCGTTTTCTGCTCGGAGCTTTCGTTTGGCGAATAGGTACTTGGGAGGCCTTTTCTCGTTGAGTTCCTGTTTCACGATTTACTCATCTTCGACTTCTATTTTTTCAAATCATTTGGGTCCATTTTGGTGGGGCTTAATCGTGCTTCACCACTTTACAACCTCACTTCATAGGCTAGCATGGTTTCAAGTATCGGTCTGATATCGATTATATCGGATTGATATCAGCTGAGACCGATCCTTGATCCCTGATCAATTCAGATCTTTAAGGGTAAAATAGTAAAAAAATTAATACTTTTTATAAAAAGTAAAGATAAAATCGACTGATACCTACTGATCCGATTGGATATGGATTAGTATTGGGAGAGACCAATAACGATACCAATACTATCCCTTAAATCCTTGTAAACTAGTCATGCTCCCATTTATTAACGGCCGTTGGATACCAATTTTAATCGGGCTATTAGTAATCGACTTTAGAGACATTTATCAATGAATAAGTTTTAATTGGGCATTAAACGTGTCGTGCTGAGTTAATAGGTTTTAAGCGGACTTTAACACATGTGGAGCTAAGTAGGACTATTAATTGGTCAGTTCTGAATAGACATCCCTCGTGTAGCACCCAGTTGCATCGGAAACTACTGAATGCTAATGGAGCTGAGCTTGAACACAACACATTTAATAAACGGACTGAGTTGGTTTTAGATTTTCCCAGTCATATTTGATCCGGCCTGCCTATGTTACCCTAGAAATGACGTCCTAGTTTTAAGTATGGACAAGGGTAAAAAGGTCAAATAATCCACTTAAGAAAATCAGGGGCAAAACCACTGTCCCATACCGTGCCAGTACACTAATCCCCATCCAATCCGATATCAATTTCTGGGGTGAGCTATCCTAGATCCGACACCATGAACGTAAAACCATAATTTGGACTCCATTTTATTTTTGGTTCAACACCAAATGGATAATAGAAATCTGACCCTCCCTGAGTTGACCTTTTTACTTTTAGACTTCGTTTTTCACATCAGAAATAGACTTCTCCTAATTCAATTTGCGTTTTTTATGTTCCATCTTTTTAGTTAATTGTTTTGTTTCTCTAGTTTGGGTTTCCTCCCTTGATGATCATTTTGGATTTTAATGTTCTTTTTTTTTTTTTTTTTTTTTTCGTTCATATATTTCTTGTTCATACCTTCCCTTCGAAAAAAAAAAAAATAGTGAAGGCTTCCAAGGCACATAGCTCTTCGAGCCAAAATAGTGGAATACGTGCCAGTTAAATCAAACCCAAACTTATTGGATCAGCTTTGGACTGGGGCATTGTGAAATTGAAACTAAATTGGACTGCAAAACCAATAAGAAATCAATATCAACTCAAAAATCATTCAAAAAAACTCTTTTTTTTTCCCTTATATATACATATATGGTAAATCAAACCTAATATCAAATTGATAAGAAACAGAAACTAAATCTTCTCATATGATTTTGTTTTCAGATTCACTCGTTCTCACATCGAAACGAAATCAACTGACCGATTGACACCCCTAGAGTGGAATATGATAAAACTATCTTACACACTATCTATAGTGCCTTCCTAGTTAGGGAATCAGCAATGCATTAAGCTCCTTAGGAATATGAGTATAAGAATATTCAAAAAAATAAGAGATCAAAAGATAAATGTCATGTAAATGATAGGAGAAACATCCAATGGGGGAGGCTTGGTGGGATTGTTTGATGAGGCATATAAGTTCTTTATTATCGGATTTTACTTGCACTTTGTTATGCATTCAGAGAAATGGAGAAGTAAGGATGGTCAAACAACAAGGACTTCCAAAGAGGGCCATTTGGAATGTAGCTAGTTCATAGATAGCCAATCTGCAGTAGATCACTAGGGATTCATAGACTATGAAGTCAAGGTCTCCTTGAGGCTCGCTTGTTGGAGAATTAGCCAAAAGGGACATCCATTATCCGCCAATAGGAACTAAAGTAAGTGGAGGGTGTTGTGGAGGATTAAGACAAGAAAGTCAAAAATCTTGATGGCACCCCTAGTATAGACTTACATATCTGAGTGTCTATTCTTGGAAATAGACTACATTGTACCTTCATGATGGCATGTGCATCAAAGGAGTAAAATTTGATGGTTGTGAATCATAGGTAGAGGGTTTGGGATAGATTGATTGATCTCAGTGTTGGCAGAAACAGTGGCTGGATTGTGTTGATTATTTCAACTCCTTCTTGTCGTGGAAAGAAAAGGAAGGTGGTAATTGCAAGGGTGGAAGGACGTGGCCCGCTTTCGCGACATGGTTGATTCTTGCGTCCTCTTTTTATTTGGGATGACATGGAGCCTTCTTCACCTAGAGCAATAAACATATGGGTTCTTCCACCTTCGAATCCGCCTCGACAGGGCCTTTGCAATTGTTCCTTTGAAAACCTATTTCCCTGAGGCCTCAGTTTGTACCTGCCCTACCATCGATTTTGACCATTGCCCCCTTGTTGTGGATACAGAGGCAAAAATCTCTCGAGGCCCCGCCTTTTTAGGTTTGAGGCCATGTGGTTTAGAGATCCTCAATGCAACCCTTTCTTTGGGCCAAACGCTGAAGCCCTCCCTCTCAAGCTCTTGGCATGTCAGCAACCTTTAGCTCAATGAAATGACTGAGAGTTTTTTGGCCATATTCATCAGCGAATCAATTGCTTAAAGAAGAAGCTCTCTGTCATTCAAAACTTGCCTTACTCGATGGATAACCACACTAAGGAGACAGACATCTATCACTTCATACTTGGAAGCAGGACTTGCATGTGAGGAAGATCTCTGGCGGCAAAAGTCTCGTATTGCTTGGCTGAATGGTGGTGGCTAGAACACGGTTTTCTTCCATACTTCTACTCTCCAAAGACGAAGCCATAACAGAATCCACAAAAACAAAATGGAGGATAGAAAGTGGACCAAGTCCGAAGATTAGGTGTATAGAGTAGTTGCTGATTATTATGAGGAGATATTCCATTCGGAAGGGGTCGATGAGAATGCCCTCAACCAGATCCTGAGCTTCACTGAGACCAGAATATCCCATGAGTACAACACCATGCTCTCAAGTCAGCCCTCCACCGTTAGAGATCAATCATGCTCTATTTTCTATGGATCATCTCAAAGCTATGGTTATCCTTTTGGGAAACTACAAATGTGGATATTGCAAACTTTGCCTCTTTTTATTTTATTTTTGCTATAGGTTGCATCCCAACCCATAGTAATGATACATTTATCGCCTCATCCCAAAAGTGGGCAATCCGGAGAGCATTGATCATTATCGTCCTATTAGCTTGTGTGGAGTTGCAGTCAAGATTGTATCTAAGATTATTGCACGAGACTCCGTTTGATCATGCCTCACCTTATAGCTCCAAATCAGTCAGCATTTGTCCCTGAGCGATCAATCTCCGATAATATCTTCATGGCCCACGAAACATTTCACTATGTGAAGAAGAAGCGGAAAGGGAAGAAGCAGTTTGTGGTCTTCAAGTTCGATATGAAGTGGGCCTATGACCGAGTGGAGTAGAGATTCATTGAGATACTTCTTGGAAAGATGGGATGTAGTGATCACTTTGTTTCTATGGTCCTATATTGACTATCCTTGGTTCGTTACTACATCCTGGAGTGGAGAGATTCATTGAGAGACTTCTTGGAAAGATAGGCTTTAGTAATCACTTTGTTTCTATGGTCCTATACTACCTATCCTCGGTCCATTACTCCATCCTCATGAATGGTGCAGTTCGTAGCTAGGTCAAACCATCTAGAGGCATCCGTCAAGGAGACCCTCTCTATCCAGCCTTGTTTATTCTATCCTCTCAAGCGCTAAGTAATATTCTCCAAACTGCAGACTCGGAATGAGATTAAGGGTATCACGGTGCGAAATAGATCTTAACCTCTGTCCCACCTTCTCTTCGTGGATGATTGTCTATTGATGTCAGAAGTTAAGCTGAGGGACCTCCAGAACTTGAAAGAGTGTATGAACCTCTATTGCAAGGCTAGTAGCCAACAAATCAACTATAAGAAATCTAGTCTCTATTTCAGCCCTAACACGGCTCCCAAGCTGAAGTGGTGGTTCTCTAGAACTTTTAAGGTCCCATATGGAGATGGTCTGTCAAAGTACTTAGGGCTCCCTTCAGAGATGGGGTTAACAAGACTAAGTTGTTCCATAGTATCAATGATAGGGGGATGACAAAAATGCATGGATGGGAAAATCCTACCTCTCCTTTGCAGTAAGGGATGTGCTTCTTAAATCTTTGGTTCAAACCAACTCAAAACTTCACTACTAGCCATTTCAAAATGCCAACTGGTTTTCACAATCGTAATAGAAGTGCCATGGCAAATCTTATGGGGGGGGGGAAGTGGCAATACTAGGAAGATTCATTGGCTCTCATGGACCAAACTAATGCACTCAAAGGAGAATCGGGGCCTCAGGATCGGTGACCCTTCCTTACACAATCGAGCAATGCTATCCAAGGTGGCATGGAAGCTTTTCTTGAACCCTAATCTCATTGGGATACTTTTATGAAGGCATTATATTTCCTAACTACAATTTCTTGGAGGCTACAGTGGTCATAATCCATCTTGGGGATGAAGGACAATAATTGAAGGGTGAAAAGTGATTGAAAAAAGTTTGATGTGAAAGCTCGAGAGAGGAGATTCCATTGACGTTTGGAAGGACAAGTGGTTGCCCACTCTTCCCCAATTTAAGGTCTAGTATGAGTAGCCAACCTATTGCCCCCATTAAAATTTGTAGTTGAGCTGATCACACCCGACAAGAGGACTTGGAATAGGGACTTGCTGAATCGATGGTTTCGCCCTAGTGATAAAGAGGCTATTCTCGCATTCTAATCCCTTTGTTCCCTGATAACGACATACTCATCTAGGGTGCTACTAATAATGGAGATTTTTTTGTGAAAACCTCTTATCGCCTCTTGTGGTCAAAGCAACTTTACAATGCTAAAGAAAAGTGTCATCATCTAGGGTCAGTACCTGGGATTCCATCCCTCCAACAGTTTGGAAGATCATTTGGACATGTCCAACAAACCCAAAAATCAAGACCTTCATGTGGAAGGCTTGCTCTAATGGCATTGCTACAGGGGAGGGCTTATCCACTCTCATATTGACATTGAGCACCACTGTGTCTATTGTACCGGGGTTATGAAATCAGTCTCGCATGTGCTCTTTAATGCCCTTTTCCAGGTTATATGGTTCGGATCCTTTTTATCATTCCAACTCCCTCTCCAGCCTGACTATATCCTGCATCACTAGATTGCTGATTGGAAAAAGTTCATAGAAGAAAAGAGCTCTTGAAGTCAAGGCTAGACTTAGCTTCATCATCTGGTTCATATGGATTGCCCGTAATGACCAAGTTTTCAACAGGCGTGCATAGACACAAGTAGAGGTCATTAATGTAGCTGCCCAGAGTGCCTATGAGTTCCGTTTGCCCGCCTTCAATTGCACATAGGCCAAGCCCATTCCTTGATCTCACATTACCTCCCATGGTTGGGCACTGACTAGGGCTCCCTTCATTAAGCTGAACACGGATCCTACATGGTGCTCAGCGAACCACAAAAGGCGGATTGTGTCTCACTATTGGGGACAAGGATTGTGAATCTTTACCAACGATATCAGAAAGTGCTGACCTCTCCTCGTTTCTGGAAAGCTAGGCCTTTGCTCTTCATGCGGATCTCCTGGAATGCTTATCTCTTAGCTTGACTCATTTGGAAGCTGAATCTGATTGTCGTGAGCTTATTAGATTCCTGTAGAATCCCCAACTGATTCCCCTTTGATGAACTAACCCATTATCTCTAATATTTATCTTTGTGTGAGCGTTTTTCGAAATATAAGTTTGTCTATGTTTCTAAGGAATCCAACTCTGTTTCAGATTCCTTTACTCGAAAGCTCTGTCGAATTCGTGCAAGACAGTTTGGCATCCTTCCACTCCATGGCAGAAGGAGAACTATAATCCTTCATCTGTGTGTTTATCACATTCTAATGAATAGTCCCATTTTTTACAAAAAAAAATTTAAATCTCTGTTTCCATGGCCTATGAAATCCGATACTCTCTCAAGATGGCAATCTAGAGGCTTTTGGTGTTGACTTTTTAAATCCAATAAGGTTTGGAACCCAGCTATCTTCTCAAATCTTAATTAATTTATCAATCTTAATCTTCCATAAAAGCCCAACTGATAAGATTTTCCTCTTTTCAAATATGCTTTGCCATGCCCAAGAGGGTTGATTGCCTTGAGAAGCTTGTAAGAAATTGGAGTTAGGAAAGAACATAACTCTAAATCTTAAGCCATCTTTTTCTTCTAATAATTAAATTTGGCCTATAAGGAACCTGATTGTTTCCAGAGTCCCCAAGCCACTTTGCCAAGGAGCGCATAATTGTGAAGAACATAACTCTAAATCTTAAGCCATCTTTTTCTTCCAAATGACAAAGCCGAGACATGTTATCTAGTGAATTTTAGATTCATATTGAAATTGGCATCAAAAGTAATTAGCTAAAATTTTCTATAGATCATAATGAGACATTGAAGCTTAAAGTGGGAGCTTGCGAAATTGGCCATTGAGATGGCAAGAAATTTAAGCATAACCTCCCTACCTAAAATTGTTATTGCCAGTTCTAAAAACATTGAAAGGTTTTGTCTCTAATGTACCGGAACGTTTGGGCTTTAGAGGTGCAAACTCTGTTAGAAGGCTGAGGTATTTGGAGGGACTATCTCCATACGGAATATTTAACATTTTGGAAAACCAACATTTAAATTTAGAGGGAATATTAGGGCTGAAAGTAAGACTAGACTTCTTTAGATTTATAACTTGGTCACTTGCTTGGCAATAGAGGTCCAAACAGACCTTAAGATAACAAACTTCTTACAGTTATATAACTGGAAACAATAAGTAATCGTCCATAAAAAATACAATGAGAAATGGGATGAATATTGTTATGGATTTTAATACAGTAAATGTGGTTAAACTCTACTACCTATGATAGAAGGGAGCTTAATGCCTAAAAATAGAAAATGAAAACGACTTGTGATAGGGGGTCCCTTTGTAGATAACACTAGATGGAGAGATAGATTAGTGAATCACCTTATTAATAGGCAATTTTGACTGATGTAATCCATGGCATAACCATAGACATCCTTCAGAGGCCAAAACTTTAATTAGAGAGCATCTGTTCAATGAAGGGCCATTTTAGAGCCTTGAAGATACATAGGGCTACAACCATGATGGCTTTTAGAGAGATGATCGATTTACTTATCAAGGTCAATTGTGATATAGACTAGCTAATGTATTAGGTCCTTCCTATAAATCCTAAGATCTTCTCCGTTTGAGGGGGTGGCATATCCACAATTGCCTTAATTTTAAAAGGATCTATTTCGATGCCCCTCTGATTTACCATGAAACCTAGGATTATTCCAAGAGTTTCCTCGAATACACACTTCTGAGGGTTCAACCTCTAGAGCTTGATTCTTTCAAAGAACATCTTCTGGGCATTAAAATAGATGTCTCGAGCGCTCGATTTCATGAGCATGCCATCGATGTATACTTCCACCTTATATATCTATAACATATATCTTATCAACCTTTTTATCAACAGGATTTTTTCATCATTCAAAATTTTCACAACACAACTATTTTTTCATATATGATACAATCATTTTGCATAATTGACTATCAACAAGTTATATTTTAATCCAACAAAAAGAAAATTAAAGATACATTACCAATGTTATTTTTCCTGGCTATCTTTTTGTCTGCAATGTCTCCAAATCTAACATTACCTCCATTAAAGTTTGGGAGATGTGTGAAACCTTCCTTGCTTCCTGTCATATGTCTTGAGCATCTGCTATATAAATATCAAATATCCATTTTTGCAACACTTTTAAGATTAGTTAGCGCTTGGAGACAAGAGAGAGAGAGCTTAGTCCCATTATATTTTCGGTCCAGTGCAGGAAAGGGACACTGAGTTCTCAAATATTAAACTCCATCTTGAATTTCCTTTTAAAGTTCATGAATAACTTTTATTAGGAAGAGAAAATTTTCTTTTCAATGTCAAATTATTAGAGGAAAGAAAATCAAATTTGACTATCTACTCCTTAACCATAAAATGTAGTTCAATTTCGATCAAATGATTTACCTTTTGATCTTCCTTGTTAAAAAGAATAATTTCTATACTCTCCAATAGAGTTTCCATTTCTCTTCAAAGTTTTAAGTCCTTTTGAAGAGAATCTTATCCAATACCAATTGTGGGATCGTATAAGCACCCCAAGAGTGAGTGAATTGGGTTTTGTGGAATGTGGATCCAAATTAGATTCCTTTCACGCTTATCTCAAATGTTCAAAAAATTGTTAGTTAAACAAAAACATGATTAAAGTAAATGAATATGATAGAGAAAAGAAAGAGTGTCCACACCAACTCTATGACATGACCTTAATACCCTTCTACATCCATTCTTCAAAACGCCCAGCTTAGAATCCACTAGCACAATATCCTTATCAAGTTAGGATAAACACACTTAAATGATCTCCCCGAGATCAACACAATGATCTCCCCGAAATCAACACAATGATAGTTTTCCAAGGTCTATCAACCTTCACAATAATATTTTTTTCAGATTCTATCAGCATTCACAATAATAGTTTTCTAGGTTCAATTAACCTTCACATTGATTACCCTATGATCAATCACACAAGGATCATGGCTTCAATACTAGTCACCAACGCAATCACTAAGATGTGATTCACAATGGTTCAAAAGCCAAAAAGCAAATTATCTTTTCCTCAGGTAAATATGCAAGTTGAAGTTCAAACTAATACGGTTTTCCTCAATATGCAAAAAATCTCTCATTTGATTTCTATTTATTAAAAAAAAAAAAAAAAAAAAAAGTTTCAATAGTTAAAAAAACTAGTCATTATGATTTTGAATGGAATAAAAATTCAAACACAGGTCAATCATTATACAAAGTTTGTCGGCCGTTATATAGAGTCGATCGGCCGATACTTTGTAGATTGAATTTAGACACCTTGAACTCAACAATTGATGGTACCAGTCAGCCATTAGCATAGTTCATCTGCATATGGGAGCTCTTGGTAACCAACGGTCCTAATATTGGTCTACCACTATTTGCTCCACTAGTAGACAGTTAATCCATCAACCAGTTAGATGGCCCTATTAATCGCTATTTCAAATTATAACTTTTTCCCAAATTAAACTCAAGTCACTTAGACAAAATTTCCAATTAATGCATATAATATGTCAAGTGAACCAAAATAAGGCCTGTAAAGGTTACCAAAGGCCTAAGTAAATGTTTAATATGAATATCCACCATTAGGTACATTTGACTTAATCATTCTACCTATTAATCACCTTTCTTAGGTATTTCTATTTTAGATAATAAGGTGATTATCTGAGTATTGAGTATCTAGACTGGGATCATTACATCCTAAGATCATTTGGATAATTACAATATAAACACATTCTTAGGAATACATTCAAGAAAACAACTAATATTCTTCAATTTTAAGCTCTAGTTGTTTAAATCCTCATAGATGGTTAGAACTGATGTTCAAGTTAGTGCTCCACCACTCCATGACAAAGTTTCTTGAATAAATTTTATAAATGCAATTAGATGTATAGGCTCAAGGGCATGCTTCTCAATGCTTGGAACTTATTACTAATTAAAGATGAGAGAGCAGAAAACTTTTGCACACAACAAATAGAATGTGATCACCAAAACAAATAAACCATTAGAATCGTAAATTGTTCAAATAGCAAATGTTGCCTTAAACAAATAACGCATGCCATCAACAATCTAGCCGATGTGGGTGTTGTTCTAGGAATAAAATACATGATTTCCATGTCATTGTCTATGATGAATATGTCTTCATTCATAACAAGTGGAGGCTCTAATAGCAGCTATGGTAGAAGATAGAGATTGTGCTCCATGATTGATGAAAGAACTAGAGGAACTTATGGCAGAGAATATCAAAATCCAAGTTAGGGGTAATCTTGTATAGGGGCGGAGGTTATATACTATTGGCCTACTCTTTTACTTGAATTGAATATCCTCTTATCTATATTAAGGATAATACAAAAATCATGTGGGTTCTATCTATGTCCAATCACGCATATTAAACTTAATGGTTCATCTAATTATTTACTATGAGCATAGATTGTTAATGCCTATAAGTGAAAAATGGATTATCTAAGTCACCACCTACTAAGAATTCTGCTGAGTATCTAGAATGAAAATTAGACACTATAGTTGTCAAAATGTTAGACGATCCAAGGTATGGAGGTCCTTCCTAAGCATTTAGGCGATAAGACAACCGTTAAGCGATACCTAGGAGACTTAATAGTCATTTTCTTATTATGTATCAATTATGTTTAGTAGCATAGTATATAAAATAATCAAATAGTATATTAGAAACTATATAATTTCTACTTTTATATGTAAGATATAATGCAACCTAGAGAGGTGGTGAATTAGACTATTACAAATTTAAACATGATGTAGCACATTCCCAAAATCACATAATAGAAAACACATCCATAGATATATGAGATGAACATATTGAGTGCCATAAAGTCTTTATCAATGTACATAATGTGAAGTGCGTGTAAAGAAGAAATAGAGAAATAGACAATGGAGCACACATTTAATTAAAGTGATTTGGATCCAAATGATCCTACGTCCACTACTTAGTCACACAACAAAAAGATTTCTTTCACACGACAGTAGAATATATCGGCTTACAAGTAAGCACAGTACCAAATAAGCTCATACAGCAAAATGGTTTCTTCTTTAAACCTGAAAAATATACCAATTAAGCTCAAATTGATTCTTACATGATCACAACCCTTTGAAAATAATGTTATCGTTCAAGTTCTCAGTTATGTATCAATCTCAAGTGACTCAACCTTTGTATACACACAAATTAGTAGTTGGGAGGCAACAAACTAGCTATTAGAGTCAAATATGGTTATCGTTAAAATGATTGAAAATGTTAAGCTCATTTTGAAATCACTTTGATCTCCCAATAATCAATTTTATTCTAAAAAAAAAAAAAATAGTTGTTGTAGTTCCTCAATATCAGTGAAGACATTTGAGTTCCCTCCCAATAATTTAGAGTCCAAGTTGTGCAATAATAATGGTCAACATATTCAAAATCCACTATTATGGAACATAAAAAGTTTCTTGCACAGAAGTTCATGTAACCTCCACAGAAGTCACTGAAAAGTGACTCAAAAACCTCACTCTCAGTTTTCACGGATACAGAACATGGAAGTCCATTAGGATGTCCACGAATATATATTTTTAAGTATGGTTGTCTGTCCGAGAGGACTTAGATATCTCTTTAAGCTCGGATGTCTGTCACTGACTTATGGAAGTCCATGAACTATATACTTAGACATATTTTGAAGTCAAACGTCTTAGTTTCTTAGATCTGTTCATTTATGTAGCTTTTAATTTGGATTTATCTTCTTGTAGACTTTAACATTAAAATTACATCATAGATATAGATATAGAAAACAAATCCCATATCTTGAAAGATTCTTTAATCTTCACTTTCAATTTCTTCTGTAATTTACATCACGGAAGTCCATTGATGGTAGTCGTTTCTTCAATCAACATGCCATTTCTTCAATCAATGGCTCCACCTCAATAATTTGGATTTCTCCATTATCTTGGCATATAAAAAAACATGTTAGATCATCCAAACAAGCCACATAAAGTTTTCATATCAAAAACACAATAGTTGCTTAGAAGCCTTCTAGATTTAACAATATGCTACATCAAGAGTCATATCAAAGCAATATTGTATAATGCTAGCAAATAACAATGGAAACTCTCTACTTTTTGGTAACAATGAAACTCTCTACTTCCTGTTAGGTTGATAGCCACCTTTATCCGCATCACTAGGCAAATAATATTTCTACGTAATATTCATCTATATTTCTTTATGAAGAATTACTTGTGCGCAAAAATGCGACTACCAGGAATTAGCTCGTCTACAATTCGTAATCCTCCAATTCTCCACTAATTTTGCATAATCCATCACATGTGTCCTCCCTCTATCTGACGGCTAATATAACATGCTTTATGAAAACCAAAACTGCTAGCCTTTTTGAAAATCAAAACTTCTAACCTCTTTGAAAACCAAAATTGCTATCCATAAACAACTAACATTTTGGAAAATCAAAACAACTAAATGTTTTCAAATGAAATGCCATATACTCCTCACTTACCACTCAGCTTGTACCAAAACCCCCTTTCACTAACATAGAAGGAAACACAAAGGAAAAGGAAGGAATGAAGAGGGAGAATAAGGAAATGAAGAGGGAGAAGAAGGAAGAAGATCTGAAACCACTTAGCTTTTACCAAAACCCTTTTTCACTAACAGAGAAGGAAACGAAGAGGGAGAAGAAGGAAGAAGATCTGAAGAAGAAGAACGAAGAAGATATGAAACCACTAAGCTTTTACCAAAACCCTCTTTCACTAACAGAGAAGGAAATGAAGAGGGAGAAGAAGGAAAAGAAGAGGGAAATGAAGAAGGAAATGAAGAGGAAAAAGAAGGAAGAAGAGGTCATAGAGGAGCCATTAAAGGTGTCTAGTTCAAACTCTTAACTCTTAACTCTTTGTATCAATTTAATTCAATCCAAATCCATTCCAATCTCTTTTCTTGGAAGCCATGTCCCATGGGAATTAAGAATGGATTTAGTCTTTCGTGTTGTTGTCCTAGACAAATATAAACCTTTTGAATGTCAAGTAATGACTGCATTTTTTTGTTTGTTTTATTTATATGGTTAGAACTCAAAAACCTTATTCTACATGATAGATTTAGCAGAGCTTTGGGTTGGAGAAGTTGAGTACAAATTCATCTTAAGAATTTGTGCAAACTGTGCCCCAACTATCCTGCCCCAGCTCTCTTGCTCTCTCTCATCTCCCTCCATTGACAACGCCACCCTGTCCCTCCCCCTGACCACTCAACCATCTCGATCACCCTTGCTCCTACCCCTTGTCTTCCCGTTCCCACTTTCCTCCAGTTTACAGAAAAATTCAACTAAAAGCAAGGTTTTTTGAGATTCCAGCAACTCAAGTTTTTTGTTTGTTGGTGACACTTGACCGGAGCTGTTACACCCATGCCCTGACTCGATCTAATTTGAACTGTTGTGATAGGCCTCAGACCGGAGATCAGAAGTATAGCTGGGTTTTGGCTCACGGTCGCCCATTACTGAAAGGGAAGGGATGACCCCACATATTCGTACATCTCTTGTTAGTCCAATTGGAGGGGATTCGTACCTTCCGATCCCAGACAGTACGTGACCCGACACCTCACACTTGAATCCCAATATGCATCAAAATTGTCGAAAGACCATGATCACGACCGAGGAAACTACCCATGCGAGACAAATTGGAGCACAGCAAGCAGTTAAGATAGTCTACAGTGGACTGTCTTGACCACCGAAAATATGCCATCGGAAGCAGCCTGGGCCTGAATTCGGTGGGCTATTTTCGGTGACCAATCAGCTTACTGGTTGGGCTCTGATGCCCGTGGGAGCCACCACCCACCTCGTGGATAGCCCCAGATGATCCCAAATCATCCTCCACACCTTCCTCATGGCATGAGCACCTTACAGACCAAAGTAGTCAGGTCCTCGTGTTCTGAAAGTCGAATCAACCTGATCAGACCAAATAGGGTTCAGCCAAACAGGCCCTAAAGCCTAACTTAACTTATAAGTGAGAAATGAGGATTCATTTCCTCATTTCTCATTTGTGTGCAAACATGGAGAGGAGAAGGAGGAGAGAAAAGAAGAAAAGAGGAAGAGGAAGAAGAAGGAAGGGAGGTTACCTTGGTGCCGGCTACCGCCTAGTTGCTAGAATCCCTGCCAAAGGTAAGTGCATCCTCTTCTACTACTCTCTCTCTCTCTCTCTCTCTCTCTCTCTCTTCATTTTGACCTAGGTTAAGCTAGGTTTGGATGGAATCTTGGTGCTCAAACCATGTTGAGCTCGGGGAATGCGTATTTCATGTCCCCTGTGCCATTGCCGAGCTCAAACCGAGTTCGGTGAGCTCCGGCAACAAGATTGATCAAATGACCACCTAGGGTTTTGTTCGTTCGATTGACGTATCTCCTAAATGGCTTGGTGGAATCAGGATTTTATTAGCTTAGAATGATGATAGGAACATCCCCCATAAACTCCATGGAACAAATTCTGGTGATCGGGCCCTAGCCGAAAAGCCCCGATTCACCCAGCCAGTTCTGCCCTGTCAACGGAAATAAGCCACTAAAAACACTGGGCCTACTTCCGGTGGGCTGTTTCCAGTGAATCCTTGAGCCTTAGGGGCTTTCTGCCAGCTCCACCAGAAACAACACTGATATTTCCAGTGGGCGTCTGTTTTCGGTGGATGTTTCCAATGACATTACTATCACTGATGGACTTTGACTATACCTTTGGGGTGACCCATATGAGCCCCTTCCGATGTTCTCGATACGTATTGATGTTCGGTTACCTTTGTGTCTAGGATAGTGATGCACACCAACCTTGAGGTTAGAATTGATTCGGACAATCGGTGGCCATACTTGAACCCTAATTCACACGAGCATAATCAAGGTGAGGGATGGATTGCTTTTATTTTTAGAATGTTTAATTATGTAGAATTGCTCACATGAATAGATCTTTACATGATTTCCTAATTGCTCAAATGATGATGGTATGCTATCACATGTTACATTTTTATTAGATTAATATGAAATGTTTATGGATATGTATGGTGAGATCCGGTGTGGCTGAGATGGTACCGTATCATGATCATCGCATGTTTGTTGCATGTATGAAACGGAATCTGGTGTGGCCAAGGTGGTATCGTTATTGTGATTGCCATATGTCTGTTGCATTCATGCATTGATTATGTGCATTAGAGTTAGTTTTAGTCGTGAATTACACTTTGTGGCCGATGTGTTACCGGTATCGTATGCTCCAGGATTGCATTTGGAAATGGATACGCTTCGTGATCGATGATTGGTACCAGTGTTGTGTAGTCCATACTCAACTATTATATACATGCTAGATTAGGTAAACGATCACGGGTTACACTTTGTAGTGGAGGTGTTGCCGGTATCGTGTACCGGGAACTGTACTTGGAGATGGATTACACTTTGTGGCTGATGTGTTACCGGTATCGTGTAATTCATACTAACTGTATCACTATGAAGGCATGTGGAATATTTGTTGTTAGGTATCACTCCCTATGCTATGAACCCTTGCCAACAGGGGTTAAGGTGTTAGATAACCTATTGTGGTATGTTCGATATGCCTTTCCGAAACGCCACATCTACGGGATGATGTGATTGTAGCCGAAGGTAAGAACTTATCCGGTGTGGTCGATGATTGGTACCGATGTGGCTGATGATTGGTATTGGTGCCGTGATGACTAGGAGGGGGTTACTAGGGGTTTGCTAGGTGACCCATGGACGCATACGGGGACTGACAGACTTCTATTCATGGCTAGGCTTTGTATCCCTGCATAGTAGATGGCAGTTCTGAGACGAGGGATAAAGCCTAATGTGTCGTAGTAGCATTTACCAAACTTATTTGTATTGATAGGTGGATAATAAAATAAATGAATTGCATCACAACCATCATAGACTATGTGTTTAATTTCTATAATCATGCATCATGTTTACTTATGCGAACTCTATGCTTGGATGTGTATGAAGCCACCCCTTACAAGCGAGTTGGAAATCTCACCCCACGTATACACCCCTTTTTAGATGATGATGCAAGTACCGTGGTATCGATGGCGTGTGACATGTTATCCTTCAGGTCGGAGTACGCTGTGAGCGACTGGTGCACACCAAAAGTGGAGGAGCACGATTAGGACTGTCATGCGACTACTATGCTTACGTCGCTCCATGAGGCGTGCAGCATATTTTTGACCCTTTTGATATAGACTATAAATGATATATATATATATATATATATATACTTTTGGGATTTATGTTTATAAGTCTTAGATAATTGTAATAGAATAAGTTGGTTATTGATATTATGTTATCATTAGATATTTCCTCATTTTATTGATGATTCCGCTATTATACTCTGATTCCACTGCTTATAGTTGGTTTGTGATGTGAGATTGTGAAATGTTAAGGTACTGTGATCAGAGATCCTAGAAGATTTGTAAGACAGGTACATGTCTTACTCACATCATCGGTATTCTTAATGATAAATTGGGTCTACTGGAAGTGGGGTGTGACAGGAGTAGAGTCCAAGCTAAAGATGGGTAAAGAACAACTGGCGGCGGAGAGAAAAATTAAAGGGCCAAACAACATACAATGAAGACATGAATTCCATATTAGATTATTGTGATATTGATGCTTACAAAGAGTACCTACCATGATCAGAGGACTTATTATTTTAATCCACCATTTTGATTGTTGGTGGCTTGAGTTTTTCTTTGATTTTGGGATTTATGCCTGTGGCTGGGTGGATGTCACAAGGGACAGAAGGGGCAGTGGTGTTGCTGTGACCTTCAATTGTATTTTAATTTTTTTACTAAAATCATTCCATATATACTTGAGAAACGCAGACATTTGCAATGCTTCGCACTATCAATATTTCCATTAAAGTGCAATATTTTTATAGTAGATATAATGTCATCTTCTAGTGTAAGTGACAACAACCAAGGATACCAAAAGCTTGTGAACTTACGGTGTAATTGTGGAGTAGGAGCAGCAGTAAAGATATCATATCTGACAACAACAGACATAGACTCTACTACAAATGCTCCAAGTTAGAGAATGGATGTCGATTCTTCTCCTAGTGTGATCTAACCGAAGTTCCAAGAGAGACTCAAAGTCCTATTAAATGGCAACATTTAATGGAGGTGATGCGAAGTATGGAATTGATATTGAAGCGGCTGGACAAGTTCAATGAATCTCTCGTGTTTGTTGGTCATGTTGTATTAATGTGCTTTGTTATATTCGTTGTAACTTTTGTTGTTAAGAAATTATAAAAAAGACGACGAGGATGTGATATTATTGGAGCTCCTGGTGGGTTACTATGCACTCTTGAATTAGAAAAAATAAATTACAGTTCCATTAAATTTAATATGTTTCATTAAAGTTACTGAAATTATGCAGATTTTTCCTACCAATTGTGAACCTTTTCCCTTAAGAAGCTATACTTCATCAAATTATATTTGGCAAACCCAATTAAAGCTAAAATCATCAAACTACAAATTATAGTAGGGTCAATATCACTCTCCTCCTCTAAACTATGGCAAAATATCAACTTGACCCCACACCTTTCCGAAAATATCACTCACCTCCCCTGCAACTAAAATGTTCTATCTAACGACCCCAACCGTTAGAAATCTCTGTTAAATCAGTTGATTTTTTTCCATAATACCCATAATACCCCCTACTTGTGAAATGTCCAAGAGAACTATATCAACTCATACATCTAAAACCAGGGACATTGATCAAAATACAGTTTCAGGGCATCGAGGGTAAATAAAAAAAACATGTCTTACCACTACAAAATTCCTCTCATTCATCTCACTTGAACTCAAAAGAAGGGATCGACGTGGTCGGCATGTCAAAGCTTTCCAAAATTTATGTCTTGCCTCCATCAGCACCACCACTTGCTGACCCAGACTCCTGCTTCTTGCCACCACCAAATAACCCTCCGAACCCTGAAGGAGAAGATGATGACTTGGTCGAAGTCTCAAAAGACGTTGGAGCCGTATTTGGCAATTGACCTATAGGAAATCCAGGGGCACCCGCCATATTGGGAAAAGACTCTCCATCAAGGGTAAATTCTGAGGAGCACTAAGAACCCTGTTGAGCATGATCCTAGCCCCCTCAATCAAAGCGAGTAATAACCCACCAAACAAAGCCGACCTCGACGCTGCACCAAGCCCTTGTCGCATCTGGAGGAAACCACCGGTGGAGGCTCCCATGAAGATGGAGTTCCATGGATCTTCCTTCTGGTGGATGTTGACCATGGTACAGTCAAAAGCAGAAAAGAGACCACCCCATACCGCAAAGCTTCCACCGACATGAGGAGCATTCATGTGCACCGCCTGAGAGCCATCGATCAAACGCTCACCCTTGGGAGAGTTGTAGATGCCTTTCAAGAAGTGGAAGGCTGAGCCACCGATGACGTCCATGCCGAAGGCACCGCCGATGTCGTTCAGGATTCGATCCGGGTAGGACTCACAAGAGGTCTCTGGAGTTCCCATGAGGTCAGAGAATCAGAGATGGCTTTGAGGGGTTTGCTCTTCATAGTACTCTTCAGCTCTCACAGCATCTTGCTCTTCCATGGGGTTTTCATTACGGATATCTTGGACATTTTATAAATATGAGGGTATTTTGGGCATTATAGAAAAAAATCAGCTAACTTAACAGAGATTTCTAACAATTAGGGTTGTTAGATAGAATATTTTAGTTGTAGGGGAGGTGAGTGATATTTTTGGAAAAGTGTGGAGTCAAGTTGTTATTTCGCCATAGTTCATGGGAGGGGAGTGATATTTACCCAATTATTGTATAATCAAATTTCGCAAAGACCACTGGGAGCTGTTCTTAAGTGCAAGGCATACTTAATCCCAAAAATCAGTATAGAAACCCATTCTTTCAAATATACGTTCTATTGGATCTCAGTTCTACAACAATTTTTTACCATAAAATCCCTATTTCATCTGTATCAAATGTAGCCCACAGTAAAATAGAACCACTTATACCCCTTGACCTAGTATTAACATTGAGCCTAACTACTTCAATGGTCAATAAAAACCAAAGATTGTTTATGAGACTTCCAAGAAAAACAAATAAGGGAACATAGATCAAACTTCCCAATAATAAACAACATCCATTATGTGATAATATTAAGGTAAAGGCAACATTGGAGAGTGTAACCCAATGAGCTGCTAGACAAGTTCAATGATATGAGAAGACTTGGTGGATTCGAACTACCATATCATGGGTGTAACCCCATATATACTCTACCATTTGAGCTAAAGGCTCACCTACATAAACCATGCATATTAGTTAAACAATACAACAAAAATGTAACCCTAAAACAAGCATACATGATGCAAAAATAGATAAAGGAAAAACACATCTAAATCCTTAAACCATAAGTGTTTCAAGAAAATAATAATAATAATAATAATAAGAGAATTCCAAAATGAAATAAGATTTGATCATCCATCACTATTATAAGGGGACATTGCTATATTCGTTGAATCTTGAGATGAAAATCCATGAAATAATGGTTGGTCATAAGTACCCTGACAAAGGCAATAATAGCGTAAGATACATCAATAATGAAATGGAATTGTATAATGAAAATATATATTTTTTCAAAAGTATCATTACCAATAATATAGAAGTTAAACTTTGGTTGGTATCTATGGTACTTGCATTTTTCGGCTTTCCTTTTCTTTGTTTTTCCACCCAACCCTTCATACGCTTTCCATTTTTGCAACCATCTTTTTTCTTAATGTATTTTACCCTGTTGACAAGACTATCTCCATTTGGCACCACTTTTGGTGCCTCACGTGGCTCATTGAAGGTTACATTTTTTTCAAAATGTTTATAGATATCATAAGCAATATTGTCCATATAAGCATAATCGCCAGTCGAATTTGATGCTATTGATGCAATCTTAACTAGTTTAGGACAAAGACACCTATACCTTTTGAACAATCTATATTGACATCTTCCATAATTTTATTTCCCTTAATGTCTTGCACAACAATTCTTCTTGCTACCTGTGTCCATCTCTTCAATATATGTGCTTCGGGAATATACTTTATATCAAAACCATCTAGAATTTTCAATGCATGACGACAAAGAATGCTGTAAATCTCAAATTTTATGCAACTACACCGAATCATTTTCTCCAATGGATTATACAACACTCTAAATTCACCCTCTTGACCAATAATGGAAATAACATACCCGCAGATCATTAGGCTTTTATCCTAGTATTTGATGCAACGAGCAGTAATCCACTCAAATTGTTTTTGAAATTTCACAAAAATCACAAGAGTGTAAGTTTCTCCTGCATGCTTCATAACAAGTGATTTTGAGAACATGTTTCTTGGGAACTTATTTCTTACATCGAACTTGTCCTTCAACTCATTAGCACGCTTGTCATCCACAACCCTTTCAAAATGCTTGAAAAATTGAACAATGTCCAAGCTGGACCTTACGTAATCCTTTATATCACTATTTATACTCTCACTAAGTTGAGTACTCTGCATTCCAATGGTCAATATCTTCTACATATAGCATTTTGCCCATTTTTCTTTAAATCTATAAATATGGTCCAACCATGAACTATTTTCGACCCGAATATCACTTTTCAGTTTTTCCCATGCATACTCAAATTGAAATTCATCATCATAATGGTATACACACTTTTTCAAATATGTCATAAAGTTTGAAACATATTGCATCATGTTGCCCATGTGCTTTATACCATTTTATATTAAGTTCCATGTACACAATCCGTGTCATGTCTCGAGTAACAACTCAGTTATTGCCTTTCCCATTGTAGCATCTTGGTCTATGAAGATATCGGCTTCTTTTGCCCATGAGTGTTCAAGAAAGCCTCAAAAAACCATTTGAAAGAAGTTGTTGTCTCATCATACAAAAGTGCAAACCCAAATAACACAATTCCTCTATGGTGATTGATTTCAGCAAATATTTCAAACGGCCTATACTCTTTGTTCATGCAAAAGGTGGAATCAAAGCTAAGGACATCACCAGATTGTGCATAATCTATTCTCGTTCTAGGATCGGCCCAAAATATATTAGTTATTTGTTCATCGGTATCCAACTGCATTGAGTAAGTAAAAGAAGGATTGTCTTTAATTTGGTTTTCACAATAAAGTAATCGGGAGGTGGTTCTAAGATAATTATTTTGATCTTGTTGAATGTACCCAATGCTTGGTTTGCCTCTGGCATACCTACTCATATATTCAAAAATGTCCCTAGGTTAGATACCGGAATCGTTGGCCAAATCTATTTCATATACATGTAAATCGAAAACATGTTGTTGTGACCTCATCATATGATTGGTAGCTAGTAAGTGAAGTTCGCGATTGTGTCCTTCAAAAAATTCACGACAGTAATTTCCATCATCCATAATTGCAATATACGTATGTACAAAACATCTAGTTCTTGTCTCATCTCGAGGCTTAACAGTATTAATATCCCTCTTATCATTTTTTGATTCCCTGTTTGCAACATACAAATATCCTTGAAATCAGAGTTCTCTAATCTAGCTTACTCTTATTTGTCCACTCTCTTCTGACACTGGATCCTGCTCTTCCTCCATATATATTGTAGAAATCATATGCCTCTTGCTTAGACTTAAAATCTATACCAACACGTGGCTTAATCTCAATATCCACACTCATTTAATCTTCCATAATCCTAACATCCACACCAATTGCTTGCATATAACCACTTCCATCAATATAAAATATTAGATAAAAGAATTAGACAAGCAAAGAAATAGTGATCTTAACCACTTATCTAGAACAAATACTTTTACTAATCAATCTGACATAACATAATTCAAGCAAAAGAAATATTACTATTAACAAGAATCGACAAATAAAATTTTGCATCATATTTTTGCTTTCAGATTAGATTCATTATGATTACCATACAGCAAAAATCATTCACTGGTGAAATATATAATTGATCAAAAATCATTCACCCGAAAATTGCTACAAGCCCCAAGTCCAAGGACCAGGTGAAATATGAATGATGAAAAACATGAAGTCACATCATCATCTATCTATATGATCAAATTTTTAGACCAATCTGACATCTCTATGTGTTACTACAAGGGTGTAAGAAATGTTTGCAAAACTTCTAGGATGTAATCAAGAATCATTGAAAAATCAAGAGAGAAAGTCCATTCATGTTGGGCTAGAAGATTGAATCCCCATATTTAACAAGTAACCTTGGAAAGTATGGCCTTGATAGAAAAGCTTCTAGGTCGAGGCATGGTGGAAATGTTTTCCCCTAAAATAATGAACTAATGAAACTCATTAGAAGTTCAGAAGAAATATTTTTTCTAATGTAAGAAAATTGTTAAGGCTATTGCTACCACTATTTCGAGTAATTTGTTAGATTGGTTAATTTTTCTTTTGCTTCAACTATTTTATTATACTGTCATGAAATTAGCTTGTATGATGATAACATGATCTGATGTTGAATTGTACTTTGATTGCATATTAACAACATTTTGGTGAATGACTCAGTCATCCCAACTATATTCTTTTAATTGGTTGTAGCTAATGAATAACTTGTTCTCTAGTTTCATTTCAAGTAATTGGGCAGGACTTCAAATGCACATATTTACTTTAGGAAGAAGCTTTACTTTTTATAATGTTAAATTCTGCAGAAATCCTTTGAAAAAGATATTGAAGAGTTAAGAGTTTTAGTTAGACACCTTTAATGGGTCCTCTGACCTCTTCTTCCTTCTTTCCCTCTTGATTTCCTTCTCTGCTAGTGAAAGAGGGTTTTGGTAAAAGCTGAGCTCTTCATTTCCTTCTCTGCTAGTGAAAGAGGGTTTTGGTAAAAGCTAAGCTCTTTCAGATCTTCTTCCTTATTCTCCCTCTTCATTTCCTTACTCTTTGTTTCCTTCGTTTCCTTCCTCTTTGTTTCCTTCTTCTCCCTCTTCGTTTCCTTCTCTTCCTCTATGTTTCATTCTCTGTTAGTGAAAGACAGTTTTGGTAAAAGCTGAGTGGTAAGTGGGGGGTATATGGTATTTCGTTTGAAAAAAATTAGTGGTTTTGATTTTCCAAAAAGTTAGTGGTTTATGGATAGCGGTTTTGGTTTTTAAAAAGATTAGCAGTTTTGATTTTCAAAAAGCATGTTATATTAGCTGTCGGATAGAGGGAGGACACGTTTCGATGGATTACGTAGAATTGGTGGAGAATTGGAGGATTACAAATTGAAGACGAGCCAAATCCAACAAACATTGGGATCATGTCTCAACTTGATGTTGTACATTTTGGTTGAACTGTTGAGATGTATTTGTTGGCAGGGTCGCTTTAAACTTCATCACATTGGCCTATGTGAAGTAAGCCATGAGAGGTTCATAAACCTAGTGATTGGACGTGGGATTGGCTTCAGAACCTCAAAAATTGAAATTAGGAAGTAAAAGTTCATCTTCTATTTATCTATGATTGTTTGGATTTTTTTTTTTTAGGGTTGAGTTTTCTTCCACCGGGTTGGAATGTTCACCACTCCATCCTAGGGTTCACAAACCCTAAGAGTTTTAGTACATCCTCCAAAATACCCTACTGATGTCCCCCACGGGCATCGAAACCCGCTGCAGTTAATGGATTCCTATTTATGGTGGTTGAAGAAAAATGGATCATTTTTTGTGAAATCCATCATGGCCCTTGCTCCTAGACACATGGGAGGGAGAAATGACCGCCCTACCCCCACATGGAAGGCGGGAATCCCACCGCTATTGATGCTTCCATGTGCACTCCCATTAATCCCTATGCTAGTGCAAAAGCCATACTGCTTTTACAGAATCCTCTCCCTGTTTTATTTTTTATTTATTTTTTAGTTTTTTTATTTTCAACTTGAAAATCTTACCAATCTAAGTTTCATTAATTTTTTGCTATTTTGTGCTAAAAAAAAATCATGGTGGATTCAAAAGGGGGATTCAGAATCAGGGATAATCAGATTCCATCAATCCTGATCTGATTACTGAAATGATGTTAAGAGAAAATTTTGTTACAGTCGTACCCTAATCCGGTCTAATTTGAACTATTGTGACAGGCCTCAGATTGGAAATCGAAAGTACGATCAGGTTTTGGTGCGACTGTGCATTGCCGAGGGGGTAGAGATGACCCCACATGTTCGTACATTGCATGCCTATCTAACTGGAGGGGATTCATACCTTCCGATTCCATACGGTAAGTGACCTAACTCCCCACACTTGAATTTTGACACGCATCAAAAATTATCGAATGGCCTTGAATATATTCAAGGGCAACCACCTGTGCAAGACCAGCCATGGGACAGCAGGCTGTCAAGACAACAATTTATCTTGACCATCGGAAACATGCCACCAAAGGCATGGGCCTAGATCCGGTGCCTATTTCTAGTGGGTTGACAGGCCGCTGTCGAGGTTCTGATGCATGTGGTTCCACCACTCACATCGTAAATGGTTTCGAATGATCCCAAATCATCCTCCACACCTTCCTTATGATGTGAAAACTTTACGGACCTAAATGGTCAGGTCCTTATGCCCCGAAATTCATTTTAACCAAATTGGTCCAAAAGGGGTCCAACCAAACGAACCCTAAGGTCCACTTAAGTTATAAGTTGGGAAATGAGGATTCATTTCCTCATTTCCTTGTGCTCAACGTAGGAGAGGAGAGAAAGAGGAGAAGAAGAAGAAGAGGAAGAAGAAGAAGAAGGTTGAGGCTTACTGTAATATCCTACTTTTTAAACCCGGTCTAATTACACGGTTGACCCGGTTTAACCATGCAGAACCCAAACCAGAGAGAGTTAAGGAGGGTTCCTTATGGACCATGATGGCAAGGGTGACTTTGAACACAGGTTGGCCAGACAAGTCCGAGTCAATGCCAGAGGAGACGGGTGTACCCAAGCCGTGCACATGCACGTACCATAAGGCCATGTATGGATAATGCTGGTATGTACCTATATCCTAAAATGTAGACGTGTAATATACCATGTGTCGAGAGTGAGATACATGCCGAGAGTCGAATTCCATCAAAATCCCACTTGTTGGCCAACTTTCGGCCCTCAGGTGGGCGGTCACAGGTGGGCGCATCCGCCCACCTGAGTGACCCACCCATGAGGTTACTAGTTGTTTTAGGAAGTATAAATAGCCTTATTTTGTGTTTTTCAATATCTCATTTATTACATTTAGAAGTTGGTGAGAAGATTAAAGAGGAGAGAGAAAAGAAGGGAGAAAAGAGAACGGAGAAGAGGAAAAGGGAAGGAAGAGGAAGAAGAAATGGATTTAAGCGGCGCCAAGGGTTGATCTTCCCATTCCGACGCCGGGAGAGTGATCTCCAACACGGGATCTATGATTAGAGGTGAGTAAAGGCTATGTTTCTTAAACTTTCACCAAACCCAAGTAAAACCCTTGATTTGGGGAAAGTTCTTGAGATCTTGTAAATCCCACTTGAGATGATGAATCTAAGGTTTAATAGATGGTTTATGTGTTGATTTTGAAGGATTTGAAGAGGTGTTTACAAGGATAGAGAAGCATTGGTGATTTCTTGAGCTAAGAAGTGGTTTTGGGGTTTTGAAAGAAGTTCTTGAGCAAAGAAGGTAGGATGGCTTCTCAATCCTTAAATCTAACTTAGATCTAGGTTAGAATCGTCTTATAAGACCTTGAATGCATGGAAAATGGGATTGGAAAAGGCCCATTTGATTCCCCAAAGGTTAGGAAAAGTTTCAGGGGAAAAAGGCATTTTTCGCCCTCACAGGCAGGCTGAGACCGGTGGGCCGAGCTGCCCGCCATAAGGCACCCTCCTGAGAGGGCAGGCCCTCGGGGCCAACCGGTGGGCCAATCGACCGGCCGACCGGTGGGCTGGCTGCCCGTCGATCATAACCGGCCTTTAGCCCCCACCGGTGGGCCAACCGACGGGCAGCTCTGCCCGTCGGTCCTGATCGGTGGGCTGACCTGCCCACCTGTGAAGACCGGTGGGCCATGATAGGTGGGCTATCCGACCCACCCGAGAGGCCCCCAACGTGATTTTTGTGCCCGAATGGACCCAAAACGGATGTGCGACCTTCTTTTAATGGGATTGGAAAAGGCCCATTTGATTCCCCAAAGGTTGGAAAAGTTTGGGAAAAGGCATTTTCGCCCTCACAGTGGTGAGACGGTGGGCGGTGCGCCATACACCCTCACGAGAGGGGCCCTCGGGCCAATCGGTGGGCCAATCGTCGGGCCGATCGGTGGGTCGGGCTGCCCGTCGATCATAACGCCTTAGCCCCCACGGTGGCCAACCGCGGCAGCTCGCCGCGGTCTGATCGTGGGCTGACACTTCCTGTGAAGACCGGTGGGCCATGATAGGTGGGCTATCCGACCCACCCGAGAGGCCCCCAACGTGATTTTTGTGCCCGAGTGGACCCAAAACGGATGTGCGACCTTCTTTTATGATTCTAAACATGATTTTATCATCAAATCTTGTTAGTTTTGACCCCAAAGTGGTGAAATGCTAACCCCATTCACTTATGATAGGTTCACCAAAATTTACGTTTCTCGCGCCGGATCTCATCTGTACCGGGCGTGAGTCTTTGTACCCAATAGGTAAGTGGGGAGAGGACGTTTGGCTTTATTTTAAGGTTGTTGTGCATCATTTAATTGTATCTAGATTAGCCATGTCATCATGTAAACTATGTGTAGCTTAGTCATCCTCATATGATTATGATATACGTGTGGTGTTTTACTTTCTCAATGCTAAATGATTGATGTTCTTATGTGATGAATGATGAAACCACGGTGCATGATGCATTATTAGACTAGATGCCGTAGTCGGCTTGAAAATGAGTGCATTGGTGGCCCGTGGAATGGGACGCGATGGCACTATGCAATCATACTATGACATGTAGGAGCATGCGGTTTAGGATTATCATCTTCCCGTGCTACGACCCTTCCCAACAGGGGTTGAGGTGTTGGGTTACCATTTGGGGGGAAGTAGTAGTCGCGGTTGTCGAGTCACTGTGGCGGTTAGATATACGCTCGACTGGTCATTAGGACAGTCGGCAACCTCGGTGGTATATTCAAGAGGGCCAATTGTCTGCTTTTAAATTTGGAGTCGACCTTTACTTGATCATTTACTTTTATGTTGAGAGCCGGTGGTCGGCATGCTTTACTTTTTCTAGTATTCACGGTGGGCCTTCTCCGACAGCCCTATAGGCATATCGTGGGATGGAGTTCACGGTTCGTACCCGAAGTATACACGCACTGTGGTTGTAGTAGCACTAAACCCAAGACTTAGTAATGTTGTTTAGGTGGATGTGATTAAAAATGAATTGCATAGCATGTAGTGCATATGGATGTGATTGCTGTGTGGATTGTTGTGTGGTCCTTCTTTTCACTTACTAAGCTAGTGAGCTCATCCCACGTGTACACCTCTTTTAGATGATTTTGCAGGTTACCCGCCTGAAGATCAAGGGTCGGGCCCCACAGTTGAGTTCCCCGACTAGGATTAGTGGGTCCCCGAGGAGTGTGAGCACGACACGGATTGCTTGTGCGAGGGCTGTGCTGTGGGACCACAGTATTGGCGCTGGTTATTCTTTTGAGTGTGAGCACGGCTCGGGCTGCTTGTGCAAGGGTTGTGCTGCGAAACCGCAGTATTGACGTCGTGCAAGGTTATACTTTTTTATTCTTTTGTTGACCCCTTTTTGTGTAATTAATACATGAATTGTTATTCTTTTTGTGTAAATATCATGCCTGCGGGCCCACATGTAATTATATATATACTACAATTTGGGTATCAAGTATATTGGGGGTATTTACAGGTCAATTAAGTCTTCTGCTGAACTTTTGAATGTTTATCTTAGATGTGTGTATGATGTGGTTGGGTACTGTATCAGATGATCCTGGCAGGTTTGGTTAACCTGGTGAACGGGGTGTGAGACTTACCTTGGTGCCGGCTGCCGCTAAGTTGCGGAATCGTTGCCAAAGGTAAGTAAACTCACTTCCACCACTCTCTCTTTCATTTCGACCTAGACAAAGCTAGGTATGGATGGAATCTTGGTGTAAAAACCATGTTAATGTTGTAGAATGCTTGTTCTACCCTCCCAGTGATGTTGTCGAGCTCGAACCAAACCTGGTAAGCTCCGGCAATGTGTTTTACCAAAAGACCAACTAGGGTTTTGATCATTCGATCGATGTATCTCCCAAATAGCTGGGTGGAATTAGGATTTTCTTGTCTTCAAATGACGCTAGGAACATCCCCTACAAACTCCACGGCATAAATCCCATGATCGGACTGAGCCGAAAAGCCCCAATTCGAGTTGGACCTTTCTGTATTACCATCCGAAATATGGCACAGGAAACACTATAGCTATTTCTGGTGGGTTGTTTTCGGTGGACATATGAGACTTATATGCTCTCTATCTTCTCCACTAGAAATAGGATTGATATTTAAGGTGGAAATGCCCTCTTTCCGATGGGTGTTTCCGGCGACAATATTGTCACTCGGGGACAGTGTCTGTACCCTTTGGGAGTGACCTATGTGTGTCCCTCCTGATATTCTCAATGCATATTAATGTACTATTCCCTTTGTGTCTAGGACAGTGACGCGCACATGCCCTAAGCCAGAATTGATTTGATCGATCGGTGGTCGTACTTGAACCCGAACACACCCGATCGTAAACCAAGTGAGGGATGGACTGTGTTTATTTTGAAATGTTTATTATTATTAAATTGCTCACATTCTTAGAATTATATGTTTAATTGTAATTGCTCAAATATGATGATGATATATTACATTGTCATTTTACAATCATGATATAAATTGTATGGAGATGTATGACAGGATCCGGTGTGGCCGAGGTGTTATCGGTACCATGATTGCCTTATGTTTGGTTGTGTGTGTGAGACGGAATCCGATGTGGCCGAGGTGGTACCGGTGCCGTGATTACCGTATGTATGTTGCATTCATGCATTGATTATGTGCATTAGAGTTAGTTGTAGTCGTGGGTTACACTTTGTGGCCAAGGTCTCACTGGTATTGTGTACCCCGTGACTGCATTTGCAAATAGATGCGCTTTGTGGCCGATGATTGGTACCGGTGTTGTGTAGTCCATACTCAACTATGATATGTATGCTAGATTAGGTAAATGATCTCAGGTTTTACTTTGTGGCCAAGGTCTCATTGGTATTGTGTACCCAGGACTGTATTTGGAGATGGATTACACTTTGTGACCAAGTTTTGCCGGTATCGTGTAATTCATACTAATTGTATCACTATGAAGGCATGTAGCATATATGTGGTTAGATATCACTCCCTATGCTACAAACCCTTGCCAACAGGGGTTGAGGTGTTGGATAACCCATTGTGGTATGTTCGATGTGCCTTTCCGGAATGCCATACCCATGGTACGATGCGATTGTTATCAAGGGTAGGAACTTGTCCGGCGTGGCCGATGATGTACCAGTGTTGTGACTGCCAGGAGGGGGTTATCAGGGGTTTGCTGGGTGACCCATGGAAGCACATTGGGACCGGCAGGCTACTATTCATGGCTAGGATTTGTATCCTTGCATAGTTGATGGCAGTTTCGAGACGAAGGATACAGCCTAATGCGTCGTAGTAGCATTTACCAGACTTAGTTTGTATTGTTCGGTGGATAATAAATAAATGAACTGCATCACGAGCATCATGGACTATGTATTTAATTTTTGCAATCATACATGATAAATTATTATTGCTATTGTCTTGCTTGGATGTGCTTGACCCTAACCCTCACTGAGCGAGTTGGAAAGCTCACCCCAACGTATACACCCCTTTTAGATGATGATGCAGGTACTACGGTGCCAATGGCGTGTGACCCAGTATCTTCTGGGTCAGAGTATAGTGTGAGCGACTGGTGGATGCCAGACGTAAAGGAGCACGATCAGAACTGTGCTTGCGACCACTGTGCTTACGTCACACCATGAGAGTGTACATCATACTTTGATACTTTTCGGTATAACTGTGGATTGTATATTTTCGAGATTATATTATATGTCATGGATGAATGTAACATAATAATTCGGATATTGCTATTATATTATCATTAGACATTTCCTCATTTTATTTATGATTCCGCTACTATACTCTGATTCTGCTGCTTATGTTGGTTTGTGATGTAAGATAGTGAAAATGTTAAGGTACTGCTATCAGAGATCCTGGTAGGTTTGTAAGACAGGTACGTGTCTTCTCACACCGCCGGTAATCCTAATGGTAAGTTGGGTCTACTGGAATTGGGGTGTGACAGATTTGGTTCAAACCTTGCAACACATTGACTCTTGACTGCCCTAACAACAAATACCAAATTATCAAATCCTTCATGGAACAGTTCCAAGGGGAAATGAAGAATTAAACCCAAAACAAATGGTGAGGATCACCTTCACCTTGATTTCCAATAGCAGTGTTATGTCATGTAGATGAGTTCAAAACGTTACTTACCAAGCATCAAAGCACCATATACGTTTCTTTTCTATTATTATTTAAAGGTAAGGGACAGATGAATGAGATTGACAAAAGGCAAAAGGTAGTCGTATCATCTTAAGCTAACTTTATTATCTCTATATATACATATATACTTAATTCCACCTGAATTTCGGTGGTGGTCCTTCCTGGATTAAAGCAGCTCTGGCAGACATGATTCCAGTGGGAACCAGGGAAGCATTGAAGGCAGAACAATCGATCCAATCCTTGAGAAGCTCCTCCTTACCCCATTTCTCTGGTATCCATACTCGACCTGCTACTTCCTTATGATGTCTCTTTAGTCTCTCACGTCCAGATTCATCCTCATCTCCTGTTCCATCTGAATTATTATAAATATCGGCAGCTGCTTCCTTTTCAATATCATCATTAGTTGAGGGGGACGACGACTGGTCTTGCAATTCAACTTGTATTTTCTTTCCAGACTCTTTATCTTTTAATTCAATAACTCCGTCGTCATCGTCAGCCTCCGGCGGCGGCTCTTGCTGCTTTTTGTCCTCATTTGAATCTCCGGCGATTTTCGGCTGTTGTTTTGAGGGAGTAGTAGTACTACTTGCAGCAGCAGCAGCAGCAGCAGCAGCAGCGGCAGAGGCAGCAACTTGGTCGTCGGATTCAGTAGAATTCTTCTGCTCACTCATGTTTCGTGATGGTTGTCTGTCTGGTGAATCAGAGAATTCTGGTTCTGCTTCCTTCCTTCTTCTAATCTTACTTCTACTTCTGGGTGATGTTCATGAAGGGAGGATTTAGGATTAGAGGGGAGAAGGACCTTATATGTGGGAAAGAGAGCGAGAAAAGAGAATGGGTGGGGTGTAGTTTACACGTCTGTAGTGTTGTTTTGTATGGTATGTGACATGTGTACGTGTCGTTGGAGATTTTATTCGAGTTTGTGTGGCTTAGTGAGGGTTAGGTATTTACCAAAAAAAAAAGTGAGGGTTAGGCGTGTGTGTGTGTGTGAGAGAGAAAGAGAGAGAGAGAGGATTTTTGGGTTTTGGCCAATGAAATTGGAGCTTTTGATGAGGAGAAAATGAAGGGTGTGGTGGGGTCTTGTTTAGACTAGAGTATGTCGAAGGAAATTGAACAGTTGTCCGGTTTGCAGCCAAGTAATTGCAACACTATGGTGGTCAAAGAAATGGAATCCTAGAGGGTACTTTGGAAAATATTAAAATCGAGGAGGATATTTGTGAACTTTAGAGGAAAGTGAATTATTCTATTTTTTGCTGCCAGCAAGTAACAGTCAATTTTTTTTTGGAGTATACCCTATGACTCATCGGAATTCGATCTTTTTCAACTTTACACAAACTGTGGGCAATGCTCCAAATATTTTGGTGAAGTATTCCTGCTCCTACATTTTCTCCCTTTCTCTATTCTCCCATTTGGCCTTTGGGACCACACCATATTGATGGTGTGTGATCTAATTGAAAGGTTGATCAGGTTGGAGAGGATCAAAATTCTCAAATAGTAAGTATGATTATGCGTAATTTTGAATTTGGATCATAACAAGAAGTTCAATGAATTTCAAATGATACTTAGTAGTTAGTAGTGGATCAGCTATTTGGATTCAAACCATAATGAAGTACTTTATTTTTTGTTTGGGAATTTTTTTTTTTTTTTAACAATTATATAAACGTGTTCGTAGTGGGGATTGAAAATACGTTTGTTTGTTTATAAGAGAAATTAAAAAGAAAATAAGTGAAAACTTTCAAACCAGAGAAGAAAACTTTTATAATCATTATCCACATGATTCCGTCACTAGCTCCAAATTATTACATATTTGATTATTAAATTTCACTTTATTTTGCATCTGAATTCCTTGGATTTGAAAAATAAAATAAAATTTACATCTTACTAATATAATTACTAATTACAGTAAGAAATTTAAGTCGTTTATAGAACCATTTTAGATAATAATTACAAAAGTTTCCTTCTTAGGTTTGAAAAATTTTCAGTTCCTTTATATTTATTTTTCCTTGCAACCAAACACAACATAGGGATAAACATGTGAAATTTCCTACCCGAAAAAAGAAAAAAAGAATAAACATATGAAATTCCTATATAATCAAAATGCTCATCTCCGATAATTGATTTAGCATATATATATATATATATATATATATATTATAAAAAAAAAAAAAAAAATCTTGAAGGATTGCATTCTAGGGATCCAAATTAAGTATTGGATCTCTAGAGTTCATCAAACTTTATGTTCTCTCTCAGAGAGGATGGTATTTTTTTTTCATTTTAAATTAATAAATTAACTTTGTGGGTTAAAGAAACATGGTTACATTGAGTTGTCATTATCCAAAGTGAGTCAATAAGACAAGATATAATAACAAAAGCGACATCAGTATACAACTTCAACCTTTTTTTCATATCACTTACAAAAATCCTTATTATACAAAGAAAAGTAATTTTTTAGATATGATTTCAATATGGTCACAGATCTTAACCAACCAAAAAAAAGAAAAGGTTACAGATTTAATGTACGCCAAGCAAGACCCTTGGATCATTAGTTGGGTGCATAATTAATTAGAGAGTAATCCAATGGCTGAGAGATTTAGAATACACATCCCAATATATGTACATTTTTCCCCAATCCTCCGAACCCTTGGATCATTAGTAATCCAATTAGAGAATAGTTTTTCCCATCTTATAAGAATTGTTTCATGTCAATCTGTATCGATATCATATAGAGATGACCAATACTTGATCCGATACCATGCACTAAAAACATGGTTAGGTAATGCCATGCCCCACATAAAAACATCTATGCTATGGGTGATGATGTTCATGCCAAATTGTCTAATATCCTATTTGTGTTTACTTGAGACAAGCTCTTTAACTCCAGGGCTCATTAGCTTTTTGTCATTTCATGAAAGCTACTATTGAAACAACACCCCATACGACTTGAAGTTCGAAAGGATTCGATGATAAAAGAGTAGTTGCAGCTCCAAGAGTTCTTGATCGATAGGAGGAAGAAAGGAAATTTTGGTTTCCTTGAAGCTCCATTTGATTGTAAGGGAAATTAATTCAAAGGGTAACAAAATTTTCAAATAAAAATTTAATTTGTAATCATTACCCAATGTGATTATATCATCAACTTCAAATTATTTCACACTTGGTTATTATATTTCACTTTACTTTGATTCTAAAATCCTTTGCTATAAAATGTAAAATATATCATTATTAAATATGAGAAAAAAATTTAAGTAGTTTATACAATCACAATTCTATTTTAAGTTTGAAAATTTCACTTCACTTTCATCTAAATTTCCTTTACAACCAAACATAGCTTGCATGAGATTATGAGCAACTGGTGGCAAGCAAGTTTTTAAAACTTCGCCCACCTAACTAGCAGCAATAAACTGTCTGGAAGGAAAGAATGATCTCTCATGTCACTATAGGCCATGCCTACAATACTGGAAGGTATTCAAACCTCCCATGAAACTCGAAAGGAAAGAGAAAAAGGAGAGGAAGAAGAAGAGGAAGGCGAGGGAGAGAAGGAAGAGGGAGTTGAGGAAGGAGCTCCTCCTCCAAGCATTCCTTGTGAAGACTGCTCTTCCCTATTGCCAAGGTAGGTTCCTCCTTGTACAGTTATTTTCTCTCCCTTTTTCCTCTATAGAATCATAATCCAAGCTAACGAAAGGACCCTCTATTTACTGTGCACTAAATGAAGACCTTGGGAAGATGGAACTCATACTTATATGACCAACTAAGTTCATCCTAAAATGCATGTGGGTATGGAAGCCATAAAAGTGGGTATCCTAGGTTATGGAAAACACCAAATTGAACCAAGGAGGGGTGAGAATCAAAATTCCTCACCATAGAAACTAAGGTTCCATGCCCTAGAAGGAGTAGGATGACCATAGGAAGGAGGAGCTACGGTTGGTAAGCCAAATGGGAAGAAAATCGCAATTCTAGGCCAACCAGCTAACCCAATTGATCAATCGGAACCCATCAGTCAGTTGCATCATCTAGCTGATTTTACTCAAGCATGTATACTTTCGGTTTCATCATGCAGTTGAAACCACTTGGTCAGAACCATCATTTGGTCCCATCATCCGGTCACAATTGGTTTGACCTGTGACTTGAGCTCCAATTGGGGATTTTTGTAGGGTTTTGTTTAGGAATTTCAAAAGAATAAAAATATTATATTTATGCTTGTTTTACATTAGGTTAACTTAACCCAAGCAGAAAGGCATATGGATTTACAAGAGTTACCAAATTTCCTAAATTTGAGTTCGATTTAGGTGAGTGGGTGATTTGGCTTAATTTATGGAGTGTTTATGTTTTTATTTCGCTTTCGCATGTCCATACTTGTTGTCATACATGTTGTACTTTGAGTTCATAATTGTGCATGTGTTATGAGAATTGGAGCATGTGTGTGTGAGTATGTGGAAATTGAGAATGTAATGAGGATGAGGAAATGTGAGAATGTGGATGTGGATTGTGAGGGGCACGGAGAGGTTGAAGGAGGAATTCGGTACCATGTGCCTGGTGCGTGAGTATTGATTTGATCTGTTTACATTCATAATTAGTATGCAGGGCTAGAGATCACATAATTGGTGCTACAATCCCTTGCCAATAGGGGATGAGGTATTGACTAATCCTACTAAGGTCCGAGGTTTGTTCTAGAATTTCAAGTTCGATGTACGATGAGTGAATGTCGTACACGGGCATTGCACGACGTGTGATATGCAGTTGGGGGATTACTCCTAGAGGCTTATTGGGCACCGAAATATAAATGTAGGGACCGGTATGCTCCTGCTTACAAGTAGCTTGTATCGACTTGTACTGGTGAAGAGGGATACCACCTATGTTGCGTAGCACTCAAACAACTCTATTGGACTTAGTGTGATTGCCTATGTTATCAACTAAAATGAGCTCATGCTACATTAGTGGACTTGCTTGAGCATAGCATGGCATCGATATTAGGGTGTGTGTGTGTGTGTGTGTGTGCTTGTATACCCCCACACTTACTGGGCTTGTGAAGCTCATCCCATGTTGTTTTCTCCTTTTAGATGTTAATTTAGAGTGCACAGGAACCAGAGTTGAGCGAGGCTCCAATCAGTATAGTTGGTGAATCGTGTACACAAGAGTATGTGGAGCACGAATACATGTGGCTGCGAGAGTTGTGCCTTTGGGCATCTTTTGGGATGATGTCTATCATCTCATAATTTTTTTATTCTTTTTGTGTAATTATCTTGTTTGTTATAATATTGTAATTATTGATGGTGAGCTCAAAAACAAGGTATATACTAACTATGGTAACATTTAGGAGTTCATCAACTTGTAACTATAAAATGATTCTAATTAAGTTATGTGATTTTGTTACATTATTTTGCATGTTGTGTATTGTTAAAATATTGCATCCATGAGCTGGCCACCGAATGGTGTCCAAGTCACACAGCCTTGATTTCTGGAGGTGGGGTGTGACAATATCATATTGCATTTTCTTCTTCTTCTTCTTCTTCAAGGCTGAATTTTTTTTCAAGCCTCAAGTTAGGGCTGGCTAGGCTTGGGTTGGGCTGAGGTTTTCAATATCTCAGCCCCAGCCCAACCCCCACTCTTGGAACACATACTAGGCGAGGGCAATTTAATTAGGAGGAACTGCAACTTCAGCGGCCAAAACTTTTAAGACATGATCCAGCCATGGCTTGATTAATGACTTTGTTAAGCTTGGTTTTGAATCCTGGTGAGCATTAAGAGGGGATCCTATTGCTAGTCACGTACAAGAGTTATATACTAGGAGTAGTTGTTCGTTCATGTGGTCATTCATTTGCTCAATCTTTACCGAAAAGAAAAGCTCAACCAATGTATTCAACCCCAAGGGGGTAACCGAGTTGGCAAGGCACCTTCGCCTCAGGAAACGTGTGGTTTTGAGTTAGACTCCTCTTATGACCCCACACGAGGGTGTTTCGTACTTTCAATACTTTCAGGGAAAGTTGAACGGACGACTAGCCAAGCCAAAGGCTTGGATACCCCAATGTATTAATCAGGAGTCTGCACTTGTGGAATAACAATGTAACTCTAGTCTTTCTATGAGATGAATTGAATAGTCTAATTATACATGTGGGATGATCATATTGAAATTTTTGAACTTTGAGAATTATTTCCAACACAATATGCCAGAATTTTTTCGAACACAATATGCCATCATCTTACATAAAACATAATACAGTTCCAACCATTGGATATCTAAGGAATGGTTTAAATAGGTTAGGGATCAAATTTCAGACTTTAAGTAAATCATATACCTCCCATGTATGTCAATACATTCTCTCTATAGTTCATGCAGTCTTGGTAATCCTTAATATTTCAATGTTCTATTTTACCACTATGCAAACAACATTTAGTTTGAGACTTGAGTCACTTGACATGCGAACAATGGACCTTAAGGTCTACCTATCCACAATTTTAGTCTCATTTAACATGCCATGTGTCAAGAATACGCCCGTTCTTAAACTCCATTTCATTTTCCATAATAGAATGTTTTCCTAATGTCTAACATCTCCATTTAGTATAGAGAAATTCCTTATCGTGAGTTTTCAAATTTTTTCTTTGGACCAGTTACTGTTGGTTCCAAATTCAGGAAGGACTACTACTAAGTTCCTCTGTTATATTTCAGAGCAAACATGGATTTTAAGCACTTCTTCAAGAATCTGAACATCCATGATGCTAATGCATTTCAATCCATATCAACAATCAACATAGAAACTGATCATTCTCAAAAGACTGACAAGTGACCCATAATCATTGTACAGGTGGCATGGGTTGGTTTTCTGTGGTGAAGAGACTCAACCCAAAGCTTCTGCAAGAGATCATAAGTCATCATGGACACTTGAGATCTTTAGGTATAAGTAAAGCAAGTCAATTCCATAAAACTACATCAGAATTGAAAAAATAAATAAATAAATAAATAAATAATATATATATTTTACATGATCAAATGAACAATGCCAAACAAATTCAGCTTCTTATTATTATTTGATTGGAGAAAATAGACTTTATCGAAAGGGAACAATGGATCTCGGAGTTAGTAAGCTAAGGCATAAAACCTTGTAATATCCTAGGCTGCTCTGAATACCTGTGGAAGGATTTGAAGTGAAGGAGAAAATAATGAACTGAAAAAGGGTGGTTGGGGAAATATATTACAAGGGAGGAAACAAAAAGAGTGTCAAGCTCTAGGATAACGTGAGCGTCCTTTCTTTTTCAGGAACTCAGGGATCTCCACTGAGCCAGCTTCAGTGAAAGAGGAAGATCGTCGACTGATCCCAAGGTTGACGTCTCCATGACCTAGCTGACTTCTCTGAAATATATCCAGATCCCAATCAACAAAAAAAGAATGCATGAGAAAGGGGGGAGAGAGAACCAACCTGGAGAGGCCTTCCTTCACTTTCATCTCGACGTTTAAATCCAGTAGCAATCAGAGTGATGCTGACCTAAACAAAGACAAACCAAAAGAATCTCAAAGGTTCATATGTTACAGCAGCCAAAAAGTAAGAGAGAAGAAAGAGAAAAAAAGAAAAAAGATGAGCAGATGGGAAAAATGAAGAAATTGAGAAGTCATCCAGTTATCCCCACTTAACTCTGAGTTTTTATTTATAAAAGAAATATGGAGAATTGCTTCCTATGTGGGAGTGTGGTTCCTGCACATGCGCGAGGGCCAATGGGAGCGCACGAGGAAGCATCCACAAAGTCAATTTTCCTTTTATGGGGGTGGGCCGCTCATTTGCAACTCCGCCCCTGGGCCCCACACTCCCCCACAGGAAACATTTTCCCCCAGAAATATATAATGAAATTACAAGCGTATGTACCCTTGCTGTACTGATAACATGCAGAAATAAACAATTTAAGAAATATATACACCAAAGGCTGAATCCTCTTTTACAATGACAATTTCACATGCAAAGGCTTAAACCCAAAAATGAGAAACCGCTTGTCAGCTCTCTTCTGAACAAAGGTTGCAGAAAAGATCAAGTAATCTGCCATTTTGTGAGCACTTGCTCACAAATAGTTCTAATATGTAAAATCAAGCACATCAAGTAACCTCTGCTAGCAAATCAAAGATGGCTTTTGGCATTGAACCCTTCAATATGGTTGGATAAAGGATTCATAGCAGACATTTCGAACCATAACTGTTGCATTTGGAATTGCAATTCATTGGTCTCGGTCTAAAAGACAATCTTTCAACATAATCACACGGGCCACATAAGCATGGCTGGGGAAGTGATGTTTTTTATTAATTAGTAAGCTCCCCATTCACTCTTCCTCTCTCAGATATTCGTTTATAGGCTTGGATTACAGAAAGGCAGGTCTATGCTAAGTTTTTCTGTCCTCAACAGTTACTGGATATTACATTCCATCTCAATTCTCTAGTTGTTTATATCAGCTCCACTTGATGTAGATCATCCCAGCTGGTTTAGCATCACCTATCAAAGAAGGAAGAAGCGGAGTTCAGACCAAGCTTCGAACCAGCCTCCCAGCATCCCAGATATGGTCTAATTGAACCAGCATACTGATGGGCTTGGTTCTCCTAGTGCTAGCATGTTTTTATTATTTTAATTGAGTCCTACTCCATGTTGGAGTCTTAGGTTTATATTTCTTAAGATTGTTTGGAGTTTTAAATTGTTTATGGACAAAAACATTAATTAGTTAGTAGCTTAAGTCCTAAGCTAAATAGGAGTTCTATTATGCCCTATCATAAGTTAAGTAGGTTTCCTATTTTAGGTAGAAGTTATAAACCTCCATAAAAGAGGCATTGCCATAACTTCCAAGACACAACTTTAAGAATGTTTGCAGCTTATGCTCCCAAAATTCTGAGAGAATTCTTCAACAGCTGAGAAGCCATCCCACCCACTTCTATCCCATCTCTTTTCTCTCACTCCAATTTGTGCGTGAGTGATCTGAGACTCTCATCATTGTTTGCAGACCAGCAATCAACTTGATTGAAGAAGCAAAAAAGAAAGAGTCTCAGACAGAATCAAATCAGCAGAAATCAGAAAGAAGTCAGGGTTTGAAGCTCCAATCGAGTGCCCTATCTCCCAAGTCTGTAACCTGATCAGCAAGGCCTTTTGGGGTTTTGCTGGACACCCTAGGAGAGAGACTCGACTAGCATAGGATCCCCATCTAATGGCTGGATTTGCTTCTACAGGTTCCTCCCCTAGTTTCCCAATTTAAAGGTCTGAAATTAGGAAGGTACAGACATCAATTTTCCAAGATCTTTTGGGGTTTTGATCAGCACCCCAGCCCCTCCACTCGACCCAAGTTTGGCCCTATTCTGAGGCCCCCATCTCAAACCGCAGGCTGCCCTAGTTCTGCCCTAGTTTGGGGTTTGGTTTCAAGTCTGGTTTTCAGATTTCTTTGCTATTTGGCTTGGTTTTATTGGAGCTTTGGGAGACATCATTGGGGGTTATTGATTTCTCAATACCCTTACATTACGCTTCTTCTGTCACCCTTTTCCCATTTTGTTTATTTTAGGGGAGATGAATAATCAGCTCAAAATTATGTGCCTCAGTAGCTTGTGTAGGTTGACAACTGTAAACAACACCAAGCCGTAAAGTACCCATTATCCCTACTCACACAATATCTGTTCTAGAAGTGCAGCACTCCAATATATCGCCAACTTCACTCAAAGAAGCACAAACCTGAGATGGTTCACACAAAATTTTCTAACAGTCGACATCTCAAGCATTTAATTATGCAGCTATATAATATTTTTGTCTTGCTCTGACACTAGTTTTTACCATTACCAGTGTTTCCAACAATTCTACTTTTGGTGCTTCAAAATTGAATTTCCTACATAATGTCTATCATCTTGTTCAAAGAAGTATAACAATTCAATCTAAAATTTGCCCTGCAAAATGCCAAGGTTTTCCCCATAAATCCTATAAACATGAAGAGGATGGCATCAGTTCGGTCTATTGAAAAGTTGGCCTTCTCTCCTATTCATGCTGCGCCATTAACTACAATCAGAATAGTTTATACGACTTGTTTTCCCCTTCGATTGGTCTAGGTAACTACTCTATTTCTTATGCAAATGCAAGGCACACTATGTTGAAAATGTGTCCATCAAATCTATAAATAAATTGTATATTTGTAATTATGATTGCATGACATTGACGGGCTGTGATTGTCCATAGGTTTTCACCTTAAATATTTTCATGACTAGGGGCAAAACTGGGCATTCTGATCATATGGTCATCATATTGTGTATGCTCATGAATGTTGATTCAGGGACACAAATATGAGTGTACATATTGTGTGTACATTGAATTTGATCAAATAGGAATCTTGAATGAAATACTGTCAGTTGTTGAAGCACAAGATTCTTTTTGGTAGTCTTTGATTGGTCTCTAGATCTGAAAGGTCCTTATCATTGTAGGTAAGTATTATGGGTTTTGGTGTATCACTGGTCGATGTCGTTCGGACTATATATCAATACACTGGATTCATAATGTTTTGGTTATGGACGAAAGAGACGCTCAACACGGGATCCACTCCCATTTATTTGGAAATATCAAGAGAGAGTATCTAAACATGATTGGATGAAATTCTGGATCCGGTTCACATTTTGCAAAATGTTTATAAAATTTTCTCAAAATTATTAATACATTAATATTTAATTTAAAAATGTTTTGAAACATTTTAAGATACCTAATCGGATGTTTAGATTCTCTGTGCGACATTTCGACAAACCTGGGCCATGACAGTTTTATTTCCATGCCTAGAGGTTTGTTATGTGCTATTGTTGAGTGGAGAGATTAAATCGATACTTGACTACCACAACTCTGGGAGGAATAAAAATTATATCCACTCATATTATACTTGTTGGTATGTCTTTGACTGATAATTTTTGACATTATCTTATCAGCAATTGTAGTGGATTTTTTCATTGGGATCATACCTCTTCTCAGTACTGATGGCCGAAGATTGTATGTACAGTGATTTCATTATAAGAGAGATATTTATTGACTATTATATATATATATATATATAATAATTAATATCAGATAAATATAAGCTGATCCAGTGGCCGAAGCCGTAGGTCGGTGAGAGAGTGAATGCATTTTGTCACCCTATATCATGGACACCTCAATCATGAGGTGTCATCATTACATATATATATGCCGAAAGTTGATGCCGTAATCAGTTTCAGTGCTCTCTGATCTCAGAGTACAGAAAACAGAGAGCTAAAACATTTTTAATATCATCATTGCCCCCTTTTTTTTTTAATAAAAGGTAATGATGACACCTCATGATTGAGGTGTCCACGATATAGGGTGACAAAATGCATTCTCTCTCACCGACTTACGGTTTTGGCCATCGGATCAGCTTATATTTATCTAATATTAATTATTATTATTATTATATATTCAATAATCAATAAATATCTCTTATAATGAAATCATTGTACGTACAATCTTCGGCCACTCGTACTGAGAAGAAGTATGATCCCAATAGAAAAATCTACTACAATTACCAATCAAATAATGTAAAAAATTATCAGTCAATCGATTTAATATCTCCACTCAACAGTATCACATAACAAATCTCTAGGCATAAAAATAAAACTATCATGGCCCAGGTTTGTCGAAATGTCGCACAGAGAATCTGAACTTCCGATTAGGTATCTTACAATGTTTTGAGGTATCCAACATCTGATGTTCAGACAGTAGTATCCACAAACCCCTTGCGGGCTCCGTAGCAGGAAATTATATATTTTATTAAAGAAAGTCCTTCGCATAAATTGCTTTGAATGGGTAAATCAATCATTTGTCCTTGGGGATCGGACATTAATCCTCTCCTCCCTACTAATTGGTGTACCTGAGATGCATTTCCTCTAGCTCTCGTATGGCATGGGTTACTTCAGCGCTGTAGCGCCTGGTACTCAGACATTGGCTCGAGGCATTTTCTCTACCCCTTCTTACTCTGAAAAAGTAAGGTCACCTTGCGTCCTTGAACTGATAACCATCTTTCGGCTAATCTAGCCTCCTTCGTCCCTCGGGACCAACAAGGGGTAGTACAGGAATATTCACCTGTTTTGAAACATTTTAAGATACCCAATCGGAAGTTCAGATTTTCTGTGCGACATTTCTACAAACCTGGGCCATGATAGTTTTATTTCCATGCCTAGAAGTTTGTTATGTGATATTGTTGAGTGGAGAGATTAAATCGATACTTGACTACCACAACTCTGGGAGGAATAAAAATTATATCCACTCATATTGTACTTGTTGGTATATGTCTTTGACTGATAATTATTGACATTATCTGATCGATAATTGTAATGAAGAATCATACCACTTCTCAGTACTGGTGGCTAAAGATTGTATGTACAATGATTTCATTATAAGAAAGATATTTATTGATTATTGAAAAAAAAAAAAAGGCAATGATAAGATGAATTAAGTGAATGCAATTTGTCACCCTATATTTTGGACACCTCAATTATGAGGTGTCATCATTACCTTTTGTTAAAAATAAAAAATAAAAAAGGGGACAATGATGATATGAAAAACATTTTAGCTCTCTGTTTTCTGTACTCTGAGATCAGAGAGCACTGAAACTGATTACGGCATCGGCTTCCAGCATTTTGTTTTCTTTCTATTGGAAAACAACAAATCAGCTTAAGTTAAAAAAGGCCGGACCTATTGGAAATTACTACGTGTCTTAGCCACAGTACTGGAGAAGGGCTACCATCCCAATGAGGTGTTACACTTGTGACACTTGAGGTAATGATTCTCCCACCCCATGAGATGAAATTTAATTAATTCAAATCCCTATCCTAGAAATGGTTGATCATCTTTTCTAATATGATTGGAAAAGAAATTCTTATTTATTCCTAGACCCTATTATGCTAACAAAAATGGTATCAGAGCATCTCATTTGCAGAATCGGGTTTGCATAGGAATCAAGATTTCATAATTGAAATCATTATTTAATATGGATTATCCATAGACCAAATTGTGAAGGCTGAATTTTAATGCACTTTAGTGTATGCTAATCTTTGATTCTCTAAGAATGTCCTATGAGTATCATAGCCTTCTCCTACCAATGTATTGGGTCAAAATATTTGATCCAGATAATTAATTTATTTTCTAATTGTTAGAAAATTGGTAGTGGTCAAGGGTGGTTAAAAGTTAACACCCTCATTATTACTTTGTTTATGTGATAATGCAAATTAATTAATTATTTCATGCATATTTGTGCCATTGATTATCGGAATCATTTAATCCAATAAATGATTTGTTGGGATGAAATGACATGGTTGATATGTGATTTGTTTATTATTGCATGTTTTACCTCTCTTTAAATCTCTCTCTTTCTATCTTAATGTAAATTTTTGTACTCCCCTTGGAAAACTCATATAATGAGTTAATATTTTCCAAGGTTGCTTTAACTTTATATGTATTTGAGATTTTTAGATTTTATTTATTTTGTTGCATATGAGAAATGTAGATAGCTGATGAGATGGAGATTATTGTCATATCAGAGATGGCAACAGAAGTAGTTTCGCTTTGAGATGATATGTTTTATCATTGGATGTGATCTTTTGATATTTTCACTTTCCCATAATCACTGTCACTTAAATTAAATTATAATTTTTTATGCGATATTGATGTATACATGGGATGCTAAATATGATACTAAATGTCATAGGATGAATGCTATCATAAGATGATGCATATATTTTTACATATGATGCAAATTTAATTGAATATATGATATTTGGCCTTTCATTTGTAAAAGTAAGTGTAAAATGGTAATTCTTAAGTAGTAGAATTTTCATGGCCTCCTACTGTTGGTGAGCGTAGAGATTTCATAGACTAGTTCTTGCAGATGCCGATAGGATAATGCATGGATTAGTTTATGAGGGGGTTTGCATTCATCTCTTATAATATAGGTAGTGGACACAACTAATGGGAGTGCATTGCGATAGTAGGCATCATCCCACAATACCCATGATTCACTCCGGGACAATAGGTATACACTTGACTTGAGTGTGTGTCAGCCGATACGAATGGACATGACACTCAAGTGGCTAAAAGATATTGGAAGTCTAGTTTCATGTGATGAAATATGATGGACAGAATTAGTCCACCCAATCAACATATTCCAATGACTCCATATAGGGTAAGTTGAGAATGTAAGGATTGTGGTATTCCAATTCACATTAATATGTTTGAGGGTGGCATATATTGTGAAAAAACCATTGATTTAGAATTGCCCACTTGTATTCAATGGTTATGTCATGCATTTTAATTCTCATTTATTTGTTAATTTGTAGATTGTCAATTATGTCGAACCCTATGGCAGTTACTGCCTTGTTAAATGAAAATCGTCTATTAGGTCCAAACTATATGGACTGGAAAAGAAACCTAATGCTGGTACTTAATGCTGAGGAGCTATCCAGTATCCTGAACCAAAAATCTCCTTCTCTCCCTGACTTTACTAACCCTGAGGAAATAAAGGCCTACCAGAAATTCAATAAAATGGATTCTCATGCCAAAATTTATATCTTTGGTTCTCTGGACAAGACCATTATCAAGTCATGTGATCAGCTACCAACTACAAGGGACATGATGAGGGAGTTACATGAGACATTTGGCAAACAAAACCGTCATGCTGTCACGGCGCCAAGGCGAACCAAGGCGGTGGAGGGTTGTCTAAGAGCTTAGGCAAGAAGGCGCCCGCCTTAAGGCGAACAAGTGTTATTTTTTATTTTTCTTATTTTCTAACATTATTTAATAAGTTATATATACCTTGTATCATAAAAAATCAAGATTAAGCCACATCAAGTCATTAAAAATCAACATTTAGCCACATCAAATCATAAAAAATTAACATTAAGTCATATTAAGTTATAAAAAATCAACATTTAGAGAAATGCTCTTATTCTATAATAAGTTTGACTGGTCAAATGATTTTATTTTTACATGAGACTTTTTGTAGTAGTTATAACATAAAACCAGCTTTCTAACAAGTCTAAGATTACTTAAATCTGAGTTGCAATGACAAAGTTATGCTTCAGTCAAACTTATTTTTAAGTCTTGCAAATTTCGTTAAAATCGCCTGAATGAAAATAATTTTATAAATGTCAAAACAAAATATTATTTTACCAGACTTTTGGTTTTTAGCAATGTTTTAATATGATAGAATTTATAAAATTTTCATAATTGAGAAAAAACCCTAGCATTTAAAAGTTGAAAATCGTCCCTATAACCAAAATCCAATTTTTGTTCTTGGAGTGGGGGGTCAACTTTTTATCCTTTTGGAATTTGATTTTTAAATTATTTTTATTGGATTCAAATAGGGTATTTGCTTATTTATAATAATATCTAAGTAAATGAAAATCATTTACTTGAATGATATTTGGCATAAATAAGTACCGAAACACAAGGCGACATGCAATGCAACAAGGCGGCTGTCTCCTAGGCCTCAGGCAAACCGCCTAGGCGACGCCTTAACAACTATGGTCAATGCAACTATCCACACTACTAAAATGTTTTAAAGGACTTCAGTTCTTGATCATTTGATGAAGATGAATAATCTGTTTCAAGAAGTGGAATCTCTTGGGACATTTTTTTACGCTCAATATAAGATTGACGTCATCCTTGCTTCTCTGCCTCCTACATACAGCTCTTTTATTATGAATTTTAATATGAACAAAGTTGTTGTTAGTACTTCTGAACTCACTAATATGTTACAAGAGGCAAAGACAACGCTTAAGAAGCAAAAGGCAGTAATAATGGCAACAAAGGTTGGGACTTCTACTTCTAAGCCTAAGGGCAAGAAAAAGAAGAAGTCTGGTAAGAAAAAGTTTGTAAAAGTCAAGAAAGAAGGAGATACTAAAAATAATGGAAAAGGAAAGTGCTTCTATTGCAATAAAGAGGGACACTGGAAAAGAAATTATCGTGCATATCTTGCAACTCTGAAGAAAAAATCAAAAGAACGTAATATTGAATCCTTTGTTTTGTATGAATCCAATTTGTTGGAATGTCCAACTATGGTTGGTGGACTCTGGGTCCACAATCCACGTGTGCAATATGTTGCAGGGGTTCAACAAGATAAGAAGGCTTTATAGAGATGAAGTACATCTCAGGATGGGATCTGGAGCTGAAGTTTTTGCAATAGCTGCTAGAACTTTTGTTTTGAATCTAGAAATGTCTGTTTTGGTTTTGATTGACTGTTACTATGTACCAAAGTTTATAAGAAATGTACTATATGTTTCTATGTTAATTTCATCTAGTTATGTTTTCCAATTCAGTTCAAAACTAATTATTAGAAATAATGAAAAATTTATTGCTTCTGGTTTTATGGAAAACGGACTATATTTTCTAAATTCAGTTGTGAAAACTAATGAGATTTCAAACATTGATTTGAAAAGAAAATTGCTCAAGTTAACTCTACTTACTTATGGCACTTGAGATGGGTCATGTTGGAGTAGATAGGATAAATAGGTTAGTAAAAGATGGACCTTTAGATAGTATGAAGGTGGAATCTTTTCCAACCTGTGAATCATGTTTACAAGGTAAAATGACTAGAAAACACTTTTCCAATAAGGGTATGAGGGCCAAAAGTTTGTTAGAATTAATCCATACTGATGTTTGTGGTCCTATAAATGCTCAAGCTCGTCATGGGTATGAATATTTTGTGACTTTTACTGACGTCTATTCTCGATACAGATATATTTACCTAATGCATTGGAAATCGGAAACTTTTGAAAATTTCAAGGAATACCACGCCGAGGTTGAGAACTAATTAGGTAAACAAATTAAATTCCTCAGATCTGATCGAGGAGGAGAATATTTCTCAGATGAGTTTGTGGACTATCTCAAACTTGCTGGGATTTTTTCACAATTGACCACCCCAGGGACACCACAACAAAATTGTGTCTCAGAGAGACAAAATCGGACCCTATTAGATATGGTTTGATCAATGTTAAGTTATTGTGAAGTACCTTTGAGTTTTGGGGTTTTGCCTAAGAGACAGCTATATATATTTTGAATAGGGTGCAACTAAAGTTATTACAAAGACACCTTTTGAGTTGTGGCTTGGGCGAAAGCCTAGTCTACAACATCTTAAGGTTTTGGGCTGCATTGGACATGTGCGAAAGCAGCAAACAGATAAGTTGGAATCTCGTACAGATAAGTGTTATTTCTTGGGATACCCCGAAGGTACCATAGGGTATCATTTTTATAACCCTGTAGAACAAAAGATTATTGTAAGTAAACATGCCACTTTTCTTGAAAAGGATTTTATTGTGAGACAATCTGATCCTGTAGTCATAGAAGAATTATCTAATGACCAAGTTCCATCTGCATCAATTGTACCAGTAGACCCTGTTACTACAACTCTCAATGTTGCACCACAACACCAAGAGCCTAGACGTAGTGGGAGGATTATTAGACCTCCTACTAGGTATACCCTTCTTACACAAGAGGAAGATAGAGTATAAGAGTTCTACATGGTGTCTGATTCATCTGAATTGGATCCAATTACATATCCTGAGGCTCTTAGGGATGTGGATGCAGTTACATGGTTAGAGGCTATACGCTCAGAAATGGACTCTATGTATTCCAACCATGTTTGGACTCTTGTTGATCCACCACAAGGTATAAAGCCAATTTTGTGTAAGTGGATCTTCAAGAGAAAGAAAGGCGTAGATGGAAAAGTAGAACGTTTCAAAGCAAGATTGGTAGCAAAAGGTAATATGCAAGAAGAAGGTATTGATCATGATGAAACCTTTTCTCCAGTGACTGATAAAATCCATTAGGATTTTATTGTCAATAGCTGCATAATATGATTATGATATCTGGAAATGGATGTCCAAACAGTATTTCTAAATGGATATCTTGATGAAGATATCTATATGATACAACCAGAAGGGTTTGTATCTCAAGGAGAGGAAACTAAAGTATGCAAGCTGATGAGATCTATTTATGGTCTCAAACAGGCCTCTAGGAGTCAGAATATCCATTTTGATCAGACTATCAAATTGTTTGGGCTTGAATAGAATATGGATGAACCATGTGTTTACATCTGGGATGGTATATTGCTCATTGGGAATGATGTGGGCATGCTTACATCTGTAAAAGTGTGGTTGTCTACTAATTTCTCAATGAAAGACCTTGGGGAAGCTAGTTATATCCTTGGTATAAAACTTGTGAAAGATCGCAAGAATAAGATGTTAGACTTGTCACAGTCCAATTACATTGATAAGATTCTAGCCAAGTTCAACATGTAAGAATCATAGAAAGGAAATGTTCCTTTCAGACATGGAGTTACATTATTTAAGTCACATTGTCCTCAAACTATTGAAGACATTGAGGCTATGAGGACGATTCCTTATGCATCAACTGTAGGGCGTCTCATGTACGCAATGTTATGTACCAGGCCATATATATGTTATGTTGTAGGGATTGTGAGCCGATATCAATCCAACCCTGGACAGGAACATGGGATGGCTGTTAAGAACATCCTCATATTTGAGAAGAACCAATGATCTTTTCTTAGGCAATTGTTTTGATCGTTGTCAATTGTGGGTTATACAAACTCATATTTTCAAACTGATAAGGATGACAGAAAATCCACATCTGGGATGGTTTTTGTTTTGGATGGTGGGGCAATTATTTGGAAGAGTACCAAAAGAAGTCGACAGCTGATTCCACAATAGAAGCTGAGTACTTGACAGCTTGTGAAGCGACCAAAGAGGGAGTTTGGTTGAGAAAATTCTTAACTGAATTACGTGTGGTCCCTGACCTTATAAAGCACCCTATACAACTTTATTGTGATAATAGGGGAGCTATTGCACAAGCAAAGGAACCTAGAGCTCATCAACGTAACAAGCATGTGGAGCGTAAGTATCATCTCATCAGAGAAATCATCCAGCATGGTGATGTATCTATAGATAAAGTTGACTCTGTGAACAATTTATTAGATCCTATGTCAAAAAGTTTGTCACAAAATGTATTTGAGAGACATGTAGAGAACATGGGACTAAAATACATAGGTAATTGGATTTGATGCCCAAGTGGGAGATTGTTGAAAATGTGTCCATCAAATCTATAAATAAATTGTATATTTGTAACTATGATTGCATGACATTGACGGGCTATGATTGTCCATAGGTTTTCACCTTAAATATTTTCATGACTAGGGGTAGAACTGAGCATTCTATTCATATGGTCATCATATTGTGTGTGCTCATGAATGTTGATTCAAGGACACAAATATGAGTGTACATATTGTGTATACATTGAATTTGATCAAATAGGAATCTTGAATGGAATACTGTCAGTTGTTGAAGGACAAGATTCTTTTGGGTAGTCTTTGATTGGTCTCTAAATCTGAGAGGTCCTTATCGTTGCAGGTTAGTATTATGGGTTTTGGTGTATCACTGGTTGATGTCCTTTGGCTGTGGACAAAAGAGACGCTCAACACAGGATCCACTCTCATTTATTTGGGAATATCAAGAGAGAGTATCTGGACATGATTGGATGAAATTCTGGATCCGGTTCACATTTTGCAAAATGTTTACAAAATTTTCTTAAAATTATTAATACATATTAATATTTAATTTAAAAATGTTTTGAATCATTTGAAGATACCCAATCGGAAGTTCAGATTCTCTGTGCGACATTTCGACAAACCTGAGCCATGACAATTTTATTTCCATGCCTAGAGGTTTGTTATGTGATATTGTTGAGTGGAGAGATTAAATCAATACTTAACTATCACAACTCTGGGAGGAATAAAAATTATATCCACTCATATTGTACTTGTTGGTATGTCTTTGACTGATAATTATTGACATTATCTGATCCTGTGGCCGAAAATTGGGATCATACCTCTTCTCAGTACTAGTGGCCGAAGATTGTACGTACAGTGATTTCATTATAAGAGAGATATTTATTGATTATCGAAAAATATATATATATATAAGCTGATCCTGTGGCCGAAGCCATAAGTCGGTGAGGGAGTGAATGCATTTTGTCACCCTATATCATGGACACCTCAATCATGAGATGTCATCATTACCTTTTATTAATAAAAAAAAAAGGCAATGATGAGATGGATTAAGTGAATGTATTTTGTCACCCTACATTATGGACACCTCAATCATGAGGTGTCATCATTACCTTTTGTTAAAAATAAAAAATAAAAAATAAAAAAAGGGGCCAATGATGATATGAAAAACGCTTTAGCTCTCTGTTTTCTGTACTCTGAGATCAGAGAGCACTGAAACTAATTACGGCATCGGCCGCCGGCATTTTGTTTTCTTTCTATTGGAAAACAACAAATCAGCTTAAGTTAAAAAGGGCTGAACCTATTGGAAATTACTATGTGTCTTACCACAGTACTGGAGAAGGGCTACTGTCCCAAGGAGGTGTTGCACTTGTGACACTTGAGGTAATGATTCTCCCACCCCATGAGATAGAATTTAATTAATTCAAATCCCTATCCTAGCAAATGGTTGATCCTGTTTTCTAATATGATTGGAAAAGAAATTCTTATTTATTCCTAGACCCTATTATGCTAACACACTAATCACACCTGCAAGTCTGAAAGTGAAGTTACAGTTGTCACTATTTTCCTGACTTAGAGGACTACAAGAAAATATGCCAGCACATGACTTGCACCTTAAACTCCTGATTGCCATTATACATAAATATAAGCAGCTTTTGTAAAGGTCGGCTATGGGAGAACTGAGAAACAAATGAAATAATTGTCTAACATGATAACCCCAAAAAAGACTTTGTTCATTCTACAGTTTCATGTGTTTCAGAAGTGATCATTATCTAAAAGTGTAACAACATTAGAAAACATGGCAGACCTGAAAATTCAATGGTCTGCACCTGGATATTCCAGGTCAATCAAACTGATATGATTATGGCAACAAATGGAGCATGAGAGTTATTTTTCCAGACCACCTAAAATTATGCATACTGTCCAAAGACCTAAATCAGGTTCAAATGTTGCACTCCCAAATTCCCTCATCAGTATTTGGAGGTTCTAATCAATGCAACTATGCCATGATCTTGATAGTAAATTTGTGGATGGAACTCCCAATCTTTAATACTTATGTAATTCAAATAGCTGTGTCTGTCCGGATCTTATAAACAAAGAGTCAAGGTCAATATGTAACAGATGTATTTTCATAGTACTGTGATCTATATCACCATTTCTCAGTGGTTTATACTATCAGTACTAGAAAGATGCAACACCAGAAAATCCCAACTTACTTGACCACTGAGTGACTGATCTATAACTGCTCCAAAAATTAAGTTCGCACTTGGATCCACAAGATCATATATCACCTCTGCAGCAGCATTTACCTGAAGAAATCCAATAATGGAACTAAGAACTTGGAAAACAAAGTCATTGAAAATGATAAATAAATTAAAATCTGTATGGACGTATAAGTTCTACAAGCTTGAGAGAGATCTAGCAGTGAAATTGTGTGGTTGCCACTATATTAAAAGTTTTCTAAGTGCAGAGTCCATAGCATAGTTGTCACAGCATCTAGGAGACCCAAGACATTGGACAGGCCTGGATGCAAGGTAACAACTATGGTCTATATGATTAATCTTACTTTGTTACTTTGGGTAAGAGATGTGAAGAATGAAACAGTTAAGGTTTTAAACAAAAATATATTCAAGAATCATATTCCATTCTTTTCTCCAGCCATAATTTCCTAGCGGGAATTAATAATTACCAATGAAATAATGAGAACAACAACTAAAGGCCTTGGATAGCCAATGCAAAGGCCAGGTTGAGCCTGGATTTAAATGTGTGAGTTGGGGGTGGGGAGGCGGGGTTTTTTGCTACTATCGATGTGAGAATATGCATTTGACCTCTGGCTTTCTCTTTCCATGAACAAAGCCAACCCTAATTAGAGCCATGTTGCACTTAGGAGACCAGGTTCCACTTACAAGTTGAAAGTCCGACTCCCAAGTTAAGTTGGGTTGGGTTGGGTTGGGTTGGTTTGGTGCAAAACCAAGCACAGCCTGCCCACTTAGTACACCTTGCAAGCAATGCAAGTTTGACAGATGTAATGTTCGGATTTAAGAAACCAATTAGTTGAATGAGCCAAGTGCTGCATAAATGAATGAAATTTTCTTTATGAATGAGCTAATAAAATTACAGATGATAAGGAGAAACGGAACAATAAATATGAAATAAATAAATAAATAAAGAAACTGTGTCCCGTATTATATCATGAATGAGGTTTAGTAAGCATCAGTGAAAGAGACACCACTAGAAATTACTTCTTCCGTTCTAGTTGAAATCATTCATGATCTCCTACTAGCTGTAATCTAGGCTGTATATACACTTAAGTCCAAAACCAAAAATTTATAAACAAACAAAAGGTCGAAGAATGAATACAAGGAAAAAAAATATATATAGTTCAGATCCTTATGAGTTGTAGGCATACCTCATACAAAGTTAAATCACTTCCGCCTGTGATGTTCCACACAATTCCAGTGGCCCTTTCTATACCAATGTCCAGTAAAGGTGATTGGATGGCATTCAATGCAGCATCTCTAGCCCTGGTCTTGCCTGCAGCAAAACCATAATACAAGTCAATACAAGCATTTACCAAACAAAACTATACAAATGTGCTTGAAGTATGAATTTTTAGCAGTGTCCAAGTGCATGAATTACCAGACAAAGAGGCTAGAATTTTCCCAAATTAATAGTCTAACAATGCATGCATCAAGTACAATTCATCACAAGCCATTGACGAAATGGATGCAGCTGAACATTGTTCTTCAATTTTCTAATTCATGCATGGCAATTTTTTATATATATGAAACATAATTAATAAAATATAATAGACATGAAAGAAGGAAATTGCCAGGTCTGGCATCTCTAACCATTTTTTCGGTTATCTACTTAGATTGTTTTCTTTGGAAAGTTACTTTTTCTTAAAGGCCGTTACCCAGTGCACAAAGGCTTTCCACACTTGAGCAGGGTTCTGGAAAGTTACTTTTTCTTGTTGGTATCTATCTTCTCTTGTAGACAGTTATTTCAATTCCCTGACCAACAATGACATCTCTGATTCGGGTTTATAACTTTCTCTGGAAGATGTATAGTACAGATGGGATAACACTAATACAACACTAGTTCTTTTCTAAACTCCACAGAGCCTCATCCCGACAAGTTAGTGATCGCTACATAAATCATGTCCCACCATTTCAATCTAGTCAGAAGTATAACTGTACTGCTAGCTTAGTATTCCATACCAATTCAAACCTGGTCATTTTGGGCCTTGCCTCATATTGTCACCCATTGGTGATACCCCTAACTTCTGTCAAATATATTCAATTCTGATACTATGCTTTCTAATTTACTGGTCACTCATCTTAACATTCTCACTCACTCATTTTATACAAATGTTGTTTCTTCATCAACCCTGTTAAAGAAGTCATGGTCTATCTCTTATCCCACGATATGCCCTGTTTCCTATTGTGGGTCTATCTCATGTTTCCTGTTTAGTTTAGGATTCTATATTTGTTCTGTTTCTGTTTTAAGACAAGTAGTAGAGTTGTATTCTGATCAGGATTCCTTCCCTAGTCTGAGAAGGAGGTCCTGTGTTGACACATTACTTCATCATAAATATTAATTGATTGGGGGCTGTAGAGAGTATCAGCTGTTGATCTCTCAGCAGTCCTCTCTTTCTCATCTCCTCTCTTCTCTCTCTCAATTACTGGTTTACTACTAGGTATTCAACTCCATTAAGCATTTAAATTCTAGTAACCACCTTATAAGTTATACGATTTAGTTTTTACAAAATGCACCAACGACCAATCACACACACTCCTCAAACTCCTCCCCATCCCATTCCTCCGATCCTATTTTCATACACAATATCCTCTACAATATCTTCCTTCTTATTGATGATTGAGCCAAAATAATGATAATGACAATCTAGGGTATCACAAACTACGAGATAAAGATGTCACGGCTAAACCAATCCAATCGTACGTCAAGGTCACCCAATAGACTTAGTCTCTTATAGAGACCACTTACTATATCTAACATAGCCGTTGCATGTGGATAACACAACATGCATACATGCAGCTTGTAGAAATGCTTCCAATGTGAAGAAATAGCAAGATACTTAACATAATCTTTTAACATATAATGACGGTAAATTTGGTATTGTAGAAATGCTTCCAATGTGTTGTAAAAGTGTCTTCCAAATGCATTTCTACTTCTTTTGTGATTCAGAAATATTTTGTTCGCCCTGGTGTCAAACACGCTATTATCTCACAGAAGTGCTCCTCGATAGCAGGAAAAAAAAAGGCATTCTCACCCTGAAAACACTCCAGCAAAGCAAAAGTGTTCACAAACAGGGCATAATATGCTCAGAGCTGGCCCTTGTTGTCAAACCACAGGGTTGAGAGTAAACTTGTCTTTCCCCAGTTACTTTGACACTAGTTACAACTTACAACCCCAAATACATATCCTTAATTTCATCAACATATTTACCCAACAAATGCCTTTCTGAATTAAACAAAACCTTTTGATTCATAAGCATATCCATGTTTTTAGATAAATCCAACTTAGAAAAACAGAGCTCTAGCAGCCTGTATAGTCCAAGACTCATTAATCAATTTATGACACAGGAAGTTCAAAATATTGTCCTCACACATATTACATTTAAATTTAAACATTTCAAACCTATTATCAATGCACAATAAATAAATAAATAAAACACAATTACAAAGTTTAGAATTTCTATATCACAACTGTACACTAACATAAGCCATGAATAGAACAAACAGAAATTTTTAGATTCCGGCAAAAGAGAGTAAATTTGGCATCAGGAATCTACCAAAAAAGTAAAAATAATTGAGCTTCTAACATGCTTCCAAAAAACCCTCATTCTTAAAGCATATAGTTGGAATTACCAGTTGCTGTTCCGATTCCCATCAAAGAAGAACCTGCATTTGCCATGATAGCTTGCACATCAGAAAATCAACATTAACTAGACCAGGAACCTGCAATTGTGATAAGCCATCACTAATTAGAAAACAAGTAATATTAACTCCCAGAAGCTGTATACAACTGCAAAAAGGGATCAGAGTAAAGAATCCTATTTCCCCAGATAAAGAGGAAAATCTAAGGACCTGTTTGACACACTGTCCATTATCAACCAAATGCATATCCATACACATGAAACAACAGTTGAATGACATAAATCAACTAGTCATAAAAAGAGAGTAATTTTGGTTTAATTACATCATGTTGGGGTTCCATTCATGACATGCACAATATTAGGGCTGCAAGGATCAGTAGTGTCCTTAGGTCCACCACTAAATGAGCAGGCCTATCCATGATGGACTCTATCATATATTTATATGCAATGAGCTTAAGGAATATGAATGTCCTCAGCACAGACCCCGAGATGCCTGAGATATGAACACCATAAGATCAAGAGCATTATACCATTAAGATTCAGAAGCCTAAAATGACCTTTTCCATACTAACTAAATTAATTTTTGTGACAACAGTGCACCAAGAAGCATAAAACTTATAGCATCAACATTCTGGTCTGATGACAGTACTATGTTGTAAAGGATGTCTTCATCCATTTGGAGCGCATATGATATAACATTTAGAAGGTGGAAAATTTACCTATGCCTGCTGAGAGAGAAAGATTACTGGCATCCAAGTTGAACACCAACTACGTTCTTGAAGACCTCAAATACTTGCACTTTATCTATGAGGGTGTTAGAAAAGAGCTAAGTTACCACAATCGTGGTATTAGAGTTTATAGCGCGGTTATCCCACATTATTCACAGGACCCATTTGAAATGCATAAAGATGACAAAAACATGATTATACAATCTGGGATTAGAGGTAAGCAAAGTCAGGAAATTTTCCGTCTATAAGCTATTTTTGGTTTAACTCCACCAAAAGCAACAAGACGAAGTTAGGTTCATAACCGATTCATTTCCATACCGTAATTATATCAGAGATACCACGAACTCCTTGCCGTAGTATATCATCAGCCAAGTTAAAAGCTTCAGTTACTGGGGTAGACTGGGAAATGGCAGTCAATAACTTGTCATTTGGAATGACAATCAATGTATCAACATTTTCTCTCAAAGCTGCAATTCCTTCTTGTGCTTGTACCGCTCGCCTTCGCCCCTCAAAAGAGAAAGGTGCTGTAACAATACCAACAGTCAAGATACCCATTGATTTTGCAACTCCTGCAATTACTGGGGCACCACCTGTACCAGTTCCCCCACCCATTCCCGCCTGAAAGGAAAACAATCAGTAAAAGAAACTTAGTACCTCTGGAACATCATTCGGACTATCGACTGTAACTAAATGACTGAAACTAGTAAGGTTGAACAACATTCTGATAATGCAACTAACCAACATAACTGACACAAAATTAGTAGGATTGGAAACCAAAATTTCAAATCTGATCAATAATCAGGCCAAATTTGGTTCCTCACATTTAACCTATATCAGGAATGGATCCAATATGGGTCTGCTAGTCTGGGTGTACAATAAAAATACAGTGTAAAAGTGAACAATTATCTTGGTTAAAAGATTTGGCATTTGTCACTCTGACATCATCCTACTGACGGCCAGATAAACTACCATTCTAGTGATGTGGTGATAGGTATAGTTATACCCAAGAAAAAATTATGATAGAGCTGTTGTGCGTACGTATGAACATACCCTCCACAACCTTAATTTAGAAAGCACCATATATCACAAACCAATAATTGAATCATTAAAATACCAAAGAGAGCTAGAAAATGAAGCTCCATAGGCTACACACATGATCCAACTAAGAAATTGACATAGAGATTATGGACTCAGGCCATCATCCTCAGTGAATCTAACTCTCATATAAACTGCCCAACTATCTTTTTGGGTTATTCAGAATGACAAGCATAAAAATAACCAGCCAACGAGTGATCAACACGACAAGACAACTGTGGCAGCTGACCCAGAATGAAACCTAAGAGACCCATGTGGAAACAAATATCCTTGGATCTTGGCCAAGGAAAATCCCACCTTCCCTCTTTGATAGACTCATAATCGGACTCAAGTGAGGAAACTGAGGCAGCCTCTCAAAACGAGAAAGATTCTCCACGTCTAAAGATGGAAACCAGTTAGGGCCCAATCTCTCAACCGACCTCAACCTTCCAAACAGGGAAACCATCTCCTAGCAGGACTCTAATTCATCCCATTCTATAAAGGAGTAGAGCACAAGGTAAGGGGCAGTCTCACAGTTACGATCACGATTACTTTCTCCCTACCTCATTACTTTTGTTGCACAAATTACTAACTTGGGCGTCAGAGAGTTACCCCCAGAGTCCTCTCTGCATCTCTCTTACCTCTTACTTAGCTGTGCAGGACTTAAACAATTTTCCAGCAGCAACATTAGTCTCTTGTTGCTTAACTTCCTAAGTTTTCAGCACCAGATTGGAAGGTTAAGATCCTCTATCTACTACCAACATGGCCATGTTCACCATTCAACAGATCCCAAGTTCCCCCCCCCCCACCCCCCACCCCCCCCCCCCCAAAAAAAAATTGACGGTGATAAGTTAGCCATGCATACAGGAAAGACGTTTGAGGGTGAATTCCTAAGGATCAAAGACAGCTCAGGTCCATCAGATATATCTTCAAGAGCAATTTCCAGCATGGTACTTGAAATAGTTCAATGTCAGTAACTGCAGTGAAATAAATGCATGTGAAACCTACCGTTACAAAAACCATGTCTGCACCATAGACTGCCTTCTCTATTGCTTCTTTGCTTTCCTTGGCAGCATTCATGCCAACATCTGGATTTCCGCCAGCACCAAGTCCCCTTGTCAGCTCTTGACCTATTTGCAAGCGCTTCTCAGGAAACACAGGCGACATCCTCATGGCTTGAACATCAGTATTAACTATCCAGAAATCCACACCTTTCATGGAACTCTCAATCATTCTATTAACAGCATTTGAGCCACCACCCCCAACACCGATGACTTTGATTTTAGCTTCATTATAATTATCCTGGCTGGGCAAGTCTTTTAAGCTCTCAGTTACAATGCTACTTGAGTTTTCCTTTCTTGAAATAGTAACCGTATCATTTCCCTCACCTCCTCTCAGCATTGATATCTCAGGGTGTAGATTTAAAAAAGAGTCTTTACTATGATATGGGCTGACATTGTTGGAACTGGCTAAACATCTAATATGAGTGAAACCAGAGCTGATCTTATGGCTGGCACCCAAAAGTACATTCTTTTCATCAAACAGCTTCAGGGAGGAAACCTTAACAATACGGCTCTCTGTAAAAATTCTTCCTCCCACCACAGCTGACACTCCCAATGAGTTTCGAGTATCAGAAGGTGTGAAACACGATAAATGAGCCGACATCTTGATTAGCAGAAGCTGAAACTTCGAGATTGAAGCAAACAAATTAGTTTGTCAAGAACTCAGAAACCCATAAGCTTCAATGTCTCTAATCCCATCAGAAATCTATATTCTGGCGCCTGTTGATCATAAACAACAAAGGAAATGGATAAAAGAAATCAGAGAAAACCCAATAAAATTTTGAAATAAAAATTGGTGAAGTGTTATCGGGAAAAAGTGAATGAGAATGACACTCAAAATAAGACGAAATAGAAATTGATAATACTGCATATAGGAGGGGAGGTGGTCCACAAAAACCAAGTATCATTGAAGTAAGTTCCATACCCGGATGCTTCATAAAGGCAGCCAACATGAAAATTTAATCTCATACGTGATAGACAAGCACTATTACAAAACATCTATTCAAGAAGCTAGACACGAGGAGGAAGAAGTAAGCCACAAAACAAATGGAACAAGAATCCCATAAATGCAGCTAGAACAAATATAAAAGAAAATGCAAAACCAATTCCACAACAATGAATCAACAGTAAAGAGTCAAATGGAGAATATAGAACCCAAGTAAACCCTAAACCCATGAGTAAATGCATCAGAAGACCCAATTCTCGACAAAAAACTGGCTACATTTGCAAGTTGCAGAATCTTAGTAAACAGTAGTAGCATATCAAAACAAGACTGCAGAATGAGCCTAACCCGTTGAGAAGTACATCCCGAAGTAGCTCTAGCTCAATTTTCTTTTCTGGTGCTCAGAGAGAGAGAGAGAGATGAGTGATTGATAACCGCCCAAAGTGTTAGGGGCAGGTGGGCTCCAAAGACAGAAGGGAACAGCGACAAAAACGAAGTCCCTTACCATTTATAAGCGTGATTTCAAGTGGTTGGCTCTCCAATCTCCATTTAAGGCCTTTTTGCTCCTTTCGACATCTACACATGAAACTCAAGCCGGCATAAAGGTCGATTGGATAGTTGTGTTTTTGCCTTCCTCTTCTCCATCTAGGGAGGTTGAAATGCAGTTATTCCTTCTGTTTTAACTTCTATGCTTGACTTAGGGACAAAAATCGTCTGCAATTCCGATCTCGTACAATTTCGTGAAATACCACCTTCAGGGGGTGACACGTGTATTGATACCAATATAATGGTCTGGATCTGATTTAAATGCCTCTTCACTGATTTAATGTTTTATTATTTGTACCAGATCTGGACCATTGTATTGGTATCAATACACGTGTCACCCCCTGAAGGTGGTATTTCACGGAATTGTACGAGATCGGAATTGCAGACGATTTCACCCTTGACTTAGTCTCTCATTTCCAAGACCAAGTAGTCTATTCCAAACTAAGGATTAGACCTAGAATGCTTTATTCTAATCTCTAATCAAACTTCAACTTAACATGGGTTAACATAAGGGTGTCAACCGCTAGGTCGGCCCAGTTTTGGTCCAAGTTGAATCGGTTTTGATGTGGGATGGTGACACCGAAACCAAATCAATAAGGAAATTTTGGTTTCGATTTTGATGTGGTTAGTTTTTGGTTTGACTTCTGCTTCTTCTATCAGTTTGTAATGAAGTTGGTTTGGTTTTTTGTCCAGTTAAGGTTTGATTTTCATACAAGATTTTGTTTTTAATGAATTTCAGACTGCTTTCGTTTTCTCACTGGTTTGATTTCTATTTCGGTCTAGGTTTTGAATTGATTCTAATATGGTTTTGGGTCTGATGCGGCAAAAATTGACCAGATGATCTTCCCTAGAGTTCCTGGTGTTTTGGCCGACCTGCATAGAAGAGATGACAGGGGAGAGCCGGGCTGACCCGACGAGGGACTCTCTGATGCCTAAGTCAGATCTTTCCACAGCAGATGCTCAAGAGAGCTTTTCCAGTAAAAGAAGTGATTGATCCATCCTATGATGGAGGCTTACCTTGGTATTTATAGGCTGCTGATGGAGAGAGAAGGAGGGGCGTTTGTGGAGAGTACAGTTTAGGCGTAGAGTCCTTGAGGGGAGTGGCACTGTGATTCTGGGAATATTCCAGGTTCTAGGGCATATTCTGGGAATATTCTCCATTGATCTCAGAGGTGCAAGTCGTGAGAGGGGTGGACACCTCTGATGACGTATAGTGGATAGAGTCTTGCCCCTATGATCAGGGATCACGTCCCTTGAATGTAGGAGTGGATGTATGCACGTTTTCCGGGTGCATTACTTAACTGCGATAGTGAGGTGACAAGTTGGTCAGGAGGGCGATGGTAGACGGACTGATGGAGGGCCGAGGTGGTAGCACGGCTCGATGGAGCCGAGGTGGCAGACGGCTCGATGAGATGCCAGGTGGCACGACTGATGGAGGGCCAGTGGAACACGCTGATGGAGGCGAGATGGAAGCACGGCCTGATGGAGGGCGAGGTGGTAGCACGGTCTGATGGAGGGGCGAGGTGACAGCATGGACTGATGGAGGGCCAAGGTGGTAGCACGGCCTGAGGGAGGGCCGAGGTGGCTGCACGGACTGATGGAGGGCCGAGGTGATATCATGGCCTGATGGAGGGCCGAGGTAAGGTTTGCATACAAGCTTCAGTCGTGCTGAGGAAGGGGACATTTTGCCTCATCACCAGCCCCCCGCTCTAGCAGTTCGAATCGATCTGCTAGAGCATTTAATTCGATGCGAAACGCGCTACTTCACTTTCTCAGCCTAGGCTGCTCAACGGTTCGAGGACATGGTTGTCGCTTGTTCAAAGGCGAAGGAGGCAATGCGCCTTCATGGGGAGCTGCACAAGATCACAGGCCAATTGGAGGTTGAGAAGAAAATGGCCCGATCTGAGGAGGTCGGTGCTAATGATGTCGGGTTGATAACTGGAGAGCTGGAATAGGAGGTTGCTAAGGCTCTGTACTGTAACCTTCTAAAAAATCAATTCTGTCATTTTTTCATTTTTTTGGAATAGAAATGGGGTAAAAGCTATATAGTAAGTCCGGTTCAATTTCTTGTTTTTTTGAAATGAACCAGCACTTTTTAGCTTTTAGAATCCATTTTTTGAAGCATGAAAAGCAAGCTTCTCATGCTCAGAATCAAATGCGCAGAATGAAGGTTCCCACTTAAGTATGAAAGGGTAAAACCGGAATTTCCCGTCAAAACATAAGAAAGTGGTTGACATTATGTGGAAACCCTATTTCTTCTTTCTTGGAAATCCTGAAGAGAGAAGCAGAGCCTAACCAAAGCGGGAAGTGGATGCTCCAGCCATCGACGAGAATCCAGAGAGAGAAGCTTCTTCCGCCGTCGATGAGACCCTCAGATTGAGATCTCTCTTTCTCTTTCTCTTTCTCTTTCTCTTCTCTTCTCTTTCTCTTCTCTTCTCTTTCTCTCACTCTCATTCTCTTTCTTTCTTGATCTCTTCTCCCTCTGCCCCCCTGAATTTGTTCTTGTTCTATGGTTTAGCAGGTCGAGGGTTTTGGACTCCTCTGTGCACGAAGACGCACAAGATCTGCGAGGTTTCTTGTCACTTTACTAGGGTTTGAACTTTGCTCAGAGGTACGCCCCCTTCCCTTCTCTAATCTCAGTTCATCCTTTTCTTGTGAGGCTCAGAGTTATTGGGTTGTTGCCGAATCTAAAGGCTGGTTTGGTGTGTTTAATCATCTCAAAATTTACTGGTTTTTTTTATTCTGTTTCGTCTTATGCTTGGCATCTGATTAGATCCAAAGCTCCCTCGGTGCTCCACCCTTCTCACCAACATTCCGACCCCATACATGTATTGGATTAAACCCACTCCCCATGTTGTAAGCCACAATGAAAATTAGTTGAGGCCTTTGGACTCTAGCAGCCTCTGCCGGTAGCTCTACCCCTAGTTGTTGAGCTTCTAACGGCCCTACTACTTTGAGTAGTTGGGCCATTGGTCTCAGTATTGAAAACATAAATCAGGGAGTCTTGATTTGGGTTGTTAAAACAACTATATCCCTTGTTGCTGGGTGCCTCTCTTCTTGTGTTTTTTTTTTTTTCCAGTGAGAAGAATCTTTGTTAAGAATCTCTTTGATTTTGATGAAAGTTGGGTAATGTTGGTTGAATTATCTTAATTTGGCCCTGCTCCAAAATACAAATTGCTTTAGTGATTTTGCAGAAATGGATTATAGATTTATAGGCATATAAAATTACAAAGTGACTTCAAGGAAAGTTTCTACAACTGATATCTAAAGCACTGAAATATTTCAATTTAATGATGTCTAAAATCAAGATTAAAATTTGAATTTGATTCCTTGTTGATAAGGGGGAGTGCCACCCCTCCCTCATAATATATATATAAAAGGAAAAAAAAAACCTCAGACTGAGAAGTTATAACAACTATTTGGAAAAGCTCCACCAATTACACATTGCTGTATTATCTTCTTTAGATTCTTTACACTAAACCCTTGCCCTCCCTTGAAAAAAAAGAAGAAAGAAACTTAAATCCTAGTCTCTGGAAAAAACCCTGTGGCTGTTTCTAAATGATTCTCAAATATCCACACATTACTTTCAATTTTTCACTGAAAACCCAAGCCAACTAGGTCGAGGGATTATCTTGATTCATGTCTATTAATGCCTATAGCCTGGGAATAATTAAAAAATATAAATGAATGTGTCCGGCATGTTCCGTCAAATGTTTCAACTTACTACTGGAGAGCCCCATACGCCTCATGTCCCTACTACTAAAATTTCTGACTAGCTTTAACTACATTCAGAAATTCCCAATTTGAATTAGGATCCTAACCTTAACCCAGTAGCCCTTAAAATTACCTCTCATTAGGTCTTAGGTTAGTTAGGATAACTTCAAACTTGGAAAACAGATAGAAGTGCTTCCCGGATTAGTCAAAGGTCTGTTATCTCTCCTATTGATTAATAATTCTATCATAAGCCTTGCCCATGCTCATAATCATCTCTGTGAAGTTTGTAAACTCCTTCATAGTCCCATTTATGAATGCCACTGGTTCATTTTAGTACACGTAGTATGTAATCAAAACTTCATTTGAAGGCCTTTGAAAGCCCTATGTGAGTAAGGTCATAAGGGTTTCATAGATGAAGGGTTAGGGTGCCTTGGTGAAAATCAATGTTTCAATTTGGATTTTAAATTCATGTTCTTTTTTTTTGGTAAAATAGTGAGAAAATGTCAACTTCAACACAAGCGCTAATGAGACGCAAAATGGAGCCAAGCAAATGTAGACACCCTTATTGTTCTGATGGTAGAGGAAGTTAAAAAAGGAAATAGGACTACTTCGACTTTTAATAAAGCTGGTTGGAATAACATTGCCAATAACTTCAAAGAAAAAACTGGGGTCAACTATACCATTGCACAGTTGAAGAACAAAGTGAACAAATTGAGGTAGGATTATAGTCAGTTTAAGAAACTATTGGAGACAACTGGTTTTGGTTGGGATACTACTTCAAGAACTTGTACTGTTGATGATGAATCCATTTGGGAATCACATATTAAGGTATGCTCAATTTGTATTTAATTTAAGTATTTTAAAATGCCAAGATATATCAATTCAAGTAGTTGATCATGAGTATTTTTTCTTTATCAGGATAACCCTACTTGGGCACGATTTAAGAAGCATGGACTACCACAATGGCTAGAACTATGTATGGTATTGGTGATACATATGCAGACGGTGAAGGAAGTGGAACTCAAACAACCGTGTTGGAAACTCTGGGGGCCGATGATGCTAGGAATATAATTGAGTCTTGTGATGAGTCAAGTTCCGCTGATGAAGTTACTCCATTAGGTGACACTCAAACTGAAAATAGTGGAAAAAATGTCAGCTACTAAGCATAGGCATGATAGGACTCCAAATGCGAAAAGGAGGAGCAAGTCTAATGATTGGTCAATGGCATGCAAGGCAATTCAAGATGTGAGTAAATCAAGGGTAGAACGAGATGCGGGCATGTCCACTGCTTCAACCCAAAATGCGGAACAGATGTACGGGATTACTAGGGCCATGGAGGTGCTTGAGTCAGGATATGAGTTAGATGAAGCACTATACGAGAAAGCACTTCGGAAGTTAATGGCTGACCCGCAATGGAGAGAGGCATCAATTTCCTGCCCTCCTCATTGAAAGTCAATACTCCTTCGTACCTTTCAGTAGTTTTCTTCTTGAAAAGTTCTTTTAAATAGATAGATTGATAACTCTACTTGGATTGTGCCTTGACACTACTTTTAACTTTGATGGTTTGCTATGTTTTCCTTCACTTTTTAAGATGTTTTGGATGATTGTATTTTGACTTATTTTTATAACTATAGTATTTGATGTCCTAAATATTTGTTCATTGTACCTTGACACAACTTTTAACTTTGATGGTTTGCTATGTTTTCCTTCATTTTTTTAAGATGTCTTGGATGATTGTGCCTTGACTTATTTTTCTAACAGAAGTTTTGATGTCTTGGATATTTGTTCAAAATTATGGTTTGATGTGTTTGCATATTTCTAATTTTATATTATAGGAATGGATCAAAGAATGATCGTATCTAGGGAACACATTGAACAAATGGAAATGGATGGCACTGATGCAGAAATCATGATGTGTATGATGTTGTTGATGAAAGCACGTGATTCATTATACACTAGAGAGCCCATACGAGATAGTAAATTGACAGGACCAGAGCGAGTGAGTGAGGTCCTAAACGGCCATCTAGACAGATGTTATGAACAGTATAAAATGGAACGCCATGTCTTCCTCAACCTTGATGCATTAATGCGACAACATGGTTGGTTGGAAGATAGTCGATATTTAAGAGTGGATGAGCAATTGATAATGTTTATATCTATCGTTGGTCACAATGATAGGTATAGAGACATAGCAGAACACTTTCAGCGTTCTCTTAACACTACAGGTGAACACTTTAAGAAAGTGTTACGTGCTTTCATACTACTGGGACAAGAGAATATCAAACCTCCAAACTTCAGTCGTTGCCCTAAAAAGATTCTTGAAAAACCAAAGCTCTATCCTTTCTTCAAGGTATGTTGCTTATAATTAAAACAATGATTATGTTGTTTTGTGGTTATACGTGATTTAATTTGATGAATATCCATGTATTGGTACTAGGACTGCATTGGCGCAATTGATGGCACTCATGTTAGTGCTTCTGTACCTCTACCCAAACAAATACCGTACAGAGGAAGGAAAGGAGATACAATGTGGAATGTTATGTGTGCATGTGACTTTGACATGAAATTCACTTTTGTGTACGCTGGTTGGGAGGGTTCTGCAAATGATTGTCGAGTATTCAATGAGGCATTGAATAACCCTAAATTTGAATTTTCTCATCCTCCACCAGTACATTCTAAATCTTAACCTCACCAGTTGATTATGCTCTAGTTTACATATTGTGTTGATTCATTACTTTTCACTTTACGTGCTAGGTAAATATTACGTGGTTGATTCTGGTTATCCATCTACTACTGGGTTCTTGACGCTGTTCAAAGGACAAAGATACCATCTAAATGGTTATAGGAATAGACGTCCAAGGATAGCAGTAGAGCTATTTAATAATAGACACTCTTCTATTAGGAATGCCATAGAGCGCAGTTTTGGTTCTTTGAAGAAACGTTTCCCAATTCTCAGCAAAATGCCATGTTTTCCACTGAACACCCAAACATGCATCGTCATTGCTTGTTCTGCACTTCACAACTTCATTCAGGAGGAAGAAATTGTAGACAAGAATTTTAAGGAGTTTGGTGAAAATTGGTAGAATCGGGAGTCTGAAGAAATTCAAGATTATGTACCACCGGCTCACATTAGTATAAGTTTAGCAGAAAGAAGAAGACAGATGGATGATCTTAGGAAAAAGATTGTAAATGAGTTAGCTGTTAAAGCCAGAATGACTCAAATTACATGATTACATTTTGATGATTGGATTTAAACTTTAAATTAGTTTGACATGTTTTGCAGTTAAGAATTACGTTGGAAGACCTAATTTATGCCCTTAAGTTCATAAGTAGATACTTTAAGAATTATGTCAATACTTGAATTTATTCTTGTTCATACTTTTATGTTATTATGATAGATCATATTTTTGTTGAAACATTTCATATTTCATATGGTAAGGAAACAAGGCCAAATATTTTATATTTGACGTGAACACCATGTTGTTGATATGGAGCTATTCTTATTTGTCTCATTCGACTTAAGCTATTTGGGTAACAATGGTTTTCATAACTTAGAATTTATTAAAAAACCATTGACTATCCTTAGATTTTATTTAAAAATCACAACTTTGAAACCCATGGTGAAGATGGCACTTTATGTAAATATTAGTTTCTAACAGAAACAATTCTGTTAAGTACGAACCATACATGTTTCTGTTACTTTTAGGTTACAAAATCAATTTTTTTGTGATTACCATACAACATTTAAGATGCAGAATCACTCGAAAAAAATAGAAATGCAAAAAAGTGTGCTAGACCCAAAATCATGTTAAAAAAACAGAATCGTTACAGTACAGAGCCTAAGCAGCTCAATGCCAACAACAACTTGATGAAGGAGAATGATGCTCTCTAAGATGAGTTGTCCAAGACTCAGGGTGCTTGCAAGGAGGAGGAGCTTGCAGCTAGGGTTGGCGAGCTGGAAAGGCAACACTGGGCCGAGCTGGAGGCCAACGAGGTGGCTGAACCCTAGGCCTATCAGAAGTGGTTGGTTGACGTTAACATTGCTTCATTTCAGGTCGCCCGACGATGCCATCTTGTTCATCCTGAGTAAGATGTCAGGCTACAATCTGACAGACTATGAGTAGCGCGTTCCTGCCCCAGCTACTTTGGTGCAACTCGATGGCTCGATCGACATGTTAGTGAAGAGGTGACCCGACTCGAAGGATAGCCAAGTGAAGAGCTAGGTCCATGGATTATATATATATATATATTTTATGTAGGTGTCTCTCGGGAGTGATGTACTTTGAGGGCTTTTTCCCCTTTTTTGATTAATGAAAAATTTATTTTGATGTCATCTCTTAGCGTTCTTGTGCTTTTTTCTTTATTTTCTTGTACTTTGAGCCGGCTCGAAATGAGTAACTGTTGAAAGTATAAGGACTAGTATAGCTGTCTGTGTGGCTATGTTCCCTATCTGAGCTCTGAATTGATCTTCCATGTCTAGCTTATGAGCTCTTGAGGTGCCGAGCCTGGGACTAGCCATAGGGGTGCCGAGCTGGGGCTCAACCGAGCTGGGGCTTAATCTTTTGATGTGCCTTGCGTTAAGGTCCTTTGTGGTGCCGAGTCATGGCTGGGGCTTACATGCTTTATTATGAGAGGTCTTGAGGTGCGAGCCGTGCTCGGGCTTACATGTCTTAATGCATAAGGTCTTGAAGTGCCAAGCCGGGCTTGGCCTTACATGACTTAATACGTAAGGTCTTAAAGTGTTGAGCCGTGCTCGGGTTTACGTGCCTTAGTGCATAAGGGCTTGAGGTGTCGAGCCATGCTCGGTCTGCATGCCTTAGTGCATGCCGAGCTGGGCTCAGGCTTACATACCTTAATGCGTAAAGGCTTGAGGTGCCGAGCCGAAGCTCAGGCTTGCATGCCTTAGTGCATAAGGGCTTTAGGTGCTGAACTGGGGCTCGGGCTTACATGTCTTAGTGCGTAAGGGCTTAAGGTGCCGAGCTGGGGCTTGGGCTTGCATGCCTTAGTGCATAAGGGCTTGAGGTGCCGAGTTGGGCATGGGCTTACATGCCTTAGTGCGTAAGGCTTTGAGGTGCCAAGCCGGACTCAGGCTTACGTGCCTTGATGCGTAAGGGCTTAAGGTGCCGAGTTGGGGCTCGGGCTTGAATGCCTTAATGCGTAAGGGCTTGCGTGCCTTAGTGCATAAGGGCTTAAAGTGCCGAGTCGAGGCTCGGGCTTGAATCCTTATGCGTAAGGGCTTCAAGTGCTTGGGGGCTCGGGCTTGCATGCCTTCATGCGAAAGGGCTTGAGGTGCTGAACCGTGCTCGGGCTTACGTGCCTTAGTGCGTAAGGGCTTGAGGTGTCGAGCCGTGCTCGGTTTGCATGCCTTAGTGCATACCGAGCTAGGCTCGGGCTTGCATGCCTTAGTGCGTAAGGCCTTGAGGTGCCGAGCCAGGGCTTGGGCTTGCATGCCTTAGTGCGTAAGGGCTTAAGGTGCTGAGTTGGCTCAGGCTTGCATTCCTTAGTGCGTGGGGGCTTAAGGTGCCGAGCTACGGCTCGGCTTACATGCCTTAATGCGTAAGGGCTTGATGTGCCGAGCCGGGCTCGAGCTTGTGTGCTTTAGTGCATAAGGGCTTGAGGTGCCGAGCTGGGTCTTGGGCTTGCATGCCTTCGTGCGTAAGGGATTAAGGTGCTGAGCGGGGGCTCTGGCTTGCATGCCTTAGTGCGTAAGGGCTTGAGGTGCCGAGCTGGGCTTGGGCTTGCTTGCCTTAGTGCGTAAGGGCTTGATGTGCCGAGTCGGGGCTCTGGCTTGAATGCCTTAATGCGTAAGGGCTTGATGTGCCGAGCTGGAGCTCGGGCTTGTGTTCCTTAATGTGTAAGGGCTTGAGGTGCCGAGCCCAGGCTCGGGCGTGCATGCCTTAGTGCGTAAGGCCTTGAGTTGCAAAACTAGAATCTGGTCTTGATAGTGCCGAGCTTGAGAACGATCTTAGATATTACCGAGCTTGTACCTCGGTCTTAGATGATGCTGAGCTGTAGCTCGGTCTTAAATGCTGCCGAGCTGTAGCCTGTCTTTATGCCTTAGTTGTTAAGGTCTTTATTTCCTTAGAAGAGCCAGATATTTGGGAGAAGTTTTATAGTATATTGATGTGTGGTATGCACTTGGGACAAATACATTGCTTTAAAATAGAATCTAATCCGCTTCGTGGATAAAATTGAATAACTGAGATATGGAAGCTAAGGTGTTGACAATATACAATCTACAAGACTAAACAGGCTGTTCCGTGATGCATATGAACTGCGTGTGTGCTTTGGCTTTTTCGACTGATTTCGCCCAGGGTCCGCCCATGATTGTTAGAATGGCTGGACCCATTGGCTGGTTATCATAGCGTCAACTCGATCAGTGACTGGTTCCTTCGGTGGCTCAGTCCTATCTCGGCTCGGCCTTGCATCATTTCTCCTCGGCTCGAGTCAGTTCCCTCCATATTTCTGCTTCAAATACTTGTTAAGGTATCCAGCCTAGATGAGCTCATCAATTTCCCTTTTTAGAGAATTGTAGTCTTTAGTGTCATGCCCATAGTCTCAGTGGTATCGGCAGTACCGGTTGGGGTTCCTCTCCTCTAGTTTAGCCGTCATTGGCTTGGGCCAGCAAAAATACTTCTGATCCTGGATCTCTAAGAGCAAGTTTGTTCAGGAACGATCAAGTTCATAATGCTCGGTTTATCAGTGTCAAGCGGCCGATCTGTTCTATTCTTCTTTGGCTCGCGGGAATCATCCCTAGGCCTCAAAGTCCTTTTCTTCTCCTTCTCTAACTGATCATCCCTGTCAGCTATCCCTCTGGCAGCCAGGACTTCCTCCATGTTGGCATATTGATTGCATCGTCTTAACAGCTCGGCATTGTTTCTGGCAAGTCAAGGGCCAGAGACTGACCAGATTAGGGTGCATTACCCGTTCACAACGTGCTATACGCCACTCCTTCCGGTAGGTTTTTTACCTCCAGTGTTGCCTTGGTGAATCGAGCAAGGAACCCCCTTATAGTCTCTCTCGCTCCCTGCCTCATGTTCATCACATTTTGTGTAGTTTGCTTCTGCTTCATACTTGCTTGGAAACATGTGAGGAATGCTTTTGTCAGCTCTTCATAGCTACGGATGGACCGGGGCCACAAGTTCGACATCTATACCAGTGCTGCTCCTTTTAATGAGGTTGCGAAGGCTCGGCAGAGAACGGCGTCTGACCTACCATGAACCATCATGGCTTAGGTATAATACAGTAGATGATCATAGGGATCTGAGGTGCCGTCATATCCATTGAAGACGGGTATCACAAAATTTGAGGGCAGCACGACGTCTATCAGTTCGTCGGATAGTGCATTATGGGCCGGAGTTACAGTTATGTCGATCGGGTGCCTTTGCCTCTTCATTCTTTCTACTCGCTCAATGAGACACTGGATGCGACTCTCCAGGTCGTCCCTTCTCACCTCAGCTCGGTGATTCAGGGATCATCGTGCCCTTTCACCTCTTCTGGGGCTTCTTCCTCGGCCTTGGTAACCACCAGGCCGATCCTGACCTTACCCTGGTGCGCCTCTGGTCGGCCTGGTGGGCGAGTCCTGACCCCCATGGGGTTGATCTCGTCGAGCTGTCCTCTGAGAATTTTCTCGTCTCTCTTTGTGCGGACGAATGCCTCTAGTGAGTCTTTGAGGCAACTGCTGGCGTTTTCCTACCCGGGGTGGGGATCTATGGACATTATGTCTCTGGCTCGGTGACGCGTGGAACGACGAGCTCTCCCATTCTGAGCTAGAACGGGACCTTTCCTGTGCCCCTTGGTAGGAGAGCGGGGTGGTATCGAGTGAATAGTACATGACGTTTTGGCCGATCCCCTCCTTGTTGTTGATTGAGGGGTGACACTGTTGTCAGGAGATTCATCGTTGAGTTATCTGCCCGGAACCGGCCTAGGCGACTGAGCTGAACTAGTCCATGGCACTGGAAGTGCCAAGCCGAGCTGACGTATGTAGTCCCGCACCAGTGCGTTTGTCGCTAACACCTGTTGCTGCAGGCTTTGCATCTGCTCTTCTATGTTTGGGTGAGTTATACTAGATAATGGGACATGGCGAGATAGCTGAGGGTTCTGCTCACGCTGATCCCCTCCCCGGGCAACTTGCGCATCAGGCCTGGTTTGCTAGGGTCCTTGTGGAGAGGTCTCTGCTGGGACATTCTCCTGCTCTACCATTGGTGGTGAAGGAGGACGTCCAAATGGTAGCTCACGGGTGGATCTTACTCGTGTTGTGTAGAAGAAACGACATTCTCACTCCTTAATTGCATTAGTCCAAGGTGACTTTTTGTAACAGATTCCCAAGAACGGTGCCAATCTGATGCGATAAAAATTGACTGGATGATCTTCCCTATAGTTCCTGGTGCTTTGGCCGACCTACACAGAAAAGATGACAGGGGAGAGTCGGGCTGACTCGATGGGGGACTTTCCAATGCCTAAGTCAGATCTTTCCACAACAGATGCTCAAGAGAGCTTTTCCAGTAAAAGAAGTGATTGATCCATCCTATGATGGAAGCTTACCTTGGTATTTATAGGCTGCTGATGGAGAGAAAAGGAGGGGCGTTTGTGGAGAGTCCAGTTTAGGAGTAGAGTCTTTGAGGGGAGTGGCACTGTGATTCTGGGAATATTTCAGGTTCCAGGGTATATTCTGGGAATATTCTTCATTGATCTCGAATGTGAAAGTCGTGAGAGGGGTGGACGCCTCTGATGACGTGTAGTGGATAGAGTCCTACCCCATGATCCGGGATCACATCCCTTGAATGTAAGAGTGGATGTGTGCACATTTCCAGGTGCATTACTTGACTGTGCCAAGCCAAGGTGACAAGTTGGTCAAGCCAAGGTGATTGGTAGTATGGCCTGATGGAGGGCCGAGGTGGCAGCACGGCCTGATGAAGGGCCGAGGTGGCAGCACAACCTGATGAGATGCCGAGGTGATAGCACGCCTGATGAGATGCCGAGGTGGCAGCACAGCCTGATGGAGGGCCGAGGTGGAAGCACGGCCTGATGGAGGGCTGAGGTGGCAGCATGGCCTGATGGAGGGCCGAGGTGGCAGAACAGAATGATGGAGGCCCGAGGTGGAAGCACGGACTGATGAAGGGACGAGGCGACAGCACAAACTGATGGAGGGTCGAGGCGGCAACACGGCCTGATGGAGGGCCGAGGTAGTGGGTCATTCCTATTCAGGTTTGCATACATGCTTCAGCCGTGTTGAGGAAGGGGACATATTTTGCCTCATCAGGGTCCATTCAGTTTTCGATGTGGTTCGTTTTGTTAGGGGGTTACAATATCCCAAACCAAAACCGACCAATAAGCTTTCGGTTCGATTTGATCTAGGTTCAATTTGCTCGGTCCGAGTCTATTTTACTGGCTCGATTTAGGTCAGTTTAAGTATTGACATCCCTAGGTTAACATTTCACATGTTTGTATTTGAGAGGTCTTATACTATGAAAGAACCGATAGGTTTAGTTTAGCCATTTGAAATTGTCAGTATGTGTGATTGGAGTTAATTGGACTCATAGTTCTAAATCTTGGAAATTTTGACTAAAATCAGATATTTTGGTGATTTCGACCCTACCCAATGTACTTGGTTTCATCTAGTTTTAACCTATTTTCATGATGTTTCTACAATATTTCGAATGGTTCGACCATTTCAGTGGAACCAACCCTTTAAGTATGTTTCCTAAGTTTCAACTCTGCTCTTCACTGTTTCGTAGGTTTCGATTCATAGCCATAGTGGTAGTCAAGTATGAGTGAGCATAGTTGAAGATGACTTCATTCATTAGCTTCCATATTTGTCAAATAAACTTCTATAAAAGTGCTATTTTCTTTTTAAGGGTAATTTGATTCCTAGTTGTAATATTTTTTTCTAATATTCTTAGGGAATCTCCTATGGAAGTTGCTTCTCTCTATCTTGGCACCCCCTTGGTTTAAATTATAGGTAAAAAGATGATTTGGAATAATGTTCTTAACTGCATCCGATCAAAACTTGGGTAATGGAAAACCCTATTTTATCTTGAGCGGGAAGGTCCATTTTAATCAAGGGAAAAAGAACCTTGTTATTCTGGTGTTGCCCAACACCTAGATGTAGGCGATGTGAAAAGACCACACTGCCGCCACCCCATATGCTAAAAATGCTCTTACGTGCCCTCCCATTGGGCCAACATACTAGGGGTTGCCTACACCAGACTGGTAGAGTTCTTTTCACCCTTTAACTGAATATATACTTAAATTCTACTCCCAGATATTGGATGTTTATCTTCTCCTTTCCAACCTCTGTTTGTAATCAATTGGACCCAATTAGTGCTAGGCTTTGGCGAGGTATGTATGATGATCACAAAAGCTAATCACCAATCTATTGGAAGGTGTTATCTCTACCCCAAAATTTAAGTGGGTTAAGATTTAAAAGTAATTTTGTTGATAATAAAATTAGCTAGGAGGCTACTAAATTAGCCTCATGTTTGTGTGCTAGAGTTTTGAAGGCTAAGTACTTTCCAAATACTTCTTTGTTAAATTACAATGTTCCACCTATAAATGGTTCTCTATTTGGGATGGTTTGTGTCAACTTTAATCTTGCTAAATTTCTTAGCGCATTTGAACGCTAGAGCATTGGCGATATGCAGTGAAGATCTCTAGTCTTCATCTATGTTTGACCTTTTTAAATCTCTTCTTTGTTCTCCAAGAGTCTCAATCTAACATGTTTCATTTTTTATCCATCTCAGCAATTACTTTGTACTTTATTTGGTTATTCCCAAACAAATGTGTTTTTCAGAACTATTACCCAATGGATCTACTGCCCAAATATGTTTACTAAGCTCACATGAAAACTATACATGCCAATCTGACTTCCTTTCTCTTTTTTACGAAACCACATGTAATATCAATACTCATAAATTTAGAAAGACATACTTACTAAAAAGCCCATTTTGAAACACCTTCCAAAGAAGACCAAACATATTACTATAAACTTGTACCTACCATAAAACCAACATCATAACCATTATAGTAAGCAAAATATTTAGGCACAACCTGATTAGTAAGTAATCCATTCTTAGTAGAAATACACACTCATGTATCAGGCTTAGAAGTATGAACAATTGGTAGTTTCAAAATCTTCTTAGAAGAAAGTTTCTAAGACAAACATTTCATATGCTATTCAACATTAATCACAATAGAAAAATATGGATGAGGAACTAACTTTTGAGGCAAATTGAATTATCAATTTCCGATATCCATGTATAAGACCAAATGAAAATATTACATCCATTTCCAACACATCACATTTATTTTTACCGAAGTAAACATAAGAGCAATACTATTCCAAACTATAGGATTGAGAAGATCGCAATCCCTAAAATACTTTGCCTTCAAATTTGGGCCCACATAAAGGAAGGACTTGTAAACAATCTCCAACGCATGTAAATGTTAAGTTTTATCTTCACAGCTTGTCTGGAATGTATTCCTCACACAAAAAGATGTTCAACTTGCAAATTCATAGATCAAGATTATGATGTAATTTCCATCAAATGGACAAGAATAGGAGAGAGAGAGAGAGAGATCCACCATTGCAAAAAACCGATACCTTGGATTACTCAAAAGAAGAACAAGAAGAAATTATTTAGCAATATTCTTTCACTTTAGAAACAATCTCCCTCTCCATCAATGATCTACATCTATAGGTAAAGTTTTGATTTTCTCTCTGCCAGATGTTCACCTGAGTTTAATCGAGAGAGGAAGTGCAACTTTCTTGCAAGTCTTTCCTTTCTTCATTAATCTCCCTCTCAGTCAACAATCTACCTCTCTACCTATAGTTTAATTTCTTTTCCAGCAACAATTCACTTCTTCTCCGAATCACAAATGTTCTAAGCTGCTTCTCCGTCAATTATCTTTTCTGATAATCTTTACTATAATTGACCTTTTCGTTTATCCAAAAAAATGACTTTTCCTTTATGTGGTATTGTATTTTCACATCATGATAATTGTATTTTTTTTGGTATCATCAAAAGTAACTGGCATTTAAATTAGTTTTGCATATATATATATATATATATATCTATCTATGTACTCTATAAAATGACGTACTGGTGTTTTTTGGCAAACTTTACCATCTGACCCAAATGCCTCCATTTACTACTTCAATTATGACTAATGCCCCCATTTAACATCTCTTCATATTTAAATCTCATAATTATCTCTCTCTCTCTCTCTCTCTCTCTCTCTCACACACACACACACACACACACACACACACACACACACGCACGCACACAGAGAAGAATAATATCCCCCAAATTGCTTTCTTAATTTCATTTACTTTCCTACTTAATTTCTTTATTAATTAATTAGTAACTCCTACACCCCTTCTCTCTCTCTCTCTCTCTCTCTCACACACACACACACACACACACATACAAACAAGAAGAATAGTATCCCCCAAATTGCTTTCTTGATTTCATTTACTTTCCTAATTAATTTTTTAATTAATTAGTAACTCCCACACTCCCTTCTTTCTCTCTCTCTCTCTCTCTCACACACACACACACACATGCACACAGAGAAGAATAATATCCCCCAAATTGTTTTCTTAATTTCATTTACTTTCCTAATTAATTTCTTTATTGATTAATTAGTAGCTCCTACACTCCTCTCTCTCTCTCTCTCTCTCTCTACACACACACACACACACACACACACACACACACACACACGCACACACACATAGAGGAATATTATTGCACTATAATGGTAAGGAATAGATTTCATTATTTTCTATATAAACTTGTATAGCCAAGGGCTCATTGCAATGTAATGAATTTGAAGCTTGAAGTTATGCAACTCTGCTGTGAGATTCAATCAGTTATGGCATGAAGCTAGGACAGTGAGAATCTGAACAGGTGGATGGGAAACATGGATTATCTTTCATCATACTCTGTTTTATTCACCATGTATTGATTTTTCCTCCATCGATTAGCTTTGCTTTTTTAGGTTTTATTCACTGGTTTGCTTTAGATTTCATCATTAGATCTGGTTAGTAATACTAGTGATCAATTTCTGGTATTTCCAATATCAATAATCCTTGAGTTAACCACTGGCGGCACCCCTGTTTTAATCAATTTTCTGTCAATTTTATTATTGCACTTGAGATTGATTTACTTTTTAGGTTGGGACAAGTTTTTTGTGGACTTCAAAGCTCTCCTAATAGGGACAATCAACCAAGGTCCGAAGAAAATGACCATCAGATCTACCAATATACCTAAATACAAGCAAAGGCAAGGCAACCAAAAAGTTCCAACCACTCTAAAGTATGAAATTTTGGATTCTCAATAGCTGGTACTGGATTCTTCTGAAAAATAACTCCATCTGCAAGGAAGGGTAGAGATTCTAAATGTAACAGAAAGAAAGCATGTACTTTATCATTTAACATGTCCCCCGATCATATTTAACATACCATTATAATGGGATTCATCATGTGTATTGCACTCAACAGGTGGAAACAAGTTAAGGACATGAAGTGAAAGATTGAAAAGCTTCAAACTCTCTCTCTCTCTCTCTCTCTCTCTCTCTCTCGGAGAAAGCTTAAAGTCTTTTAGTGACTGCATTTTAATATTCTAGCAGATCATTGCTTTTTTTTTTTTTTTGGGGTGGGGAAGTTTACAACATTCTAATGGATGACATACAACTATAAAGATTTTTTAGTAGTAGTAAACCATGGCCAGTATCCAATATATAATAGTATAAATCCGATTGTAAAGGAATTATGAATTTAAAAAAAGGGAGAGTGTTCTTTGATCAAGCGGCATAAAAGAGTGCACCATTGAGCTGCGGTAAAATAGTATTGTACGTTGGAGGGCAACAAGGTCATTGATGTGATGAAGAAAGGGATGGAACAATGATGCTAGCGTGCCCTACCCTAATAGCAAAGAGAACATTTCCTTAAGAAAAAAAAAAAAGGTTGTTGATTCTATCCCCCATCTATTATATCAACCCCATAACACCATAATAGTATTGTACATTGTAGAGCAACAAGATCATTTATGTGATGAGGAGAGGGATAGACACAATGATGCTAGCGTGCCCTACCCTAATAGCAAAGAGAACCTTTTCCTTAAAAAACAAAAAAAAAAGGAAGGTTATTGATTCTGTTCCTCATCTATTATATCAATCCCATAATACCAGCACATAAAAACAATTGATGACCAAATAGAATGTCATGGGAAGCACTCACACTCGAAGTCTTTAGGAAATGGATTATGGCATTTTTACTTAATCTAAAGTGCTTGCGAAGACTTTATTTCCTTTTACTATCTTGCTAATGTAGTTGATCGAATACAAATAAATCCTTGAATCCTTTTATTTTCTTTATGAGGTTTGAGTAGTGAGTGTGTCTTTTTCTTATGTATTTCCTTATTTTTTGTTTCTATTTTATGCCTGCAATGCTATGATTTGACTGAATTCAAGTGGGAAACTAAGGTTTCTTTTGATTCTAATTTGTCTATCGTTATTCTTTTCTACTTTATTTATCCACATAAAAATGTCAATATATTCCAACTTCAATTAAGCGTGGAACCCTTGTTTTATAACAATATTTTATTTCATTCTCAGATTATTCATACGAGAGATTATTTCTCTACATTTAAATTTGATAGTTGGATGCATGATTCACTGGTTTGGAAACCTTATGAGAATTTCAGAACTTATTAGTCATCTAATCGCCAAGCCTAAATGATAGATTACCATCCAAACCTTTTCTTCATGTTGACAACTTGATTACGATCATGCTTTTGGTGACTCTGTCATTTCCATTACTTTGATGTTATAGTATATTATGCTTTAAACACTTATTTTATATTTTTAATTACGATCGTGTTCTTGGCAACTTCTTTTCATTTCCTTCCCCCCCCCTCCTCCTTTCCCTTGTAGAACAATTCGATGCCCATTTTATTGTTTTTGTTTTCATTGGAAAAAATGAAATAAAAACCATGCATCGATAATAGAAAATAGATCTGCACATTGTCCACTTAATGTATGCCATATATTGGCGCACAAGAAAGTTGAGCATCCAAGGAAGTCATTTACGACTTTTGATATCCTATTTAAAATGACGTGTACAATAGAAACAATTAATTCAATGACTAATGAGATTATGTACTAAGACTTAACTATATATCTTTAAGTAACGAATATAGAAGATCCAAGGCATTGGTTTGAGAGCATATACTAAACCTTTAGCATAGTTTGTGCTTAAATTTTTTCCTAAAAAATTAAAATAAAAATCGTTTTAGATCTTTTAAACTTTCTATATAGACTTGTGACTATATGACTAAGAAGTAACGCTAATTTAGAATCTATATAAAGATGATCTCTTATTGTCAAGTGTTCATATATTTTTTAATATTTTATCTATTTTCATGTTTTTTACATAGAGTTGTCCTTGTAGTAATTTTGATTTAAACTATTAATAGTCATTAGTTCTCTCTCTCTCTCTCTCTCTCTCTCTCTCTCTCTCTCTCTCTCTCTCTGTCACACGTGCATTTGCACGTACTTTTTCGCTAGTATATATCATACTATTATAAAAGTACATGTGCTCATGCTTCGCGTCTAATCTTTTCTTTGACTACTTTAGCTATCTTGCTTATTTAAATACATTATATTTTTCATTATCTTTTTTGTTAATTTTTTTTTATTTTTTCGATATTGTTGGTACCCTTTATATTTTTTATTTTTAAATATTCTCTAATTAAGAGTTTTTTTACCAAAATGTTTCTAAATTTTCTCCCTCCCCTCTTTCACATCCGTCTCTTTTCTCTTTCAATCCATATCTTTCTAAACAAAAAATCTACATTTTAGGAGTTATTATTACGAAAAAAAAAAATCTTTCTAAATTTTCTCCCTCCTCTCTCACATTCCTCTCTTTTAAATTTTAATCTACAAATTTCTAAAAATATATATATATATATATAAAATAAATAAATAAAAAAATCTATATTTTTGGAGTTGCTATTACAGAAAAAAAATCTTTCTAAATTATCTTCCTCCTCTCTCGCGTTTCTCTCTTTTAAAATTTAATCTACAAATTTCTTTTAAAAAAAAATCTATATTTTTTAGGAGTTATTATTATGAAATAAAAAATCTTTCTAAATTTTCTCCCTCCTCTCTCACGTTCCTCTCTTTTAAATTTTAATCTACAAGTTTCTTAAAAAAAAAAAAGGATTTCTAAATTATCTTCCTCTCTCATGTTTCTCTCTGTTAAATTTTAATCTATAAATTTCTGAAAAAAAAAAAAAGCTTTCTAAATTATCTTCCTCCTCTCTCACATGTTAATTTGTGGGACATATTAATGCAGCATGACTTATCTTATTTCATGTTCCAACAGGAAGGTGAGCCCGCCGATGACATTATCCATCTTCGCCAATATCACATTGATCGGCTTTTTAGAGTAATCACTAAAAGGTGTGTCGTGTACCAGGTGCACGAGGCTCCCACATGTGTGAGGTCCTCGGGAGAGGGGGAGAACTATGCAGCCTTACTCGGAGAATGTTGACAGGTTGTTTCAACTTTTTAGAGTAATCATTATAACCATTAAATAGACTTAAGGGGAATCGTATTGTATGTATAGTATCTTCTCTATGGACTAGTAATTGATCAGAACTTACACTATGCTAACATTGAGAACTTAAACTATTTAACTTCTCTATATACCAGTAATTGATCAGAACTTACACTATGCTAGAATGAAATATGCATCAACCACATTCACCATAACCATGTCAAATTTACTTCCTCTTTAGGTATTAGCTTCTCTGTTTAGTATTTTTTTGTACCATTTAATTTGTTTCTCACACCTATATGGGTTTAGTGTCAATGTATGATGCTTTATACATGTGGGTTAGTTCATGGTAATGACATTAGAGTTAATGGTGAGTGATTTAAAGGATGGAGAAAATGAATATAAGGAGAACAAGAAGAATAGCTAAGGTGGTTGGAACTTGGAACTATAGTGATAGCTGGAGAGCAATGCTAATTACCCTAATCGAAGGTCCCTTCTATAGATTTGCCATGGACCAAAGGAACAAGAAGCCAATGCCCATCTCCTTTCTCTCCCCTTAAGATCTCCATAATTAATTCTCTCTCTCTCTCTCTCTCTCTCTCCATAATTATTAACACACAAAAAAAAAATCCATATATATATATATTCAAAGAGAGAATTTAGGAATGTGAGTTCATAGAGAATATCTTCTCTTTCCCAAACTCTTCCCTTTCCCATGATCTCACTTCTCTCTACACTCACTTTTGTCCCCTTAAGATGTTAAAAATTAACAAATCTCTTACAAACCAATAATAGAGTCAAAGAGAGAATTATTTTGGTAAATAATATATATATATATATATATATATATATATTAGAGTTGGTATATAATTCATGGTAGAGAATAGGGATATGAGATAGTTTTTCTTTTTTGGTAATTTTTTTTCCATTTTTCTTCTAATTTTATCTAAATTTTTGGTATATGTACGTCTTCAATTTCTCTTTTTTAATCTTAAATAACTCTAATTGAAGAATACGTTGTAGCGCACCACCATCGAAGTATACTTGGTAACTTCTCCCTCTCTCTCTCTCCAAATGGCTTTGGATCTCCATTAACTAGAGTTGTTCTTCTTTATAGGTTTTGCACTCCTCTATCTATTCATCATCAAAGAATGTGTGGTATCTACCACCAAACGGCTTCGGTTCACCATTAATGATCACTATCTTCTTTCCGGGTATGGGTTTTCGGTTCCTCTAACTCTCCCTCTTCTTTTATCACAGTCACGACTTTTCTTCCCTTTCTAAAACATTTTTTTCTCCCTTAGTACTCTCATTGTAAAACTCAGTACTTCCTATACTAGTTGTATAAATAGTACATAAGATGTAAAACCAGCCATGGAACTGGGTGTAGGACTTCATGTTCAGAAGAAATATATCATTCTTGGTTTTACATTGTGTGACTTATTCTTTGACTCCTCGTCCACCCCAGGTTGGGCTCTAGAGAACACAAAGAATGGCACTGGCGCTAAACCTGTCAAAAATTTAGAAGCTGCAAGTGTCACTTGTAATTTTGTTGCGTTGTTGTTGTTGTTGTTGTTGTTGTTGTTGTTATTCTTATGTGTAAGAAAAAAATTTCTAATGATTCTCTTTCATTTTTGTCTACAAATTTAAATATCCTTTTATCAGAAAGTAACTATAATATTGCAAGATTTTTTTTAGTCACGGCTTCAACCTTCAAGTCTTCTGCAAGAAGAAAGAAATAGACAAGGAAAATATATTAGAAAGTGGTGGTTTCAATGATGAAATTCTTCAATTTCATAAGAAATATTATGATATTAAAATTATTTGAACATTTCATTAAGAAATTTTCATAGTTGGATCTTGTTATAAGCTATTTTGTAGAATCTACGCATCATGAAAATCAGAGTGAAATTAATTTTAAAAAGAAAAGGTTATAACTTTGAATTGTTGAGTGTTCTTCATTTTGAAAAAATAAATAAATAAAACAGACTTACCTTATCATGTAATGTAGCATAATAATAAGTACAAAAAGAGAGTATATTGTCGAGTTTCTAATGCAAGTTATACATTGAACTACCCTCGATAATGCAACAGTTAATAGTCGTTAGTTTTCCTTGCTCATAGCAAATTTTATATGAACTATCAATAATCATTAGTTCTCTCTCTCTCTCTCTCTCTCTCTCTCATAAGACCACACGTGCATTTGCATGTGTATATCTTACTAGTGTGTGTATATATATACATACTAGTAAAAAATACACATGCAAATGCTCGTGGGAGCATAAACGACTGATAGTAAATTAAAGCTTCATGTATCAATGGGCGAACGACGAAAATTGAACCCGCGCATGGTGGATTCATAATCCACTACCCTAATCCACTTGGCTCCATCCACCCGTGCTCTTTCTAAAGATTCAATATATTTTAATGCACGTGTATATCTTACTAGTGTGTATATATATATGCATCGAATGCAAACAAAGCGGGTGAACTTACTGATCTGATCTTTCGTATCCGGATTCCTCAACTAATCCAACTAATGCTGATCTATCTCTTGAATGGAAGCTAACAGCCAAGCATGGCTAAACATCCTAGCTTCAACCAGAAACCATCATTCGGAGGGTGGGATTTTTAGAGGAAAGCCTCATTTTTGGCTCAAAAAGTGTAAAAACCAAGTGCACGAATAGATGAAAACATACTCAAAACAGATTGAAATGAGTGTGCTAGTGCGCTTATGTCAGGTTACTTTTGTTAGCGTGGTATAGGGGAGCTCTCCAAGCATGGCATTGAGGGTTGCGGGGCATGTAGCTTCTTTCGGAGGGCATGCGGTGAAGAGCGCTTCCTTGCCCACTACTTTTAGCTTAGCTACGTTAGCCTGCCATGCCGAATCTTCCTTTTTTCTTGGGTTTTGGTAAAAGCTGAATCCGCTGGTTCAGGAATAGATGCTTCCTATGCTAGTAAAAAATAAGTGTGCATATATATACTAGTAAAAAATACACGTGAAAATGCATGTGGGAGCAGAAATGACTGATAGTAAATTAAAGCTTCATGTGTCAATGGGCGAACGACGAAAATTGAACCCGCGCATGGTGGATTCATAATCCACTACCCTAATCCACTTGGCTACATCCACCCCTACTCTTTCTAAAAGATTCAATAGATTTTATTTTAGCATTTTTCATTATTTCATTTTTTTTTCTTACCTTAAAAAAAAAAAAAAAAAAAAGGTAAAAATACTTATTGAGTAAAACATTACTAAAGTAACAAAGTAAAAATAAATGAAGGAGCAATACCAACCCTCTTGATAAAAAAAGAAATGTGGTATTGCTCCTTCAACAACTTCATTGAATAAGTGATGATCCAATGGTTCTTACTTAGAGAACCCTTGGGCGTAGCTTGGGAGCTTTATTGATCACCGTGGTTATAGTATGAATCTGAGGTTTTAATCGATTCATGGGGTTTTAACAAAAGAATTCCTATCAATAATAAATGACTAAATTATAATAGTAAATTTGTATTACACACAAAAAAAATAGGAAAGAGAAAATTCAAGAGTCCTATAACGATCAACATAAAAACGAATGCTCCAACTTGATATTTGGGCATTATTATCACAAACGCAAAAAATAATTATAAGAAATTATTGCATTATTGAGTTTAAATGAAAATATTAGTTTTCTTGGTAAAGAAGGAAAATATAACTACTTACCTAATAATTCATTGCTCATATCTATACCCAATTTCAATTCATTGATCTTGACAAAATTATATCTTGACTTTTCTATATTTAAGTGGGCATCAGCTTCTTCAATTTTTGTATTGACGTTTAGAGTCAACTCATGCATGTTCTTTGTTCACATTTGTGGACTTTGGATTGACTCTTGTAATAGTTGCATCAGATATGAGATAAGTCATTCTGATAGCCTATGTGTCAACTAATTGATCAACAATATCGTTGAACATTATTGCTTGAATATCTGTTCCCTATAAAATACAAATGATTTAACATTTAATTGACCATGAAAATATAAGTTAAAAAATAAATAATATTTAAAAAAAAAGAAAATATTTCAAACATACTGATGAGCACATTTATGTGTGAAATCTAAGTAGTAAAATATGTATTTTTACATATTTAGAATAGAGCTACCTTGGGTTTTACTCTCTTTTTGCAGGTTTTATATTTTAAAAGCCTTAAGCATTATCGGACGTTATATCTCTCCAACAACAACTACCTAGTGTAGTTGGTGAGCTATGGTATGCAAAATTCCCTTGCTCATCAGGAGGTCTAAAGTTCGAATTTCATGGTTGTCTTTTTTTTAGAGAATTATGTTAAAGATTTCATGCTTTTCACTCACTTAAAGCACTAAGGGCATGGAGGGGATTTCCACATCATCACGATTGTCCAAATCACGCAAGAGGAAAATCATCCAAGGAAAAAAAAGGGCCAACAAGAGTGTTGAGCAAGATTTGAAGAGAGGGAGAAAAAGAAGAGAAAAAAAAAAAAAGAAAAGAAAACATGCAAAAAAATTATAGGAGCGCAATAAATTTTTTACCCTACCTTCCTATTCCCTATAAATACAACTCGTGTAAGAGGAGGGGAGACACTTCATTCTTCTTCTAAGTTTTTTTCTAGTTGCTCTCTCTCTCTCTCTCTCACTCTCTCACTCTCTTTAGTTTTAGTTCTTCTTTGTTTTTTCTTTAATCACTTTTGTAATAGCTTTTTATTTCAATTAATGCAAGCACTCTTATTTTTATTCAGCCTTTTATTTTTATGATTTATGCAATTGAGTTGTAATTTTTAAATAATAGTTCTAGGCTTAGATCTAGGTCATAAGATCACGAGCCGTGGAGCATCTCTTTTTTAAGCTCAGTTTTTTTTTAAGATTTGTTTTCTCCAGGCCTAGAAATTTTAGATTTGGTTCATTCAGGATCTGGCTTTTAGGGTTGGCAGTATCTCAAATCACCCAAGCTTTCAAGTTCAAGCATTGATTCAGGTAGGTAGGCTTCTACAATAGTCTTCTCTCCCCCCTCTCATTTTCTCTTCTGACTACCCATTCTTTCTTAATTTAGGATTTTAATTTTAGTCGTTATATTATTGTTATCCCTTTCTCCCAAGGTTCATGGCTAGTGTATGTGTTGGCTTTGCCCCTCCTAGTCATAGAACCATCATTTTATTATTTTTATTTTAATTGCCTCACTTTCCCTAAAGCCAAGTAGAGTAACCCTTATAAGAGTGACTCTCTGGTCAAGTAGGGAAGTTCATATTATGATGCATCCCTCGGGCTAAGTAGAGAAACCTACTTGTGAGTCTCTCTCCACCTTTATCTCCTTTCTTTTACTTTATTTTTATTTCAGTATTTTTTTCTTTCATTGCTTTTTAATTACGAGGGTTGTTTATTTTCATTTATTTATTTATTTAATTTTAATTGCGTGGCTTGCATATTTAAATTCTTAGATGAAGAATGGTTAGGACGTTATTTTAGAAACATATGTTTAGGACGGTAGTAGAATTAGATCACAACCATTAATCGGTTCACTTTCGCATTATTAAAAGAAGCCAAAAATAAAGTGGTTGCTCTCCCTGTGTTTGACCCGTAGCTACATTGATCTGTACACTTGTGGTTACATTTTAAATCCTAACAAGTTTTTGGCACCGTTTCTGGGGAGATAGTTCCATGTTATTTTTCGCTTTCTTTTGGTAAATCAGAATGCTTTGTTTGCTTTGTTTTGTTTTTCTTTTTCTTTTATTGAATTCCTGAGAAGAACAACTTGCAATAATAGTTGTATTGGTGGAGGTCACCAAGCTTCACATTATGATAAAAACAAGTTTCACCCTATAGCAGTACCTTAGGAATTGAATTGAGCAACCCCGGATCCCTGCCAGTAAGCTCCCAAAAACCCAAAAAAAAATAATTAAATAAATCAAAAAATAAATGAAAAGAAAAATTCTTTCCATTCTTTTGTGCTTGTCTTACTCTAGTTGTGAGTAGTTTTCTGTTGCATGAGTGCTAAGGGGTACATAATACTGAGAATCGGTTAGAAAGAAGAAATCCAACAAGTAGTGACCATATACCTATACTCTCATCAATACCTTTCAATATGGGAGACCAACAGCCAAACCCTCCACTTAAATCTTTGAAAGATAGGTTCTACCCTACTAGAGCAGCCCAACCTTCCTACATAGTTCTACCACAAGCCCAGGGCAATAATTTTGAGCTCAAATCTCAGTACATCACTATGTTACCCCACTTCCATGGGCTGCCCTCTGAGGATGCATACGTATTCCTTAGGGAATTTGAGGAGGTTTGTGTTCTAATTAAGGTCCAACAATTGACTGATGATGCTATAAAATTAAAGTTCATAACTTTTACGCTCAAGGACCAAGCTAAGAAATGGCTCTATGGTCTGCCTACCAATTCCATTGCCACATGGGATGGGTTTACTATAGTCTTCCTGAAAAAGTTTTTTCCTTTGCATAAAACCAATAAATTCAGGAGTGACATTCTTCAACTCAGGCAGAAACCTAGTGAGTCGTTCTCCAAGTTTATGGAGAGATTTAAGGACCTCCTTCAGGAATACCCTCACCATGGAATTGATACATGGAAACTTTGTCAAATCATTTATGAGGGTATTGATTATCAGACCAAGCAGTTGTTAGAGTCTATATGCCCCAAAGGTTTTACATCTTTTACAGATGAAGACGACGCTTGGAACTTTTTGTTTGAATTGGTTGAGAAAACTAGAGAATGGGAGTCTACTCAAGAAATTAAGAGGACAAATAAGGGTTACCTTGTTGAAGGTGTTGTGGCCAAAGAGGCTCAACTTGAGAGTCGTATTAAGAGACTTGAAGCCATAGTAGTCAAAGGACCTGCCCAACTGAACCAAATAAATCATTCCATGTCTATGTGTAGTTGGTGCCAATCTCCCACTCATGTGATGGAGTGCCCTAATATTTCTGGTGTGAATGGTTTAAATATAGGTCCTAAAAATGTGAATGCCATGTCCAAAAACAACCCTTATAGTTAGACCTATAAACCAGGATGGAGGAACCATCCTAACTTCTCTTGGAATCAAGCCAATAATCAAGTAGGTCCTAATTTCCAACCCTTAAGTCAAGGGCAGTTTGTTCCCCAACAAGCCAATCATCTAGTAGATCCTAATTTCCAATCCTTGAGTTAAGGGCAGTTTGTTCCCCAACAAGCCAATCAAAGGAACCGCCCCAATCAGCAGAATAACTTTAGGATCCACACTCAATCTGCTTTCCCACCACCTCCTATAAATCAACCTTCAGGATTTATGAGAGGAGGTGGTGATTTGGCTAGGCTTTATTTTTTAGAGAAAAGTATGGATCTTCTCATGAGTACTTTCATGACAAGCCAACATAACATGGAGAAGAAAATCTCCCAACTTGCTAATTTTTTGCATAAAAGGGGAAAAGGTAAGATGCCTAGTCAGCCTAAACCAAATCCCAGGAATGAGAATATGAATCATCAACCAATTCCAAATCAGTTGAATTGAATTCAATAGAGTCCACAGCAAGAGCCTTCCAACCAATGTAATGTTGTTTATGTTCTTAAGAGTGGCCAAGAGTACCAACAGAGTGTTCCTAAATCTTTCCCATCTATTCCTTTTATTAACTCTCCTTCTATTGAGGACACAAGTGTGCCTCTTATTCCAGGTTTGTCTGATGAATCTAAAGCAACTAAAGATGATTTGGATGAGGAAACCTAACATGATTCTTCTGAAAAAGAGTAAAATCCTAACAGTGCTTATGTCCCTCCTGTCCCCTTTCCTAATCGGTTGGTAAACAAAAAGAAGACTGCTTCCATGGAAAAAAAATTTAGAAGTCTTCAAAAAGGTAGAAGTGAACATCACTGTTTTGGATGACATATTCTAGAACCCCGCCTATGCAAAGGTCCTGAAAGATTTGTGTACTCACAAACGTATCACTAGTGTGCCCAAAAAGGCATTCTTGGTAGGCAACATTAGTTCTATAATTACTCAGCCTATAGCCGCCAAGTATAAAGATCCAGGGAGCCCCACCATAGCTTGTGTAATAAGCAATACCTACATTGAGCATGCCTTACTTGACATTGGCACAAGTGTGAATCTTTTGCCTTACCATGTATATAAGTAACTAGGATTGGGAGAATTGAGAGCCAGTGGAATTACTTTTCAGTTAGCAGATAGATCTGTTAAGATTCCTAAAGGGATGGTTGAAGATGTCTTACTTAAAGTTGGGGATTTTTTATTCTTGTTGATTTCATTGTTTTAGACACCCAACCAGTTGCCAACATTCGAGACCAGATTCTAATTATTCTTGATAGACCGTTCCTTGTAACCAGTAATGCCATAATTAATTGTAGGAATGGTAACATGAAACTTTTTTTTGGCGACACTTCTGTGGATTTTAATATATTTAGGTTGGGTAAGCAACCAAATCCCCATAAGAAGGAAGTTCATATGCTCCAGGAAATTTCAAATTCCATTGAGATATATTTTGATATTGATTTTGGTTCTGAATTTCAAGAGTGTATGGAACAATTGGGTGGTTTTGATGACAGGATTATGTCTGAGGTTTGGAGTCTCCAACCACCTATAGAGCCCTTAGGATCCATTTCCAATTACATTCCCAAACCTTCTATATTGGAGCCCCCTAAGCTAGATCTTAGGAGTTGCCATCTAATTTGAGGTATGCTTTCCTAGGGCCTGACCAGACTCTTCCAGTAATAATTTCTTCATATATGACTTCTACCAAGGAAGATGAATTACTTAAAGTGTTAAAATACACTAATGAAGCCCTAGGTTGGACCATGGCTGACATCAAAGGAATTAGCCCTTCTATTGTTCAACATCATATTCACCTCATTAAGGGGTCCAAACTTTCAATGGAACCCTAGAGGAGAGCTAACCCAGTGATGAAGGAAGCCATTCAAAAAGAAATTCTAAAGTGGATGAATAATGGGATCATTTATTATATTTTTGACAGGGGCAAGCATTTTTGCAATAGATCATTTGAGGCCCTCATGAAGAAATTTGGGATCACTCATAAGTTGAAGCCCTTCATTGAGTTATCATCTTCTCTTTTGGAAGAGGTCTCCATGAACCTCTTTACACCGATGACTAACTTTTAACTAGGTATGACCCCCTTGCATTATCTTCACTTTTAATTCTTTCCATGCATTAAGGACATTGCATGACTTAAGTGTGGGGTAGGGAAACCATTTTTTGTTCTTTTCACTTTGTTTTGTTTGTTTTTCTTTTTGTTTTTGAGCTTGCTAAGGATGGAGTTCTACTTTGGATTTTGGTTAATGATCATACCATTCGGTTGCTTGATGTATGAAAATAAAAGTTTTGATTAAGGTACCCATCTTGAACGTATAAAACCCTGTTGAGAAGAAAGAAACAAGTATGTGTCTTAAGATGGAACTTTCTTTTGAAAAATAAGAGACCCATGTTTTATGGTGTTGGACCATATGTAAGTCTTTGGTTTCCTTGTACTCTTGATTTGGAGTTGAGACCTTATTTTTAATTTGGCATGAGTTGACAAATGCACAATTTTAAATGAAGTGTGAAATGTGGTATAAAGAAAAGTAAGAATTGATTCCCTTGAAACTAGACTGGGCATTGCACCTCAGGAAGCGTGGTAACTTGATCGAAACTCTTAGGGAGGAAACTTCTAAAAAAAAAACTTTGGCATCACTGTCTATGTGGGAATATACAAAAGGCTAAGCTACATAGTAATTGAGTGTCTGGTGTTTGCTTCACCATGTCATTCAGGTCAAAAATAGTAGAGTAGAATAGATTTTATAAAGCAAAAAAAAAAAAAAATGTGCAAATGTCATTAATGTTTGGTAATATATTTGGTCAAAAACACTCCAACGCCTTAGTCCTTGGTTCCCTATTTCTTCACAAGTGATTTTGCCGTAAGATAATGATGTTTTGGAAGAGACGAGGTGAGTTACAAATTAAGAAATATGCTAGTACCTAGAATTGATATGGGATAATAAAAGTTCAAGTGTGGAGGTCCCTTGTAAGAGGAATTATCTTTGCTCCTAATCGTATGGCCATTACCTTTAGCCAAGATTGGGATTTGTTTATTCTGAATTTTAGATGTATATTTACTGCAAACACTCACGAGACACAAATCGTCCACTAGGGGTGACCCAGGGGTTTAAGTCTTGTTGCACATGCTAAGTGCAACAGTGATTCCTATGAAAGTGAGTTAGTTTTTTTGTTATTTACATTTTAGTCTTTTTCTTTTTGTTTAGCTTGAGGATTAGCAAAGTTTAAGTGTGGAGGAATTCTGATGAGCACATTTATGTGTGAAATCTAAGTAGTAAAGCATGCATTTTTACTTTCTTTTTACAGGTTTTGTATTTTAAAGGCCTTAAAGATTATCTAGTGTCATATCTCTCCAACAACAACTACCTAGTGTAGCTGGTGAGCTATGATGTGCAAAATTCCTTTGCTCACTAGGAGTTCTCAAGTTTGAATCTCACGGTTATCTTTTTTTGGAGAATTTTGTTGAAGATTTCCTATTTTTCACTCACGTGCAAGATTTGAAGAGAATGAGAAAAAGAAGAGAAAAATAAATAAAAAAAAGAAAGAAAATGAGCAAAAAAATTATAGGAAATTTTTTCAAGTTTATTTCTCTCTTCTCTCTCCTCTACCTTAGCACTTTTGATCTCAAAAGATCTCACCTACCAATTGTGGGTTTCCCCCTTTTAGGAAAGAGAAATTTATTACCCTACCTCCCTATTCCCTATAAATACAACTTATGTAAGTGGAGGGGAGACACTTCATTCTTTTTCCAAATTATTTTTTTTGTTGCTCTCTCTCTCTCTCTCTCTCTCTTTAGTTTTAGTTCTTCTTTGTTTTTGTTTTAATCACTTTTGTAATAGTTTTTTTCAATTAATGCAAGCACTCTTTTATTTTTATTCAGCCTTTTATGTTTATGGTTTATGCAATTGAGTTGTAATTTTTAAGTTATAATTCTAGGCTTAGATCTAGGTGATAAGATCACGAGCCGTGGAGCATCTCTTTTTCAAGATTTGTTTTCTTGAGGCCTAGAAATTTCAGATCTGTTCATTCTATATCTGATTTTTAGGATTGGCAGTATCTCAAATCACCCAAGCTTTCAAATTCAAGCATTGATTCAGGTAGGTAGGCTTCTACAATAGTCTTCTCTCCCCCCTCTCATTTTCTCTTCTTACTACCCTTTCTTTCTTAATTTAGGATTTTAATTTCAGTCGTTATATTATTGCTATCCCTTTCTCCCAAGGTTCATAGCTAGTGTATGTGTTGGCTTTGCCCCTCCTAGTCATAGAACCATCATTTTTTTTTAATTGCCTCCCTTTCCCTAAAGCCAAATAGAGTAACCCTTATAAGAGTGACTCTCTGGTCAAGTAGGGAAGCTCATATTATGATGCATACCTCGGGCTAAGTAGAGAAACCTACTTGTGAGCCTCTCTCTAGTTTTATCCCCTTTCTTTTACTTTATTTTTATTTCAGCATTTTTTTTTCTTCATTGCTTTTTAATTACGAGGGTTGTTTATTTTCAGTTATTTATTTATTTAATTTTAATTGCGTGGCTTGCGTATTTAAATTCTTAGATGACGAATGGTTAGGACGTTATTTTAGATACATATGTTTAGAACGATAGTTAGAATTAGATCATAACCATTAATTGGTTCACTTTCGCCTTATTAAAAGAAGCCAAAAATAAAGTGGTTCCTCTCCTTGTGTTTGACTTGTAGCTACATTGATCTGTACGCTTGTAGTTACATTTTAAATCCTAACACGTACCTCCTTATTCAATAAAGTAATTTATTGTAGCTGTCCAGATCCGTTCGAACTATTGTAATTATTAAGTTCAGTTTTTGTCAGTACGAATGCCTTTATTTTCCAATTCTTGTCATTTGCCTTTAATTGATTAATATTGGTTAATACGGTTATCTTTCCTGTAAAAAATTATGTATTAATTTAGCGTAATGTATGAAATACGTTGTAGAGTAATCGCTATCAATCAAATGTAGAACTTCACACTAAATCTCAATCATATATCCTGCATAAGTTACCATGCACTTTCTATCTACAAAGACTCTTCCCATTTTCCCAACCAATCTCACACTCTCCCCGCACTATTGTTGCATATTCGAATTTTTTGGAAAGATTTTCAATGATGAATCAGTAGAATATCACTGCAAAAATTCTCTCTATTTATTTATGGACCTAGTTTTCCATAGCCCTAGGCAACTCGAAGGGAGAGAGGGGGTCTAGGTTTCTCGTCCCTTGGATCACGTAGTGAACCTCACTGTATGGTCTAGAGAAACTTTGCCCAATATTTGTCAGTTTTTTGGAGGAAAACAAGGATAAATTTTAGAGAGTAAAATCATCTAATAAACTGATATGACCGATCCAACACCAATTCCATCCTAATCGAATCTAATACTAATACCTTTATTGATCCTGATACGATTGATCGATACCTAATGGCCGATACCCAATACCTGATAACTCAAACCATGGTTGGGTACTTGGGTCTATAGGGGGTAGGACGTTCTAAGCATCAAGTTTAAGGTTAGACTTTAGGGCCTTGGGTTGGTTTGGTTTGAAATTTTGATGTGTTTAATCTTCCATTACTAATTTTAAGCTAGGACCCATAAATTGATCAGTTTAGAAATGTGTGGTGAACCAGAAGGAGCTTTTATAAGCATAATACATTCTTCCCGCAAATCCAGATAGGCAGACACCCTATTTAAAGAACTACTCCGGCAAAATCATTTACACCAATAAGTCAATAATGGATAATAAAGTGAGACTGAATGAACAAATGAGGCGGCACACAACAAAATATATTAAGATATGTAAAAGAAAGGGTAAAAGAAAGAAGTGTGTCGCTTGTTAACAGAGGAAATCTAAAAAAATGTATAAAATACCTTATTCTCTTGTGTGTGAGAGAAACCAAAACATGCCCATGAATCCTCCAAGCGGTGATCAATTCTTCCAGGTTGCTGAAGGAGAAGAATCCATGAAACACAAGATAAAAGGCAATCCAAAGGTTCTTCAAGACATACTTTGCCACTATCATATTTAATACAACAGCTAAGGGCAAGTTGAAAATCTGGTTTCTGCCAAAACAGTTCTTCAACCTCAGCAGGGGGATTAAATTGAAAGGTTGAATCTTTATAGTAGGTGGTTATCAAGGTAAAATAAGAACACAATAAACAAGGAGAGCAATTAAATGAATAAAGTATTAACCTTCTACATAATTGTTTTTTTTAAATAGTTGTCGACTTCATACCTCACTGTAGAAAACAGAAATGAGGTAAGAGAAAATCGAAGACATGCCCAGCTGTGAACGGGTCCAGCAAAACAAGTTTCACAAGTCCCTGGTACATGGCCTCTTTAACTCTTTCCTGACCACATCAGTCCAACCATAAGGATAAACAGGATAGAAAAGAAGCAAAACATAACAATTAAGTAAAATCTGTTCATTGTACAAAACAAGGGTCACATAGTTTTGCTACTTCTTTTCTCCCAGGGTGGGGGTGGTAAAAGAATAGTTTCTTCCAAGGAGTATAAGGGATTTCAGAAATTTATTCTTCTTTTTCAATCCCCACTGGGGGATATCCCATAAGAACAGAAAATCTAAAAAAATGTTGGAAAAAATATTGGGTAGAAGCCCTAGAGAGTATGAAGGAAATCCAAGTAACTTGAAAGAAGCTTGAGTATACATTTAAAATTCAGAAGTCAATAAAAATAATAGGATACAAATAGCATCTAATCTATCACAAAAAAAACCACATAAAATTACTCAACGAAGCATAAAAGGATCACAAATTCACTAACAGTTGTTGTCTATCATAATATTGGTGGCAATAGTACTACTGCTTAACATTTCTACAGTTCTGAGTTAACATTCTGATCACAGACAGATGTTTTTTTCACATTCCTAGGCTTAAAAGACAATTAAAAAAAAAGGAAGTCCCACAACTGACAAATTTTTTTTTAATTTCCAAAGTTTTAGAGCCTTAAAGTCCATTTTGCCAAAATTTTCAAGGAAATGAAAAATATATGTGAAGAAGAGAGAAATACCGTTAATATTTCAATATTTTCAAACTTGCACTCATACATATCCAAAATTAAGAATATCTGTATTTGCCATGACTTATTGCTCCCCTTCAAAGAAGTAAGGAAGTTTTTTGTGAATTTTTTAACCAAAAGGTGAATACAAGAGCTAAAGAAGAGAAATCGTCTCCATCAAGATCACACTTTTATAAGTTCCATATATCAATTGTGATTAGACCTGCCCTCATCCTGAATTTTCTTCTATTGTGCCTCTTTAGAATGACCAATTTCTCCCACCAGTCTGTGTACTTCTGGCCAGAATCCCCCACTTTCCTGAAAATAAGAACAGTAACCATGGAAAGAAAATGCTCTTGAAGAATAGTTCCATATGTCTTATTATTACTGGGAAGGTTTAATGTTTGTTTGGACTACCTATTGTGAATGAGATTGCTTTGAATATGGTGGCCTAATGATATATTAGATGTAATATTGCTTTGTATAATGACAGTTCAACTTGAATATGGGAACCCTTGCACCTGATTTTGAGGCTAGATGCTCAGAAGTTTATTCTTCCTTCGGTCTTATCAAGTCAGCTAAAGTTCCCAAAAACCACCCTCGTGTGTTGTCAATCCTTTCTTTGCTTCTGGAAAGATCTGTTCAGAAGAATGAAAAATTACTGGAGGATACACAAAAGAAAGATTAAGTTACAATATTTCATGGTTTAAGGGAACCCAGGCTGAGCATTCAGTGGTATGTGGATCACATCTTCAAGTACTCAAGCTGCAGCTTCCTGATTTGTTGTTGCTTACAATGTTCATTTCACTTCCCTCAATGTTAACCGCATTGTAATTACAAGTTTGATGGTAGCAGCAAAATTTATTGATGATGTGCAAGTATCAGAGCCTATATCCAGATCTCTTTATAGTTGGGTATCACATAGATGATAGACCTTTTGAGTTCTTATTATCATCATGACACTTGATCAGTGACTCATCCATTCAAGTTCTGATTCAGGAGGTCTTGGATCAGAAGCCGCTCAGTAAGTATGCGAATGGACCAGAGTAATAAACTACCGATATATAGCTAGAAGTTGGACAGCCCAAAGGAATAAGATTTGTGCTTAAGGTTACCGTCCCAATTTTACATCAAGAAATTTAAATTCAGTTTGATTTTAGGCCTATGCACAATTGAAGAGTTGGCAGTTAATTAACCTGTTATGATCAATGATGTTAGCCTGTGTGGTACAGATATACAAAATTAGCGAATGGCAATAATGGCTGAGGTCTTAGACACATTGACTTGGAAACTAATATGTTTGCTGTGGAATCCACATGTCAATGAAAGTAGACTTGAATAAATATTCATCTGAAGAAACATAAGAATATAAGAAGGGAAGATAAGTTTGTGTCTGAACAATTCTTCCCTTTCCTTGCCATTTACAGGCAGCTTGTGACAGACCCAGATCTCTGACAGCTCTCCGCCGTTAAGCTCTCCAAGTTTGCAAACAAGCATGTCTTCTACAGGAACCCTATCTTGTCTTCTCTCCTTAGTTTATTTGCACATAACAATTCAGTCCTTTTGACTCAACCTTGATGAGATCTATGTATAAAATCAAGTCTACATCGAATGAAATAGATGATGGACATACTACAGATACCAAAGTAAAGGTTCTTGCCTAATATGGTGCTGCTCAAGATTCATCTTTATATACCTACGGTGCAAATGCTGGATACGGACAGTACCCAGCATAGCACAAGTTTACTTAATTTTCTAGTAATTAAACTTAGAGATTACTGTCAATAGTAATGACATGTTTAGATTACTAATATGTTGTTCCTTCCATATGAGAAAGCAGATAACGTATACATATCTAATAAACTGACAAAGAGAACTAATAAAGTTGACTTAAAAACTTTAGTAGATGTATCTACAGAGAATGAGAAGGAGAATAATAAGAAAGGGGGCAAAGGATAATTCCACAAATAGATAATGAATTCCAACAACCTATTTTCAGTCTTCCCATTACAAGTCCAGCAGTACTAACCTCTAGTTTGGAGTTACAACTCCTAAATTCATTCACAAGATCGAACTGATTTTCATAATCATAATTTCTCCCACCAGTGTAATTCAAACCAGAGTCCCCCCTTTCCTGAAAATAAGAACAGTAACCATGGAAAGAAAATACTCTTGAAGAAATATTTGAACATATTAGGTCCTAATATAAGGCAACAGAAATAGCTAAAAAGCAGCCACTAAGAAAACGGCAAGAATCTCCCACTTACCTCCGGCTATAGAAGGAGAACGGAGTATGCCGCAGTTTTCCAGAGACGAAGTCATTGCCTCAGTGTTGAGAAACCACCACTTCTTCTATCACAAACAATACATGGAGAGTTTGTGTCACACCCCACTTCCAGTACACCCAACTTACCATTAGGAATACCGGCGGTGTGAGTAAGACACGTACCTGTCTTACAAACCTACCAGGATCTCTGACAGCAGTACCTTAACATTTCACAATCTCACATCACAAACAAACCAAAAGCAGCAGAATCAGAATAATATAGCGGAATCATAAATAAAATGGGGAAAATGTCTAATGATAAATAGTATCCATAATCGAGTTATTCTGGTTACAATCATCCATGACTTACAACTAATAAGTTCAAAAGTGTACCATCTACAAATTCGTATCAAAATCACCAAAAATACCGGACACCTCATGGTGCCGCGCATGCATAGAAATCACAAGCACAGTCTTGGCCATGCTCCTCCGCTTGCGGGATCCACTAGTCGCTCACTCCGTACTTGGGTCCAGAGGAAAGAAAATCACTAGCCATAGGCACAACCGTACCTGCATCATCATCTAAAAAGTGTGTATACGTGGGGTGAGCATTCCAACTCGCTCAGTGAGGGGTGGGGTCCATGCACATCCAAGCAAAACAATCACAATAATAATTTATGATGCATGATAACAGAAATTAAACACATAGTCCATGATGCTCGTGATGCAATTCATTTATTTTATTATCCACCTAACAATACAACTAAGTCTGGTAAATGCTACTATGGCACATTAGGCTATATCCCTCATCTCGGAACCACCATCGACTACACAGGATACAAACCCTAGCCAGGAATAGAAGCCGGCCGGTCCCCATATGCGTCCATGGGTCACCAAGAAAATCCCTGATAACCCCTTCTTGGCATCACGGTACCAGTACCACATCAGCCTAGCCAGAGAAGTTCCCGTCTCCGGTAACAATCACATTGTACAGCGAGTGTGGCAATCCGGAAAGGCACATCGAACATACCACAATGGGTTATCCAACACCTTACCCCCTGTTGGCAAGGGTTCGTAGCATAATGAGTGATACCTAACCACATATATGCTACATGCATTCATAATGATACAGTTAGTATGAATTACACGATACCGATAACACATCGGCCACAAAGTGTAACCCGATACCATTTACTTAATCTAACATGCATATAACAGTTGAGTATGGACTACGCAACACCGGTACCAATCGTCGACCACAAAGCGCATCCATTTCCAAATGTAGTCCCGGACCACACGATATCGGTAACATCGGCCACAAGGTGTAATCCGACTACAACTAACTCTAATGCACATAATCAATGCATGATGTAACACTCATACGAAAATCACGACACCGGTGCCACCTCGGCCACACGGATTCTGTCTCATACATACAATAAACACACAGTGATCACGATACTGGTACCACCTCAGCCACACCGGATCCCATCATACATATCAATAAACATTTCATATCAAATCCACAAGAATGTAATATATGATAATCATCATCATCACGTGAGCAATATAATTAAACATATTAAATCTACGCATGTGGGCAATTCTAGAATAATAAACATTCCTAAAATAAGGCAATTCATACCTCACCTTGTTTATGCTTGTGTGTTAGGGTTTAAGTAAAACCACCAATCGAGTAACTCAACTTTGACCTCGGGGCTCGTGCACATCACTATCCTAGACACAAAGGTAACCATATGTCAATACGTGTCGAAAACATCGGGAGCACCCACGTGGGTCACCCCCAAAGGCTACAGACAAGATCCATCAGTGACAGTAATGTCACCAAAAATATCCATCGGAAACAGGGTATTTCCACCAGAAATATCAGTCATGTTTCCAGTGGAATTGGCAGAGAGCTCATAAGGCTCTATGGTTCACCGGAAACAGCCCACCAAAAGCAGGCCCAATGTTTCCGGTGGCTTGCTTCCGGTGGCAGTACAGAACTATCCACTCGAATTGGGGCTTTTCGACTCAGGCCTGATCGTCAGGATTTGTTCCATAAGTTTGAAGGGAATGTTCCTAGCATCATTCTAAGCCAATAAAATCCCGATTCCACCAAGTCATTTGGAAGATAATTCGATAGAATGATCGAAACCCTAGGTGGTCATTTGGTCATTCTTGTTGCCGAAGCTCACCGGACTCGGTTTGAGCTTGGCAATGGCATCGGCAAGGTAGAACACGATTCCCGACCTCAAGAGGGTTTGTGCACTAAAATTACACCCATACCTAGCTTAACCTAGGTCAAAATGGAGAGTGAGGCTAGTAGGAGTGATTGCACTTGCCTCCAGTAGTGATTCAGGCAACTAGGCGGTAGCCAACACCAAGGTAAGTCCCTTCCCCCTCATCTTCCTCTTCTTCTTCTTCTTCCTCTCCTCTTTCTCTCCTCTCCTACGTTGATCACAAGTGTGAAATGAGGAATGAATCCTCATTTCTAACTTATAAGTTAAATGGGCCTTAGGGTTCATTTGGTTGAATCTTATTAGGACCGATCGGGTTAATACGACTTTCAGAGCTCGAGAACCCAACCACTTAGGTCCACAATGTGCTCACATCATGAGAAATATGTGGAGGATGATTTGGGATCATCCGAGGATGTCTACAATGTGAGTGGCGCGACCCACAGGCATCGGATCCTTGACAGCAGCCTGTTGACTCACCAGAAACACCCCATGGAATTCAGGCCTAGTACTTCTGGTGGCTTGTTTCTGGTGGTCATGTCTTGACTGCTTACTATCCACCAACTGACCTTGCACAGGTAGTTGCCCTCGATATATGCTGGGATTTATGTGTGAGAAGTCGGGTCACTTACCGTCTGGGATCGGAAGGTACGAACCCCCTCCAGTTAGATTGGCACGCGATGCATGAATATGTGGGGTCATCTCTCCCCCTTGGGCAATGGGTGGCTGCGAGCCAAAACCCGATTGTACTTTTGATCTCCAGTTTGAGACCTATCACAATAATTCAAATTAGACCAGGTCAGGGCATGGGTGTAACATTCCCCCCACCTTATAAGAATTTCGTCCTCGAAATTGAGTATACCTGGCAAATCAAACAATCCAAGATACTGCTTCATCATCTCGTCTTCCCGCTCCTAAGATGCTTCTTGTTCTGGGTTGTTCATCCATTTCATCTTGACAAAGGAAACGGTGCGGCTGCGGAGAACATGTTCTTTCCGGTCAACAATCTTCTCCGGATACTCCACGTAGGCAAAATCCTCGTTCAACTCACGGGTTATGTAATTCAAGATATGAGTGGAGTCGAATGTACTTCCTCAACATGGACACATGGAAGACATCATGTGTACCCTCCAACTCTGGTGGCAAAGCTATCCGGTAAGCTACCAGTCCGATCCTTTCCAGTATATCATACGGTCCCATAAACCTCAGACTAAGCTTTCCTTTCTTGCCGAACCGCATCACCCCTTTAACTGGGGAGATCCACAAGAACACCTTGCCTCTAACACCAAACTCTAGATGTTTCCTTCTGACATCTGTATAGCTCTTCTGCCTGGACTGAGCTACTTTAATTCTTTCTCTGATCACATTCACCTTTTCACTAGTAGCCTGTATCAAGTCAGGACCCAAAATGTGCCACTCACTAACCTCATCCTAACTGTAACTCATATCTAAGGCACATGCTCGAAGTAGGTCCTCCAATGTTAGGATAGTACTTTCCGACTAACCATCGGTCTAGGGATGAAAAGTTGTGCTGAAATTTAAATGGGTACCCATAGCCTTTTGCACACACGTCCAGAACTTATAAGTAGATCTGGGATCTCGACCAGAGATAATGCTAACTGGTACACTATACAGCCTGATGATGTTGTCAACATATAACTTGGCCAACTTATCCATAGAAAATGTGACTTTGATTGGGATAAAGTAAGCTACCTTGGTCAAACGGTCCACTACTACCCAAATGGCATCCATACCCTTCTGTGTGTGGGGTAAGCCTCTGACAAAGTCCATAGTAATATTCTCCCATTTCCACTCCGGAATAGGCAGTGATTGCAATAAATCATGGGGCCTTTGTCTTTCATCCTTGACTTGCTGGCATGTGAGGCATCTAGACACATGTGTGACCACATCATTCTTCATTCCCTTCCACCAGTAGGAGCCCTTGAGGTCCTTATACATTTTAGTACTACCGAGGTGAATGGAGTATGGAGAGTTGTGTGCTTCTCTCAAAACTATGTCTCTCAATTCATCATTACTAGGCACACATAACCTCTCTTTGAACTTGAGAGTCCCACTTTCAGTCACAGAGAAATCCGGGTCCCTCTGGGTTCCTCCTTTGTATTCTGCTATCAGTTTACTCTGCATCAATACCCTGGGCTACAATGATCTTATCCACCAGACTAGGTTGTACCACCAATGTCTATAGTGACAAGGTGACACCTTCCACTAGTAGCTCCAAATCCAGTTTCCTAGCCTCTTCTATGAGATACTCATTGGTGGTCAATGATGCAAGAGTCAGTGATTGGGATTTCTAACTAAGTGCATCAGGTACCACATTGGCCTTTCCTGGGTGATAGTGGATAGTACAGTTATAGTCCTTCATCAGCTCTAACCAATGCCTCTGTCTCATGTTCCGCTCCTTCTGAGTGAAGAAGTACTTAAGGTTCCTATGGTCACTGAAGATCTCAATCTTCTCACCGTACATGTAGTGTCTCCAGATTTTTAGTGCAAAAATCACTGCTGCCAATTCCAAATCATAGGTGGGGTAGTTCTCTCATAATCCTTCAACTGGAGGGATGCATAACCATTGACTTCCCATGCTGCATCAATACACAACCCAATCTTAGTTTGGAAGCATCATTATACACAACCATACCACCTGTACCGGTCAAAATTGTCAAAACTGAGCTGATACCAATCTTTACCTTAGCTCATTGAAGCTCTTCTCACAAGTATCAAACCACTCAAATTTCACACCCTTCCATGTGAGTCGGGTCATCGGGGTAGCAATATGGGAGATGTTCTCAATAAACCTCCTATAGTATCCGGCCAATCCCAGAAAACTACATATGTCTGCTACACTCTTGGGAGTCTCCCATTGTAGGGCTGCCTTCTCCTTGCCTAGATCAACCTCTATGCCCTTGTCTGAAACAATGTGGCCTAGGAATGCCACCTGTGACAACTAGAACTCGCATTTGCTGAACTTGGGAGTTGTTTCTCCCTCAACTGTTGTAACACTAAACTTTGGTGAACAGCATGTTGCTTTGCACTCTTGGAGTAAACCAAGATGTCATCAATTAATACAATCACAAACTTGCTTAAGACATCCTTGAATACCAGGTTCATCAAGTCCATAAATGCAGCCGATGCATTGGTCAACCCAACTGACATCACTAAGAACTCATAATGCCCATACCTTGATCTGAAGGCCATCTTACTGACATCACTATCCTTGATCCTGAGCTGGTGGTAGCCCGATCTAAGGTTAATTTTAGAGAATATTTTGGCACCTTGCAACTGATCAAATAAATCATTTATTCTTGGCAAAGGATACCGGTTCTTGATGGTTAGCTTATTAAGCTCCCGTAATCAATGCACAACCTCATACTTTCATCCTTCTTCTTGACGAACAATACGGTGCTCCCCATGGAGACACACTAGGTCTAACGAATCCCTTCTTCAAAACATCTTGAAGTTGCACACTACAATTCTTTCAACTCTATGGGGACCATGTGGTAAGGGGCTTTTGACATTGGTGCCAAGCCGGGGAGTAGATCTATAGCAAACTCTGTCTCTTGGTCTAGGGGCAAACCTGTCAAGTCATTTGAAAATACATTGAGAAATTCCCTCATTATATCTAGCTCGATCAATGGCCTAACTCCTATCTCAGTATCCATCACAGATGCTAAGTAGCCTTGACATCCCTTATCCAGTAGCTTCTTCATCTGAAGTGCTGATATGATAACCTTCTTGGGTTTCTTGGGCTTATCCCTTGGAAAACAAACTCATCATCGTCACGAGGTCTGAAAATGATAGTCTTTTCTGCACATAGCACATTGGCTCTGTATGCGAACAACCAATCCATTCCTAGAATCACGTCGAAAACGGTCATATCCAACTCGATTAAGTGAGCATTCAACTCATGTCCACCTATGATCACTGGACAAGGCTCATATACATAGTTCAGACCTACTACACTTCCTGTAGGGGTACTCACTATCAAACATTGAGTCAGTCCCTTGGGTGAAATTCCCATCTTCTTCGCAAATGCTAGTGACACAAAAAAATACGAGGCTCCTGAGTCAAATAACACATGAGCAGGAAATAATGATATCAATAATATACATGTCACTATACCGGGTGCAATCTCTGCATCTTCAGCGGTTATAGCAAACACTCGCCTCGTGGTCTCTGGCCCTGTGGGGGTTGTGCTGGTCTAAGTGCTGCATAGGTCTGTGGGGCCTAGGTGGCATAGTGTATGGTACATCACCTGACCTCCGGTGGGGGTATGTCCTCGCTAGGTGGCCCGTTGATCATAATGAAAACACCTTGGGCTCAATCCCGAAGACTGAGACATAGCACTAGATCAGGAGGGCTAGAAAATCTGACTATCTTCAGGCTTTTTGGACTGTACTGGGGTTGGGTTGATATAAGGCACTCGGAAGGGCTTGCTACCTCCCCTAGAATTAGGAGAACCCATTGGTCTCTTTCCTGTTCCTTGATGGCCCGAGAAGTTATCTTTGTGCTAGACCTCAATAGATTTGGCCACTTGGACCACCTCGGCATAAGTCTGTAATTTCAACCCAACTATGGTTGATCTAATACCTGTCCTCTACCCTTTCTCAAACTTCTTTGCTTTAGCTCTATCACCTCTGAGATGCTAAGGAGCAAAATGGAATAGCTCCTCAAAACATTACTGATACTCGAGCACAGATCACGAACCTTATATCAACTGGGAGAACTCACTCTCTCTCCTATCCCGAAAGCTTTTCGAAAAATAGTTTTCAAAGAAAACCCCCTTAAAGTCTGCCCAAGTAGGATTTGGGTAACTCGCCCTCAGAATGGGCTCAGTAGCACTCCACCAATCATCAACCTCATTATGTAGCTGATAGCCCACACATAAAATTTTTTACTCTTCGGTGCAGTCCATTAGCTTGAACACCTTTTCCATACCGCCAATCCATCTTGATGGATACAATGGATCTTGGCCCACCTTTGAGAAGCATATGGGCCTAAGCCGTTGAAACTTCTCCACCATCTTTGTCAAGTCTATCCAGCCCTCTACATAGGCATGGGCTTGTTCAGGTATCAGGTCTTGCACATGCCTGTGACATTTTACCGCCCTTGCCATGTACTTGTGCCCCACCTAATGTTTGAAGGGTAGCCGATCCAGCGGTACTGGAATAGGTTCCGTGGAGAAGGAGGTGCAGGTGATGCACTATGGGCTCCCATTGCAGCTTGGATCCGATTATCGATCCTGGCCATGAACTGATTTTGTCTTTCCTCGACTCCCAGCATCATATTATCCATGTTGGAGGCCACATCATGTGCAGTAAGTACCGACGGAGCCGAGGTGCATTGCGATGCCTACCTAGATTTCGTGTAGAGGAAGCGGGAGGTGACAGGCACGACTAGAATCGGGACCGAGTGTTCCAATGTGACATAAATTCTATGGAGGAATCCAATTAGTTCACATGCATATATAAGGTTGCATGAAGCTTGGAACACATGCATGCATAGGGGTCCCACACATATACAATAAGCAAAATTAGAGTTAGGTTATGCCTAAGTGGGGTCCATAATTAATTGGATTGATCGCATGCATATCACAAAGGGCACACAATCAAGGAATGAAATAATAATAAATATTTTAAAAATTAAATAAAATTTTATTTCCAAAAATAGCCCACTGGAAACAGGGGCAACTTTCACCAGAAATATCGGTACTATAATATTTGAAAAATAAAATAAAATTTTATTTTCAAAAATATCCCATTGGAAACAGGGACAAGTTTCACCAGAAATATCAGTACTATTTCTGATGGGACTGGTAGAGGCTGATTTGGGACTTTTCAACTCACCAAAAATAGGCATCGGAAGCAGGTCTAGTGTTTCCGGTGGACCTAAAACGGCTATAAATAGACTCAGGTTTGTGTCTTAGGTCACAAAACCCTATTCTAACTCGTGGAAAGGAGAGGAAATGGCCAAGAAGGGTTTTCCAACTCATTCCACACCTTTTCCTTATGATTTCGCGATCGATTGGCACCACCTATGCACCAAATGTATGTTTTCCTCTTTCTCTAACCTAGTTTTGAGATTTTCTTCTCTATGAGCATTACGTCAACCTATTAAACTAGGTTTTCATTCTTGAATCCTTAGGAATCATCTTACAATAATGTCTGTGTCGTGTTCGTACTCGCCATGTCGTTGAACAAGAGGAGCAAGTTGTTCCCGCTGAAGCACAGTACAACCCACTCCTATTCCACTCCGTGGCTAAGTGAGATCATTGGGAACACTTCGAGCACCGTAATATGGACCCAAGGATTTATGTGAGGACAAGGGATTTTTGGCGGTTCCACCTCCGTCAATGCTTTGAGGTGATTGGGTGGTACGGCATCTTGAAACCCAACAAGAAATATACTACCCAACGCTAGTTAGGTTGTTATACTCCAGCATCCAATGCGTGAATAGAGGCACCGAAGAGATGCAGATCACCTCCTACGTGAAGGGGGTCGAGATTTCTTTTGACATGAGGCAACTGGCCAACCTTCTGATGGTTGACAATATAAGAGATCTAGTTTATTACCCGCCTCGGACTCCAGCCTATGATTTTCAGAGCCCCGATACTCTTCAAGAAATAAACAACATGTTGACAAAGCATGCTCGTGGATGAGATCGCACAAGTAACTACCTTGCCACTCCAAAGATTGTTTGTCATGCAGTCCAGCTGAACGTTCTCCCCACCTGTGGGCACTATGATGAGTTATCCGTATTGCATGCATGTAACGTACTGCATTTACATGGGGGTGCAGATACGTCTTCCCTACCTTTTGATGTGGATCATGGTAATTCGGTCCGAGGGACAGGATGGCCAAGTCGGGAACCTATGCTATGGGAGGATACTAACAGACATCTTCTGTCACACCCCATTCTCACGTAATCCAAGCTGACCGGTTAACACCGTTAACCCAAACCTCGCCAGATCATCGATATTGTATTCCACCACAAAGATACACACAACTAATATAAACTCATCGATCACGAAGACTAAGTTTTACCTGTGAATAATCCCATAATACTTGATACCCGGATTGTGATACAATAATTATATACATGTGGGTCCGAAGGCATGATATTTACACAATAAAAATAAAATTCAAATATCAAGTACATAAGGAAATCCACCAAAACAATCAGAGTACACAGCTCGGCTCGGTATCAAGGCTAGAGCTCAGCTCGGCATCAAGGGTTGAGCCCAGACATCACATAGTAGAGCTCACTGGCCTCGAGTGCAGATCAAGACGGCCTCAAAGGTGGAGCTCACTGCCTCAGAATCGCGCTCCCAAAGACAACTCTCGCATGAGACGCCGTCAGGTTTAACTCCTCGGGGTCCACCAGTCCTCTTCAGAAACTCGACTGGGACCCACCCGTGCTCCTCGGATGTATGACCAGAAAATCATCTAAAAGGGTGTATACGTGGATGAGCTCACTAGCTCAAGAGTGGTAAGATGGACCACACAGCCACACATTAAAAACACATCATATGCACTACATGCCATGTTATACATTTTAAATCACATCCACCTAAGCAACATTACTAAGTCCTTGGTTTTAGTGCTACTACAACCACAAGGCCAGATACTCGGTACGAAGCTGCGAACTCCTCCCGCGACACGCCCATAGGGCAGTTGAGAAGGCCCACCGTGAGTACTCAAAAAGTAAAGACAATGCCGCCCACTCGCTCTCAACAGAAATGTAAATGATCGAAAATAAAGGTGCTGACTCTAGCAATTTAAAAGCAGACGATTGGCCCTCTTGAATGTACCACCGGGTTGCCGATCGTCTCTACATGACCGGCAAGCATGTCGACCGCCACAAAGGACTCGACACCCGACCACCGCTTCCCCAAATGATAACCCAACACCTTAACCTCATGGGAAGGGTCGAGCACGGATGGTGAAAATCCTAATACCGCATGCTCCTATATGACAATAGTACGATTGCATAGTGCCTCCGTGTCCCATTCCACGGGCCACCAATGCACTCGTTTCCAAGCCTACTACGGCATCTAGTCTATCAATGCATCATGCACCATGATGTTCACATTCAACATATAAACATCTCATTCAATTGGCATTTAGAAAGTAAACATAGCACATATGCATAACAATGTGAGGAATGACTAATCTACATGGCATATTCATGATGGCATGACTAGACTAGATATAATTAAATGAATGCCAAACAATGCCTTGCAACAATGCCAAACGTCCTCTCCCAACTTACTCAGAAGGCATAAAGATTCCTGCTCGGTACGGTGAGATCCGTGAATCGGGTAGGATTTGGTGAACCTAACATAATTGAGCGGGGTTAGTACTTCACCATTTTAGGATCAAAATTAATGAGATTCGATGACAAAATCATGTTTAGAACGTTAAAAGAAGGTCACACGTCCGATTTGGGTTCAATCGGACATAAGGATCACCTTCGGGGCCACACGGGTGGGTCAGACAGGTGGGCTGTCTGGCCCACCGGTCCTACCCATCGGTTTGGACCAGCGGGTAGGGGCCCGCTGATAGGGCCCATCGGTTCCACCCGTCGGTTGGGCCAACGGCCCCTGCTAGGACCGGCCGGTAGGATGGCCCGCCGGTTGGCCCGCCGGTTGGGCTCCGGCTGGGCCGAAGGCCCTCGCTTCTCGTGGGTGCCCACAGGCGGGTAGGGCCCCACCGGTTGCACCCACCGGTCTTGGAGGGAAAAACCCTGTTTCTTCCCAACTTCCTCCATTCTTTGGGGATTTAAATGGGGCTTTTCCCAACCCATTCTTCACACCTTCAAGGTCCTATAGGATGGTTCTAACCTAGATCTTGGTTAGATTCAAGTGATGGGAAACCATCTTACCTTCTTTGCTCAAGAACAACTTCAAACCCTCCAAATCACTTCAAACCCACAATGCTTCTTCCACCTTGTCAATACCTCTTCAAATCCTTCAAGATCAACACATAAATCATCTATTAAACCTTAGATTCATCATTTCAAAGGGGATTTACAAGATCTCAAGAAACCCTACTCGAATCAAGGGTTTAAGCTTGGGTATAGTGAATATTCAAAGAACTCGACTTTGCTTACCTCCAAATGTAGATCTAGAGTTGAAGATCACTCTTCTGGCGCCAGAATGGGAAGATCAAGCTTCGGCGCCGCTGAAATCCCTCTTTTCTTCCTCTTCCTTTTCTTCCTTTCTTCCTCCCTTTCTTTTCTCTCTCCTCTTTACTCTTCTCACCAACGTACGGGTGTCATAAATGAAAAGAAAATAAAGTCATAAATGTTATATATATAATTCCTAAATAAGTGAATAGTGCACATGGATGGGTCACTCAGGTGGGTGGGTGCACCCACCTGTCCGCCCACCTGAGGGCCAAAACTTGGGATTTTAACCGAGTTCGGGCCTCGGTGCGAACCTCACCCCTGGCATACGATGTAGCATACGTATATACCTTAAAATACGGCTATAATACCTGCTTTATCCGTGCATGGCCTTATGGTAGGTGCATGTACACGGCTTGGGCACTCCTGCCTCTTCCGCATCGGCTCGACTTGTCGGGCCAGCCGGTGTTTAAGGTCACCCTAGCCATCATAGCCCATAAGGAACCCACTCTAACTCCCTCTGGTTCGGTTCCTGCACGGTTAAACCGGTTCAATCGCGAAATCAGACCGGGCTTAAGAAGCAGGGTATTACATCTTCCTTTGCTTTGGGGTGGATTTAGAGGGCGAGGGATGCTTGGGTGATGAGGTCACGGACCTGAGGAAGATGACCCTAGACATGGGTGAGGTATCTCCTGCTGAGGAGAAGGATGAGCAGCCTATGGAGGTAGAGGGTGGCGGTGCAGGCGATATTAGTGACAGTGTTGGTGATGTAGGGAGAGGAGCTGCTGGGGTTGGTGGTGTCCCACCACCTAACCCACATGCCATGGGTTCTACTGTTGCCTCCACTTCCCGTGGCACCAGGGGTGCGAGGCCTTATGGTCTCAACGATGTTATGGCACACCTAGACACTACCACATCATTGTTAAGGAGCATGGACAGTTGCCTCAAGAGCGTAGATAGGACCTATTGTCTCATGGACAATAGAGTGGCCTCCCTTGAGGCACAGATGCACGCAATGGTCTCCATCTTGGCATACCAGTGCCACCTCTAGGAACATATGGTCCAGACCAGGCTTAAGGCCAAGGACAGAACCAGCAGCAGCAGCATCAGCAAGAGTAGTGGCATGTTGCCACTATAGTTTTAGGATTTCCCTTTACAATGTTTTCTTTGAGATTTCTTGTTCTTGGTTTAGTTGAACTTTTATTTTCTGTCATTTGCTTCAGTTATTTAAATTCCTAGACTTAGGCTAGTTAGAATTTGTAGCTTTCAGTATTTTATTTTATGAAAAGGTGTAAGCATATGTAATCAAATTCCTTATTTAATGAAACGGCTTTAACATCTATGCTTGTCTCCTAGTTTATGTAATTATATTATTATTGCCTTTGAGATTTTTATTTAAATCCTGATTTCCCCAAGTCATGGTTTGGTTGAGATTGTGAGTTAAGGCAAAGCTTCAAGCTCTGATATCATAGTTGTCACACCCCACTTCCAGTAGACCCAACTTACTATTAGGAATACTGACAGTGTGAATATGACACGTACCTATCTTACAAACCTACCAGGATCTCTGATAACAGTACCTTAACATTTCACGATCTCACATCACAAACCAATAAAAAGCAACGGAATCAGAGTAATATAGTAGAATCATAAATAAAATGGAAAAAATGTCTAATGATAAATAATATCCATAACCGAGATATTCTAGTTACAATCATCCATGACTTACAACTAATAAGTTCAAAAGTGTACCATCTACAAACTCGTATCAAAATCACTAAATACGCCGGACACCTCATGGTGCCGCGTATATATATAAATCACAAGCACAATCCTGGCCATGATCCTCCGCTTCTGACATCCACCAATTGCTCACTCGGTACTCGGGTCCGAAGGAAAGAGAATCACTAGCCATAGTCACGATCGTACCTGCATCATTATTTAAGTGTGTATAAGTGGGATGAGTTTTCCGACTCACTCAGTGAGGGGTGGGGTCCAAGCATATCTAAGTAAAACAATCGCAGTAATAATTTATGATGCATGATAACAAAAATTAAACACATAGTCCATGATGCTTGTGATGCAATTCATTTATTTTATTATCCACCAAACAATAAAACTTAGTCAGGTAAATGCTACTACGGCACATTAGGCTATATCCCTCATCTTGGAACCACCATCGACTACTCAGGGATACAAACCCTAGCCGTGAATAGAAGCCTGCCGGTCCCCGTATGCATCCATGGGTCACCCAGTAAACCCCTGATAACCCACCAACTGGCCTGGTACCACATCGGCCAAGCCAGACAAGTTTTCACCTCTTAAAACAATCACATCGTACTACGGGTGTGGCATTTTGGAAAGGCCCATCGAATATACCACAATGGTTTATCAAACACCTTACCCCCTGTTGACAAAGGTTCGTAGCATAGGGAATGATACCTAACCACATATATACTACATGCCTTCATAATGATACAGTTAGTATGAAGTACACGATACCGGTAACACATCGGCCACAAAATGTAATACATCTCCAAATACAATCTCGGGTACACGATACCGGTAATACATCGGCCACAAAGTGTAACCCGAGACCGTTACCTAATCTAACATGCATATAACAGTTGAGTATGGACTACACAACACTGGTACCAATATCGGCCACGAAGCGTATCCATTTCCAAATGTAGTCTTGAAGCACACGATACCGCTAACACATCGGCCACAAAGTGTGATCTGCTACTCCAACTAACTCTAATGGACATAATCAATGCATGAATGCAACACACGTACGGTAATCACGGCATCGGTACCACCTCGGCCACGTCGGATTTCGTCTCATACATACAATAAACACAAGGCGATCACGATACTGGTACCACCTCGGCCACACCGGCTCCTGTCATACATATCAATAAACATTTCATATCAAATCCATAAGAATATAACATATGATAATAATCATCATCATGTGAGCAATATAATTAAACATATTAAATCTACGCATGTGGGCAATTCTAGAATAATAAACATTCCCAAAATAAGGTAATCCATCCCTCACCTTGTTTATGCTTGTGTGTTAGGGTTTAAGTAAGACCACTGATCGAGTAACTCAACTTCGATCTCGAGGCCTGTGCGCATCACTGTCCTAGACACAAAGGTAACCATACATCAATACATGTCGGGAACACCGTGAGGGGCCACGTGGATCACCCCCAAAGGGTACAGACAAGATCCTTCAGTGACAGTAATGTCACCAGAAACAGGGTATTTTCACTAGAAATATCAGTCATGTTCCCAATGGAACTGGCAGAGAGCTCATAAGGCTCTATGGTTCATTGAAAATAGCCCACCGGAAGCAGGCCCAGTGTTTTCTGTGGCTTACTTCTAGTGGCAGTATAGAACTGTCCACTCGAATTGGGGCTTTCTAGCCCGGGCTCGATCATCAGGATTTATTTCATGAAGTTTGAAGGGAATGTTCTTAGCATCATTCTACGCCAATAAAATCCCAATTCCACCGAGCCATTTGGAAGATACGTCGAACGACTGAAACCCTAGGAGGTATTTGGTCATTCTTGTTGCCGAAGCTCATTGGACTCGGTTTGAGCTCAGTAATGACACCGGGAAGGTAGAATACGCATTCCCCGACCTCAAGAGGGTTTGTGCACTAAGATTACACCCATACCTAGCTTAACCTAGGTCAAAATGGAGAGTGAGGGTAGTAGGAGTGATTGCACTTACCTCCGGTAGCGATTCCGGCAACTAGGTGGCAGCCGGCACCAAGGTAAGTCCCTTCCCCCTCATCTTCCTCTTCTTCTTCTTCTTCCTCTCCTCTTTCTCTCCTCTCCTACATTGAGCACAAGTGTGAAATGAGGAATGAATCCTCATTTCTAACTTATAAGTTAAATGGGCCTTAGGGTCCGTTTGGTTGAGCCTTATTCGGACCGATCGGGTTAATACGACTTTCGGATCCCGAGAACCCGACCACTTAGGTCCACAATGTGCTCACGTCATGAGGAATATGTGGATGATGATTTGGGATCATCCGAGGATGTCTACAATGCGAGTGGCGGGACCCACAGACATCGAACCTTGACAGCAGCCTGTTGGCTCACCAAAACACCCCACCATATTCAGGCCCAGTGCTTCTGGTGGCTTGTTTCTAGTGGTCATGTCTTGACTGCTTGCTATCCACCAACTGGCTTTGCACAGGTAGTTTCCCTCGGTCGTGGTCATGGTCTTTCGACAACTTCGGTAAGTGCCGAGATTTATGTGTGAGGAGTCGGGTCACTTATCATCTGGGATCGAAGGTACGAACCCCCTCCAGTTAGATTGGCACGTGATGCATGAATATGTGGGGTCATCTCTGCCCCTTCGACAATGGGCATTCGTGAGCCAAAACCCAGTTGTACTTCCGATCTCCGGTCCGAGACCTATCACAACAGTTCAAATTAGACTAGGTCAGGGCATGGGTGTAACAATTTGCAAATCTTAGAACTCAAGAATCAACAAAGTTTTCTAAGTCTTACACATTGAAGATAATTTAAAACATTGCAAGGAAGGGGATTCAGGAAAAGGGTTTAGAGAAAGGGTTGGATGGGTAAGGGTTGCACAGAGAATGAGGTGGGACGTATATGGGGAGAGGATTGCAAGGATTTTTCAAGAATCAGAGGAGAGGAGGCAGTCGATTGTTTCAAGAGTTGATGGGGAGGAGAAAGTCGTTTGACAGAGAGCTAGGGCATTGAGGACGAGAGACTAAGAGGGAAAGATAGCTTGTGAATACGGTTGTGGTCAAGTTATTACGTTTGGAAGAGTATTTAATTATTAAAAAATTAGATGCAAAATAATAAGGGTATCGATAAATTGGAAAAAATAAAAAGATGTAAAAGACAAAATGATATGAAAAACGGTATTTAAATAAGAAAGAATGGTATAATTGTCTAGAAAAAGATTAGCCACGAAACATGAGTACACGCACTTAATAATAGTATAATATGATATATATATATATATATATATATATGAAGATATATTGTATGATTACACAGATGTTCATATTCAATGGCTTAGATTTAATGATTCTTATTGGCGGATGTTAAAAATGTAGCTAAATGGAATCATCCTTAACCACACAGCCAAAGAAAACTTTGTCTAATGAAAAATATGCATTATAAGCCAAAAGGAAAGATCAGTTGGCCCTACCCATCCTCTATTTGTCTACTTATTCCGCTAGGCCGGACCTCCATTTTTTTTTTTTTTCCAAGTATTCATCCGACTTAAAGCTCATCTTCCGCTTTTTCGCTTGTGGTTTTTTTATTTGTTTCATAGGATACTTCCAAACCAGAACCTACAACATTTTCTATAATCTTTGTCATTAAGTTATGTTAGAAGCGTTAAACCATTTTAGTCTTGGTGAAATTCGGGTTTGTAATTTTTATGGTGAGGATTGGTGCTTTAACGGTTACGTTTTGGTTTTCCGTCGCTTGTGCAATGCTTGCATATCATCATATATAGCTCTCATTGTTTGGTATTTCGCAAAGGCCATTGCCATGTCTTTGAGTTATATAAATCCAACCACTCCTTGGTCTCCTTTTTATTGCTTCATGAGTGTAAGAAGATTTGATAATTACATCACGATAACCCAAATTGTTATTATGGAGATCTTTACCTAAATTGATTTTAGGAAAAAGAACTATGTATGGCAATGTGGTCTACACTAGCACTCCCATCCATCTCTCTCTCTCTCTCTCTCTCTCTCTCTCTCATTTGAATAGACTACCCCTTATCTTAAGGAAGAAAGTTAGATGCAGGAGCGATGGTGCAAGCATGCTCTGATGGATAGATAACCACTTTCATTGTTTATATAGGAGCTAACACTTTCCGCTATTCTTAGAATCCCATCTTACCTTCCAATTACTAGGCTATGTTTGGTTGCTAAGAAATGAAAAAAAAATTTGAATTTGAGGAGAGAGATAAATACATAAATCAATTATTGCATTTTTTTTATCTTGATGTAATAGTTGTTTTTTTTTTTTTTTCTTTCTTTGGAAAAAATAAAAAAAGATACTCCATGTTAGTGATCATAGGGACAATGCTTCTGTATGACCAACGAATTTTAATGGAGTATGCCGACTCGAGTCCACTATTAGCCGATCCAAACAGTAATGGAGCAATGGCTTCCTTCGAACATGCTAACAACCCCGTTGGCGAAGCAAACGTTGCCTTGTGTCTATCATTACATCATGATGAAAATAAATCATAATGATGTACTGATGGATTAATGTATCAATGACTCTTATCTCTTTCATCAAATTCTTATTTTTTTTCCCTTTTCTATTCATTTTCTGATAACCAAACATACCCTTAGAGTTCTAGATAAAAGAAATTTGCTGAAACCCAAAGTATATGTAGATTTTAGAAGTCAGAAATTAGCCTTCGATCGTGTGCTTCCATGTTTGTCATGGAATAGGAGAATAATCATTCTTTGATTCATCTTCATACGATAAACCACAATTCAGAGTCCAGACTCGCCAGAAGAAGAAGAAGAAGAAGAAGAGGCGAATATGGGTCTGGGTATTTCCATATTGATTGGGATGAAGGCAACTTGTCTGTTATTGGTATGTGCTTATCTCAGAGCTATTGGCTTCATCTTTTTGTCAATCCCGTTCTTATATGCTTCTTTAGTCGCTATGTTGGTCTCTATTGCTTCTCACCCAACCATCAATCTTCCCGTGCTTTTGGGGAAGAGATCTGACGGGAGCTTCCCCATTTGGTCGATCATGTTATTTGGCCCATATTTGTATTTTGCTCGATTCTTCTCGTTTTTAAGGAGAATGCAAAGTAGGGAACCTCCTTATAATGAAATTTGCGAGGGTTTATATGTCGGAGGATGGCCTTCTTCGTTGGATAAATTGCCTCCCGGTGATCCTGCCATTATTGATTGCACTTGTGAGCTCCCTAGAAGTACAGAGATCTCACACAATGCTTATCTTTGTGTTCCAACTTGGGATACGAGGTCCCCTCAACCCTCTGAAATTGAATCTGCAGTTCGGTGGGCTTGTAGAAAGAGAGAACAGAAGAGGCCCATCTTCATTCACTGTGCTTATGGTACAACTCTCTCTCTCAAATTGTGAATTTTTTCTGGTTCTCTTACTCATGAAGTCTAATGTGTACCTTCATTGCGGTTTTTTTTTTTTTTTTAATATAATTTTGTAACAAGATCAAATTAAAATTAAAGCTTTCCCAATTAGCTAGACATTTATAATGCATGCTACCAGGCCTCTTGTGTCATCTTAAAGCCAGTCTGATAAACAGTTGGTAGCCAAAACTTCAACCTTTTCCCATGAGTTGGTTACATCTGATTTTCTCCAAAGATTGGCAGGACTTGGTGCCGTTCTATGCTAGAAGTTTGTCTTATCAAGTGCAACGTACTGAAAAAGTTTTGATTCATGATATGGTTGTTTTTTCTTCATTCTTTATTACATCTGTCTATGGTGAAATAAATGTTCTATTTCATTAATTCCCTCTGGTGCGTGGTTCACCTAGGGATGTATGTGGGCTTTGCCCACAAAGCATTTCAGGGCTGAATTGCCCAGATTTTGTTCAACAGTGTCTTATGTATTAAAGGAGCATCACATGGAGGTGGCTAATGAACTTATTCAAATGTAAGTTGTATCTTAATACATTTTTCTGATTTATTGCAAAGAAAAATGTTAGCCGCATATCTTTCAGGATAGCTTGAATACTTCAGGCAAGAAGCGCTAGGCATAAATTAAATCTCCATAAGTATTGTCCCTTCCCTAAAGTTCCTTTTTTTTTTCTGTGGAAATCAACACTAGCACCAGCTGTTAGGCCTCAGCAAAATGGTAAGGTTGCTCTATTGCAACTTGTTGGTCACAGGTTCGAAATTTCGAATAAAGTAAACAGTCTCTCTGCAAAGTGGGTGTAAGGCTGCGTACATTTGTACCTCCCCAGAGACTCTGCAGTAGTGGGAGCCTCTTGCACTGGGTGTGTCCTTCTAATCAACACTAAGATGCTCGGTTTATTTCAAGGGGTTTGTACAATTTTTTGGTTGGGGTTTCAAATAGGTGGATATTTGGACTCGTGGATACGTGTTGTGGAACTTCATAATGTGGTTTTTGTGCCCTTTTTCCCTTGCGTGGATAAAGGAGGATTTTAGCTGGTTCAAATGCTTTTCCTAAATCCTAAGAATCCATGAACTGATAATTTTGAAGGTGTAATTATTATAAGGTGGCTAAAGAACTGGCATGCCTTATAGAGAAATTGATCAACCAAAAACAATACATAAAATGAGTGTAGCTGAGATCTCGATTTTTGTATGGATGTGTGGAAGACGGGAAAGGATAGAATCAGAAATGAATTCTTTGCGGGATGGGAATTTTGAGGTAGTTAGTGTCAACAGGTTACCAGAAGTGGAAAAATTGAATGAGTTGGTTTGGTAGTGTGTAATGTAGGACTAGATTTGACAAGTCAAACTAGACCCAAACAACAGGAACTTGTAGACCAAAGAACAACCAAATAACCACCCAACAATAGACAGCAACAACAGTCCAGAATAATCAGTCAACAGTCCTTAAACAAACCAGAATTATCATATCCACAATCAGGAATTTCAGAAAGCAGAGTTTGCATCAACAATTAGAAGCTCCAGCAATAAAATTAGAGTAGTTGAATAAGTAGGATCATAATCAAAACATAGCAGAACCAGATAACCAAAATCAGAACTCGATTCTGGGACAGCAGGTTCTGAGAACAGGCAATCGATCCTAACAAGTTCAGAATCTTCAATAGCAGATGTTTAGGTGACAAATAAACAAATTGGAATACTGAATAACAGGTCCATTCCCTCAGAAAAACATAGGCAGCAACCAACAGTAGCAAATAACACAAATCAGGCAATAATTTCTGGACAGAAATCACCATCGACCAGCACTGAAGAAAACTCAGAAACTGACAAACCCATGGTCTGATCAGTACCAAACTTGGATCGAGTCCCCTTCTTAGTGGTCCTAACAATCGACCAAAATCTCAAAGCAATCGGGTGGCTGGTTCTCCAAAAACAGCTAGGCCGATAGGAAGGAAAACAAAGAAAACCAACCCAGAAATTTCTGCAGAAAATTCAGATTACTTGCCTGTACTGCTGGAGGAGAGAATCCAATAATAGAACCAGAAAAGAAAAGACCCACCCGGACTTCTCGCCGCAGAGTGTCGATCGGATCACACACCAATCCCTAACCCTTGATCAAACACAAAGGTTTAGCCATGGAGAAAAACCAGCGGCAGCAGCATGAAGCTTCACTTTGTTTTGAATTGTAAAAATCGTGGCTCATTAAAAGAGCCATAGCTTTATTTATAATAGTGATAGGGGTTACATGAAATAGAAACTAACTTTAGTTTCCAAAAACTGAAGTAGGAAACTAAAAATTAGAAACTCAACTAGTTACTAAATCTGAAAATAGAAACTTACAAAATAGAAAGTCTTGTGACTGAAAATTAGAAACTAATTTAAGACTGAAAATTAGAAACTAAATAACCCCATCTAAAAAGGAAACTAAAGAAAAAGGAAACAAATCATTGAATCCCGTATGCAACCTTAGAACCCCTAGTTTAGACCCATAAAAGTAGCCCAATATACTCCAAACCACATGGACTGAAGGCCCAACACGTATACAACCCAACCCTAAGCTTATTCCTAATAAAACAAGCCTAGTTTGGTGAAGAATCTGCATCAGTGTGAAGCGAGAAGCAATGGTTGAACAGTGAAGAGCGATATGATGCACGTTGAAGGTATTTGGACAATGTGGAAGCTAAAAGTGAGAAGATAAATTGATGTAGATCATTTTAGTGGATAGAAATACAGCAAACAAAATCGATCTAAGACTGGCCCAGCCAGTTCCAGTTGATCCGCAGCTGGTCCAGCCATTCCAAGTTAATGGAGGCCAGGTGTAATGTAGAAGTAGATTACAAAGTAACTACCCCCAATATATTACAACTCCAAACCCACATCAGATCTTGAATTAGCTTGACAAAATTCAGAAGTTACAAGGAAAACAAAGGAACTAATAACAGAAACAGACCCCCAAACAATAAAGAACAATGCAGCAACAAACCCAGCCAAAGACTCAAGCTGCTAGTAGAGAGAAAGTCCTGCGGCTAGGGTAAAGAAGGGTACCTGCAGCTGGAGTTATAGGGCTCTGATGGACCTCTAATCAAGGTCGATTGGAGACCTTAAAGTGGGGAGCAAAACCTCCAAAGTTGGCTGACTTCTGATGGCTGGATTGAAAGTTGCTCAGTTTCTTGATTTCAGATCTTAGATAGAGAATTAGAGAGAATTCTGCAAGAGCCACTGCTGGACTGGCCTTCAGATGAGAGCCATTGATCCTTAGACAGTCTAGGACACACCCTTAAAAGGGTTTACAAAACAGAGCTCAGATGTGGAAGATAGATGAGATCGATCTTTCTCCAAAAAGCTTCACTGGTGCTGGTTGATCTTGACTGTAATGAACCTTAACAGAATCTGAATTGCACTCCTTGAATCTCACAGCAGATAAGGACCAATAACAGAGAACTAAAGTAGAAGAAAGAAGCAAGTAACCAAGATCGTGGGTGGGGGTGGCTATCTCGCCCGGGCATCTCACCCTCAGCTATCTCGGCTGTTTAGAAGCAATTGACTGCAATCTTTGTTTATTCAAACCTGAAATTCTGAGTACAATAGCTCCTCTTTGAAGAGAGGGCAGAAACTATGCTATTAGCAGTCACATTAGAACTAGGAGTTGTACTCCTACTAGGACTAACATTTGAAACCTAGTCAAACTTAGGAAACTAATTAGTCACTAACTACTAGCCACTAATGGGCTTCATTACATAAATCTATGGCCACTAATAGGCCTTATTGAACAATTTAAATCAATGGGCTCAATGGGCCTTTATTAACTATTGACTAAATTAAATTAACACTTAAGTGGCTGACTTAACTTAAGTGGATCGATGGGCCCATCTTACTGGCCGATGGGCCTTTAATAGACGGAGATCAAATCAGCCTTAAGGCTGGTTTGATGGCTGGTTGGCTGGATCTCCCTCCTGCAATAGTGTAGCCTATGATGGTGCTCTACATCAATGTGTAGAGCATAAAAACTGCTCTACTGACTTCAGTTTTGAGTGGTTTTTTTGTCTTATTCATGTCTTGGACAGCAAGGAAGAAGCTTCTACTGATTTCCAGATTTTCCAGATTCTTCTAGTTTCTTTAGCAGCAAGCTTTGGAGTGAAATACAAAGGGATCATCAACTAGCTTTTCTAGAAGAATTTGTTTAGTCTTAGTTAGCATTTTTCTTCCTTGTTCCTATTGTTTCCTAATTCATAGTTTCCTTTTTAGAGAAGCAGGCCGAGCCTATATATTCTAATCGGTTGGAAGGCTTTGGAAAAATTAAATCAATGGAGTTTGCTTGCTTGTGCATTAATATGGTCCTGTGAGAGGCTGAATCAACCAAGAGAGTTGAGGGTGAGAGATCCAGGCTGAGATAGCCATTCTATCTTTCTTTTCTCTTGCCATCGACCCCCCATTTCCCTCTATTTCTTATTTTCCTAGTTCTTCTGAGTAATCAAGGCCTGTCTGAAGCTCTGTTGAAAGGCTGATTATTAGTCCCTGCTGCCTGCTGGTACTGCTTAGATCTGAAGCCACTACCCAACACCTGTGGCCGCTTCTGAGGAGAGTTTTTTGGGTAGCAATCGACCTTACTTATCTTCCATACCCTGCAGCCATTGCAGGCCATATTTTGGGGATCTATCAGGGACCATCAGAGGTCCGCTTGACCAGGCTTTGAGGGCCTGTTGACTTCTGAGTGCCGAGATATTAGATTTCTCTATTTTCTTGACCTAATTCAAGAATCTCCGGATCTGGACTTTCAATCTTCAACTGGACCTGATTATTAGCCTCAACTGACTAGTTAGTGAGTTCTTTAATTTCTCAGGTTTCAGATATTCTCTATTCTGTCTAGATTGCTTGATTATTCTCCTAGGATTTTGCTACCTGTTGTTTAGGTTTACTATGGGAGTTATTTGAGTCTTAGTATCATCTGGGTATATTGATTTGTTTATTCCCCTGTTTTCTGAACTCTTATTGTTCTCTGAACTTTTCTTTTTGACTTTGCACGGATCCATGTAGCTAACCCCATTTAGTTGGGGTAAGGCTGAGTTGTTGTTGTTGTTGTTTGTCCTAGCCGATAGGGCTACTTGTTCAGGTTCTGTTACTGTTTTGGGGATCTTTGTATATTGACATTAGTACAGTGTTGGAGTTGGATACTTATATCTAGCTTTACATTATGAATAGACATGGGCATTTATGATTAAGCAAAAAATATGAACTTAGAGTTAAATGCTAACAGAATTCGTGCAACAAATAGTCAGTGGATGGGATTAGATTGAAATTGAGTTCAGTTGGGTGAGGATTGCTGTGAGTTTCTCGTAGATGTGGGGGAGGAATTAATTCTGTTCGCTAGAAGTTTATTGACAATGTTTTCTTTAGGAATGAATTCTGAGAAAAGAGGGAAGAGACACATGTCTGCCTGTCTTTCAACCTCTCACTCCTTTTCCCACTGGCATTCACACCACTTTTTTTTTATTTTGGGGGGGGGGGGAAGAAATGGATCATACCTAAGAAAAAATTTGTAGCCTCAGTCCTTTAGTCCTTCATTCACCAGTTCACTGATAATATTCTCACATTTTGAAAGGTTTTAGATTTCAGTCACATTTCTAGACGTCATGATCTGGCTTCTGGATTTTGCTTTGCTTGACCATAGAATATTTAATGCTAAATGTTAGAGACTTAGAATATTTGATGCTAAGTGTCAGAGTGATATCTTGCACATATGCAAGTCTTTTAATGTTCTTCTAATTGGCCTCTCCATACTTTTACCCATTAGTGCATGGGTCCATGTTGAGGAGTACATCAGCCTTGATTATATTTTCCTTTTGGAGAAAACTTGCCATAGGAAAGTGGAACTATCGTTTTGAGGTAAGATGATTGCCTGTGTCATCTTGATTAGTGTTAACAGGAAGAATGGGAGAATGCTTGTGTGTCTTTAACTGATCACACAATCATGATAGAGTCATGATAAGAGTACAAAACAGAAATCATAAAGTAATTATAAGTATACCCCTCATCCAGCCACCCCACTCTAATTAGGGTCGGTGGAAGGGGAAAGCCCTAATGTGCCCTTGCGGCACTTATTTTTATTCTAACACTCTCCCTCAAGTTGGTACACAAATGTTACACATGCCCAAATTGACTAAACTAGGTTGAAACAACTTTCCAACCAACCTTTTAGTGAAAACATCAATTAGTTGATCACCAGACTTCACAAAAGCAACACAAATCAAATCAGCATCCAACTTCTCTTTAATGAAGAGCGTGTCAATCTCCACATGTTTGGTTTTAGTTATGCTGTATTGGATTATGAGCAATACTGATAGCAGCTTGTTATCACAATAAAGCATCATCGGAAGATGAACAGGTACACCAATATCATTCAAAAGTGTACGCAACCATAGTAACTCACAAATCCCCTGTTCCATGGCACGAAATTGTGCTTGAGCACTAGATCTAGCCACCACATTCTCCTTCTTACTGCGTCAAGTGACAAGATTCCTTCCTACAAAGGTACAATAACCAGAGATGGATTTTGTGTCAGGTGAACCAACCCAATCAGCATCTGTATAAGCTTCAACTGGGAGGTGATCATGAGGAGATAAGAGGATCCCTTTTCCTGGAGCTAACTTCAAGTATCGTAAGATACTCAAAACTGCTTCCATATGAGAGGAATAGGGATCATGCATAAACTGCTAACCAAACTCATAGCCGCAACAATATCAGGTCGTGTATGAGAGAGTTATATCAATTTTTCTACCAACCATTGATAGCGGCCTTTGTCAACTGGTTTACCCTCTTTTTCCTTGAGCCGAGTACTAGATTCCATGGGAATATCAAAAAGATAACAACCCAACATGCCTGTCTCGGACTGCAGATCAAGGATGTACTTCTTTTGAGAGAGAAAGATGCCTTTTTAGGACTTGGAAACTTTAACCCCAAGAAAGTACCTTAACTAGCCAAGATCTTTTATCTTAAATTATCTACCCAGAAAACCCTTGAGATGATCAATCTCAGTACTATCATATCATGTTACCATGATGTCATCCACATAGACACTGAGCATATTAACTTTTTCACCAGACCTCTTTATAAACAATGTGTGGTCAGCATTACTCTGCTTATAACCCACAAATGTCATAGCCTTGTGAAATCTTCCAAATCACGTTCTAGGTGACTACTTCAAACCATAGAGAGCATGCTTCAACTTACAAACCTTGCCTTAAGTTCTTGTGCTAGAGAAACCTTATGGAATTTCCATATAAACTTCCTCATTGAGCTCTCCATAGAGGAAAAGATTATTTACATCAAGATGCTGGAGTTCTCATCCTTAGTTCACAGTATATGAGAATAACACTCGCACAGAGGTCAGCTTGGCAACTGGTGCAAATTTCTCCTGGTTGTCAATTCCATAAGTCCGAGTGAATCCTTTAGCCACAAACCTTGCCTTTTAGATGTCAGTAGAACCGTCGATCTTCTGTTTTACCACAAAAACCCATTTACAGCCAACAAGTCTCTTCCCAAGTGGAAGAATCACAAGTTCCCATGTAGCATTCCTTTTTTAGACATCCATTTCTTCCTCCATTGCAGCCTTCCATTTTTTTCTATAAGAGCTTCCTGCCAATTCTTAGGAACACAAGTAGATGAAAGAGAAGACACAAAAATACGATAAGAGGGAGAAAGGGAATCACATGAAATAAACTGAGATATAGGGTGTTGAGTACAGGTCCTAGTGCCTTTTCTAAGGAAAATAGGTTGGTCAGAAGGAGAAATTATACCTGAAGTATGAGGCTCAGTCGGTTCTGGATCTAGGACTGGCGAAGGGAGGTGTAAAGGTGTTGTAATAGTGGTGATGGTCTGAAGTTGCTTATTTCTGATATGTCCCTTATAACAAACTTGAAGAATGGTGATCGCTGTCATAGTTGTCAAGGCGACGCCAAGGCGTCCAGGCGGTTTGCCTGGGGCCTAGGCGATAGTCGCCTTATTACACTGCATACCGCCTTGTGTTTTGGCACTTATTTATGCCAAATATCATTTAAGTAAATGCTTTTTATATTTGTTATTTCATGCATTTTATATTTGTTATTTCATTTATTTAAGATATTATTCATAAATAAGCAAATACCCCTTATTTGAATCCAATAAAAATAGTTTAAAAATCAAATTCCAAAAGGATAAAAAATCAACCCCCCAGTCCAAGAAGAAAGACGGATTTTGGTTATAGGGGCGATTTTCAACTTTTAAATGCTGGAGTTTTTCTCAATTATGAAAATTTTATAAATTCTATCATGTTAAAACATTGCTAAAAACCAAAAGTCCGTAAAATAATTTTTGTTTTGATATCCATAAAATTATTTTCATTCAGCGATTTTAATAAAGATTCGTGCACTTAAAAATAAGTTTGACCGAGCATAACTTTGTCATTACAACTTAGATTTAAGTAATCTTAGACTTGTTGGAAAGCTGGTTTTATATTATAACCGATACAAAAGTCTCATGTAAAATAATATCATTTGACCAGTCAAACTTGTTATAGAACCGAGCATTTCTCTAAATTTTGATTTTTATAACTTAATATGACTTAATGTTAATTTTTATGATTTAATATGGCTAAATGTTGATTTTAATGACTTGATGTTGGTTAATCTTGATTTTTATGATACAAGGTATATATAGCTTACTAAATAATGTTAGAAAATTGGAAAATAAAAATAACAATTGTTGCTAAGCGTCGCCTTCTCGCCTAAGCGTATAGACCATAGTTGTCACACGCCAAGGCGAACCAAGGCTGGAGGGATGTCTAAGCGCTTAGGCGAGAAGGCGCCGCTTACGCGAATCTGGCGCCAAAAAGACGTTACTATTTTTTAATATATCTATAATATCTAGTACAATCTGTATAACAATGATATACTTAATTTTAAATTGCTTGTAAAAAATCAAGCCTTTAAGTTATATCAAAATACAAGAAGCACGACTTTAAGCAACATCAAGGGAAAAAAGTACACACTTTAAGCAATATCAAGAGACAAGAATCAACATTCAACATGAAATTCATATCAATGCAAATTGCAAAGTGATATATTTTCTAACATGAGAATACACAACAAAAAATAAAAAAATTATTCATAAAAAAAAGCTATAAATTAAACAAAAGGCATAAGTGCATAACAACATATAATTCCTAATGAAATATTATAAATAATATAATATTTAACTATTTAAGTATGTAGTTAGATATACTTACCTCTATGATGCCCAAAACGAGATCCACAAAGTCCATCATAGACCATGAGTCCATGAACCATGATATTTTAATGTTTAACCCCCAGTCAATCAATACATATAAGTTAGTGATACTAAAACACTAAGCAACAAGAGAAACCTTGTTCCTTAATATATGAGTCATGACTCATGATAGGTGATAGGCTATGGGTTCCAATCCTACCGGGAGAATTAAAACACCTAATGGAAATTAAGAAACATAAAATAAACCAAAATACTAAACTTTAGTAAGCTTTAAAGTATAAATTTTAAAACAATAAAATAAACCATCAAGCTAAACTTTGTTCTTGTTTAACCATAATCAAGCTAACAAATCAACATCTAATTCTTCTCCCTCCCGTTGTTGTTGATTCATAGAATCGGTTGGCCCATCACCAAAGTCTTCTTCAATATCTTCATCATCACGCACCACATCGTGGACCTCTTCTTCAACTTCATCATCGATGATTCCTCAATAGTGGCCATTCCCTACCACGCGTGTGTAGCAAATATTGGCTGCACTTGTTGATCCTTGAGCCCTCCTAGGTAAATTACGACCCCCCACCGATGTAGATGCACCAACTGCTCTATCAACATCTCCCCATGTGAGGTCGTCTCGAGGATGGACTAAATCTCCATCTTCTTGATCCCTTATCCATTCACTACTCAATTCATTTCATCAAGAATTAATGGATCACAATTGCTGCCTTTTTCCCTTCTTTCTTGGAACCTTGAATGAAGCCGACGATTGTATTGGATATAGACTAGATCATTCAAGCGCTGATGTTCTAGTCTATTCCTCTTCTTGGTGTGAATCTGAATCCATAAATACTCTTTATTTAAGTCAAGAAATAAATGTAAAAATATAATTACAAACTAATATACAAGATCATACGTAAAAATCAAATGTGCTCCAATTGCGCCACAACGGAAGCGGAGCAACAAAGGCCTAATATCGTATTGCATATTGTTGAAGCGTAGGGCGAAGATCCATGTGTTTGCCACCAAGAGACTATATATAAGGAAAAATTAGATACACATATTGTTAAATACTTATTAAAATTAAAAAAAAAAATACTTAGTACTTACTAGGATCCAATGCTCCTTCACCGACCATCCGTTGTTTAAAAGCCAAACTCCTTGAAAAGCTACCTTCACATTTTCTGTACAATTGAGACTCACGTATGATCTTGTCTTGCACAGTTAAGTCGGGCACCATTCTTTCAATAACTGACATGAATGCATCTTGTATTTTACATGATTCTTCAAAAGGGGCATCATTGATGTGGTCAAAATATTTGCTAGCATTTAGGTAAAAGGCAGCAGCATATAAAGGTCGATCCATTTGGACCTCCCAACGATCATCAATAATTGCTAACACCTTCTTCCATGACCGTTCTTTGTTGGCAAAATTTACTTTTATCCTTTTTTTTGCTATTTCCATTGCCAAATAAACTTAGCAATGCAGGCCTCTCATCACCATCTACTAACCTCAAGACAACTAAAATTGGTTGGGATGCTCTTAAGCAATCTAGTACATGTCGAATGTTTGTGCAAGTATTGTCTCAAGTACTTTCTTACCTGCCTCTGTCTTGGACAACTTAGAACTATTCCAATCATCAGATACAAATAATTGCTTCAAGGCATCCTTGTTCTTGTACAAACTTTGTAGTGTCAAGAATGAGGTAGCAAATCTTGTAACTCCAGACCTCACCAGATCTATTCCATTTGTCTTTTTCCTCAAAGCATCAACAAGTTTGTAATGTCTGTAGATAAAACTTGTCATTGTTTTTGCCCTCTCTATTGTTGTTTTATAAGCTTTCAACTTGCCAATGTCCTCTAACATGAGGTCCAAACAATGAGCTGCACAAGGAGTCCAATAAAGCTTACTCCGTTTTTCCATCAACATTCTACCAGCTGCAACATAATTAGTTGCATTGTCTGTAACTACTTATACCACATTATCCTCCTTCAATTTTACTATCAAGCAGCTGAAATAACATGGCTGCATATTGAGACTCACTAGATACATCTCTGAGCCCATAAAATAAGTCCCCAATGGACAATTGACAAGGAAATTAATCAAGTGTCTACCTCTCTTGTCGGTCCACCCATCGACATAAGAGTGCACCTGCCTTTTCCAATAATCTTCATATTTCTTCTTGATACAATCAATCTGAGCTTTTTCATCCCGTAGCAAGGCACTCTCAACTCATGGTAAGAAGGGGGCTTATATCCTGACCCAAACTGTGCAATGGCTTCAACCATCTCCTCAGAACTCCTTAACTTGATAGTATTGAATGGGATGCCAGCTTCATAAAACCATTTTGCAACATATGCATTAGTTTTCTTCTCGTCGCATTTGATCTTAAGCTGCTTTGTATTGTTGTCAGGTAGAACCTTTAGACCTCCTCTCACCAACTATTTCTTCAGAGTCCGTCTAAGATAAGAATCTATCGGACCCTTTACGCCATTTGTGTATTAACATTAACTTTACTCCTTTTGGAAGATGTCCCGAACTTGGTACAAGGTTCCTTATTGAGGAGTCTATAGTTGGGGGCCTTTGTACACCGATGAGTTGCCCTCCACTTTCTATCTCTTAGCAAATCATCTCCTCCGATGACCAATGAATAATCCTCATCAAATACATCAGCTTCCTCTTCGATTTAGATGATAGCTTCATGCATTTTCTAGCGATTGCTGCAGTTGTCTTTGGGCACTTTGATATATCTCCATACCCACCAATTAAATGTTGCTTAAGCCTTTTGATTCCTCCTTTGGCATCTTTTCCACAAAGTGTACATCGCACTAAGTTCTTATCATTAAGATCCGCCAATATCCATACTTCCACCCGGTCTTTTGATTTGGCCTTCCTAGTTGGATCTTTGCTTGGATCATATGTTGATGCGCCAACTAGCAGATGGCCGCCACTACCACTAGTAGCCATATCTATTTGAATAAACTACAGCACTACATAAACATAAGAAACAACAACAAGAGAAACTAAGTAACAAAAATAAGAAAAAGCATATCAATCTACAATGCACTTTACAATCTAAAAAATAATAACTAATTCACTAATGCACTAATGCACTAATGCACTAATGCACTAATGCACTACACTAATGCACAACAATAATAATCATGCAATCATAAATTCATAATACAGAATCACAGATTACACTATTACAGTCTATATACTTGCAGGGGATGTTTTGTACATAAAAAACATGGTTATCACATAAATAACAGCATTTGAGAATAGCATTTGAGAACAACAGAGGGAAAAAAAAAACCAGATGCAGACGAAGAAGAAGCAGAGAGAAGGAGGAAAAAAAAAAAAACCCAGCCGTAGACGAAGAAGAAGCAAGGGAAGAAGATGAAAAAAAAAAAAACACAGTTGCAGACAAAGAAGAAAGCAGAGAGAAGAGAGAGAAGAAAAAAAAAAAGTAGTAGACGAAGAAGCAGAAGAAGAGAGGAAGGAAAAAAAAAAAGTCACAACGAAGAAGAAGCGAGGAAGAAGAAGCAGAGGAAGAAAGAAGAAGAAAAAAAAAAGATTCAGAGAAGAAGAAGCGAGGAAGAAAGAAGAAGGAAAAGAAAAAAAGAAGATTCAGAGAAGAAGAAGCAGAGGAAGAAGAAGCAGAGGAAGAAAGAAAGAAGAAAAAAAAAAAGATTCGTAGAAGAAGAAGCAGAGGAAGAAAGAAGAAGAAAAAAAAAAAAAGAAGATTTGTAGAAGAAGAAGCAGAGGAAGAAAGAAAGAAGAAAAAAAAAAAAAGATTCGTAGAAGAAGAAGCAGAGGAAGAAAGAAAGAAGAAAAAAAAAAAAAGATTCGTAGAAGAAGAAGCAGAGGAAGAAAGAAGAAGAAAAAAAAAAAAAGATTCGTAGAAGAAGAAGCAGAGGAAGAAGAAGCAGAGAAGAAGAGAGGAAGAAAAAAAAAAAAAAGTCGACGAAGAAGAAGCAGAGGAAGAAAGAAGAAGAAGAAAAAAAAGATTCGTAGAAGAAGAAGCAGAGGAAGAAAGAAGAAGAAAAAAAAAAAAAAAGAATCGTAGAAGAAGAAGCAGAGGAAGAAGAAGAAGAAGAAGAAAAAAAAAAAAAAAGACGTAGACGAAGAAGAACCAGAGGAAGAAGAAGAAGAAGAAAAAAAAAAAGAACGTAGACGAAGAAGAACCAGAGGAAGAAGAAGCAGAGGAAGAAGAGGGAAAAAAGAAAAAAAAAAAGAATCGTAGGCGAAGAAGAAGCAGAGGAAGAAGAGGGAGAAAAAAAAAGAAATCGTAGCTCGAAACGAAGCAGGGAGGGAAAAAAAAAAAATTAACAAACATACATACCTTTTTCGAGGACGTTGAAGAGAGAGTCGCAAGGTCTCGTTCAATCGATCGGTTGAATCACAGCAGTTCTCCGACGATTACAGCGGTTGAATCACAGCAGTAATGGCAGTCGCAGGTCACCGGCCGGTGGAGAGAACAACTGAACGAGAGAAATGGAGGGTTTTAAAAAAACTTTTCATGTTTTATTTCCCCCCACCACCAAACCTTTTTCTTTTTCTTTTTTTTTTTTTTGTTGTTCACTTGAGAGTTAATGATTCCATGTATCTCACATCCTTTAAAAACCTGTACTTCATCAAATGAAAAATTAAGAATCAGAATATAAAAAATAAATAATTAAGTAAAAGGGAAAAAAAAAAAAAATACACCAAGGCGGTCGCCTTTGGTATAAAGGCGACCAAGGCGACGCCTTTTGGACGCCTTTATAACAAAGGCGACCGCCTTTTATACTTCAGCAATGGCGTCCCTCGCCGTGACCCTAAAAAAACGCTTGGACGCCTAGGCGACGCCTTGACAACTATGGTATAGACAACCCTCCACCGCCTTGGTTCGTCTTGGCGCCGTGACAACTATGATCGCTGTCATGAACGAATCAAAATAAGCCCTAACTAAACTATGAGATAGTGGTAAGAAAAGGGTCGAACCCACAGAGAACTAGAAGGCTAAATCTATTAAAATTGAGGTGAATGTTGTTTTAAAAATCATAAAATTCAGAATTTAAATTAAACAAGTAAGCCGATTAACAAAGATAAGAATTAAAACGAAGAAGCTATCCTCAGGTCTCGAATCCGTTCTGGTATTATTACCAATCATTGGTTCATACTTCGGTTCACTGAAACTACAAGTTCCAATGCAACCAAAAAAATATAATCTCTAGCTAGTAGCTACCCTAAGCATAACCTATCCTGTCAAGCACTATCGTCTATTGTTTTCGCTAGCACGCTTAGTTTGATTGGTTAATGGCTATCATTAGTGTATGCCAAAAATCAATATAAAACACCATTGTTTGAATAGAATAATTGAATCACAGAGACAAATATTCTAAACTAATTTATCTATTAAAAATCATCCACAATGGGAAGGGGTCTTTAACATCAAACAATCAAGTATGAATTTTGACCAAAAATTAAATAACAATCAATCAAAACTTCATCTAAACCTAAGGATAGAGAGGGGACTTAGTCGCTCATGAAGGGCAACAATGATGATGGTGGTGATGGAACCTCAATGCAATGGCAATGTCTTCTGTGCAATGTTGTCCAGAAAATCCGTCCTAAAGAAGGTGTGATCTAGAAGAAAGGAGAACTATGAGAACCAAGAAAGAAAAACCAGCCAGGGATGATGGGTGTGAACGGTGTGATATGGCAGCCTATGTCCTAGAGAATGGGTGTATAGAGTGTCCCAAGAGAAGGACCAAAAGAGAGATATCTAGGGAGAAAGATGGGTGCGTGTGATATATAGGGAGAGAGTTTAGGCCTAAGAGAGAAGATAGAAGAGAGAACCGTGGGCCATAGTGAGGGCGTGAGAGGGAGTTGTAATAGTAGTGGACTTATGGGAGAGAGAGAGATCGACTAAGATTAGGACAAAAGAGAGGGAGAAAGAAATTCGGTGAGAGAGAGAGCTAGTGATCGTATGAGATTAGGAAAAAGAGAGAGGTAGAGATGCATGAGAGATGTGAGAAAAAATAGGGACAGGAGACATGGGAAAGAGATAGTAAAACAAGGAGAAAAGATAGGGGAATCCTAGAAGGAGAGATAAAATAGGAGAGTATTTTAAGGGTTAGTAGGAAAGAGAGAGGGTTCGGTGGAGGGGAAAGAATCATGCATGGGAGAAAAGAGAGGGAGAGATTAGAGAAAGAGATGAGAGATAATAGGGGAGATGTTGTTTTAGGTAAGGTGGGAGAGGGAGACTCCTATTCTATTTTGGACAAGGAGAGAGAAGGGATGAGATAAAGTAGGAGAAGGAGAGAAATAGAGAAAGTAGGAGAGGGAAAAGGGCTAGAAGTGAAAGAGGAAGAGAGAGAAAATCGTCTCCCTCTCCTCAATTTCCCTTTTTTATTTTTTTATTCTCTTTTTCTCTTGGAAATTCCAATCCTACCCTCGATCCTTTGCCCTTGCTTCTAGACTGAACCATCTCCATCCATTCAGCATCAAACTTGTGCACATCTCTTGAAAACCCTATAATTAAAGATCATCACAATATGTGGTCAAATTAATCATGAAAACCTAATTAAAATTAACAATTGAGTAGTAGTTTCATGAATAATTATGACCCGACCAAGTTGAGTAATCAATTTGTCTCTGAAATTCACCAATGGTTCTCTGAACTGGAATCATCTCCCCCAGCGTTGGAACAGTATGAATCTCTCCCTAAGAAGAAACAATAAGTTCTGTTCCCTCATTGTCTTGTAGACTATGAGGATCCTGAGGTGAAGATGATGGGTATACTGGTGGAGCAATCAAATTCGGTGTCATCTCTTCTTCACTAGTAATACCAGATTCCCCCTGAAGAGGTGACGATGAGTAGTAACCAACAGATTCATGAAACACAACATCCATTGTTACCATAGTACACTGGGTAGGAGGATGGTAACACTTGTATCCTTTATGTGTAAGAGAGTAACCTAGATAGATATACTTAGTGCTTCGAGATTCCAATTTTCCTGATGAATGATGATCTCTAGCATAGTAGGCACACCCAAAAGTCTTTGGAGGGACCAGGAAGGATGTAGTCCCTTTAAGAGCCTCAATAGGAGTTTGAGAGTTGAGGACACGAGTCGGCATGTAATTTGATTAGGTAGGCTGTAGTGAGGACAACATCACTCCAATACTGAGATGAAACCTGTCTAGCAGACATCGTGGCTCGAGCACTGTCCAACAAGTGCCTATTCTTGTGTTCACCTACCTCATTCTGAGCAGGAGTGTCTACATAACTTGTCTGATGAAGAATCACATAATTGATGTAGATCAACACTTTGGGAGGATCTATCAGAGGTAGAAAGACCCAGCCAAGAAGGGCCTAGTTGTCCACACTTAAGCCCCCCTTCAAGTGGCTGAATTAGTTGTTAGAATGAGGGCCCATTGGGCCCATCGGTTGTAAAGTCCTATATGGACTAGTAGTTAGTCAATCCTACTCCATGTTGGAGTTGTAGTCTTAGTCTATTTCAAGTCCTAGTTGTACTAGGAGTGTCTAGTCCTATTTGGAAACTAGCTCCTAGTTATAGTTTGATTGCTATTCTGCCCTCTATAAATAGAGGAGCTTATGTACGCATAATTCTTAGATTTGAATAAAGAAAATTGCAGTCAATTGCTTTTAACAGCCGGGATAGCTGTGGGTGAGATGCCCGGGCCGAGATAGCCACCCCACCCACAATTCTCTTGGTCTTTTGTTCTCTTATTTACTTCAGTTTTCTGTTCATTGTTTGCTGTTCCTATTCACTGCTATTGTGAGGAGTTCAGATCTGTTAGAACCATCAGAACCAGAATCGACCAGCCTTGAAGATTGGGTTTTGAAGCCTGTGATCTCTCTCCTCTCTCCCATTCTGTAATCTGATTAGGGAGCCACTGTTAGGGGGAGTTCTAGGCTGCTAGAGGACCACTCGGTCCTCTTTTGGAAGCTGTCCAGGAAGTCCAGTTGCTGTCACTGCAGAATTCTCTCATATTCTCTCTCTTAGGTCTGGTTGTCAAGAAAGTGAATATCTCAGCAACCAACTGTTGGAAGTCCTTCAAATTTGTAGCTTTTTGTACCCTTCCTAGGGACTACCTATGCGTAAGAGTGCAGCTCATTCTGAGCTCCACAGGTGCAGCCGCCCCTCTCTCTCTGGGTCTATCACAGGTGATCTCTCTCCTGGCCGATTGAAGTTTCTCTTGGGTTTTCTTTGTTAAGTTGCTTTAGTCTTGTGTGGATTATTCTTGGGTTTTATTTCCTCGTTTCTTAAGCATCTTTAAGTGTAATTTGGATACTAGTTGTATTGTTTGGGGTTTATCAATGTGGGGGTTGGTTTATTGTAATCTACTCCTGCATTAATGATTAGCTAGGTATTTTTTAAATTGATCCTCCATATACTCTTTTCCATAATTACTAAGGAGAATTTTCAGAGTTACATTGAATTAAGTCTGAATCATTTTATAGAACCGCTGAAACAATTGAGCAGTTCACTTTTGTGCAGCATCATGTAAATCCAAGTGGTTCTAGAGTGACACTCAATAAAGGACACAAACCATCTTTTCCTAGAAGTGGATGTTCCACGAGACGGACCCCACACATCAGAGTGAACCAAATGAAAAATGGAAAAGCTTCTTTTATTTATAGGTAAATAACTAGAACGGGTTTTTTTAGCCAAAGTACATGCTTCACAAAAGAATTCGTCCCTGGTACATGATTGCACTAAATGCGGAAATAAAGGAGATAAAGTCCCAATTGGTGGGTGTCCTAAACGACAGTGCCATTGATTCAATTCAGAAGGAGCAGAGTGTAGTTGATGCTATAGCCGTAGGGAGACAACAACATTAAGCAAATAAAGACCACCCTGCACCTTACTACATCCAATCGTCTTCCTCTTTACCAGATCGTGAAAAATGCAATGGGAAAGAAAAAAATGTTACTTTACAGTTTAGGTCCTTAGTAAGACTACTAATGGATAGCAAATTAGTAGTAAAATTAGGAATATGTAAAGTTGAAGACAGTGGTATAGAAGAACACTGAATACCCTTTCCAGAGACAGAAGATAGGGTGCCATCTACTACCCTAACTTTATCTCTGCCTGAGGTGGGTGAATACTGGTGAAATAAAGTAGAGAAACTAGTCACCTGATCAGTGGCACTGAAGTAAATGATCCAGGGAGTGGAGGCGACTGATGCACAATGACCACCAAATGAAATACCTGAGTGAGTAAAGTTGGAACCTGAGGGGATTGAATTGGCAGAAGTTAAGGAATTGGAAGCCTTCACCATACGTCTTAAAGCCTGGAGTTTCTCATGGGAGAGTCCTATATCAGTTGCAGGTGGAGTGTCCACAGTTTCAGCTTGATGGGCTTTAGTTTTGGATCAACCCTGAGCACGCTTTGCCTCAAAATCAGCAGGTTTTCCATGGAGCTTCCAACAACTGGCCTTGATATGGTATGGCTTGTGGCAGTGTTCACTTTACCAATCTCCTTAGTGGTATCACCAGTTCGATTTGCTCGCTCAAAGGTAGTAGTGGATCCAATCTATAGGGCTGACTTTTCAGTAGTAGGAGTATGTAGCATAGACTTACGATGACTTTCTTCCATATAAACTATGGCAAATGATTGTTCCAGAGTAGGGAAGGGAGATTTGCTAAGTATATGAACACAAATCTGATCATATTCGACATTTAAACCAGCCAAGAAATCATATATCCTAATTTTATCCACATGTTTGGTGTACACAGTACTGTCTTCAATATTTTTGGGAGCATATTATGCAAAGTGGTCCAGTTCATACATACCATAGAATTTGAAGTTCGGCATAATATTTGGACACAGGGTTTCTACTGGGTAGTGGTACGGACCTTCTTGCAAAGATCTAATACCTGAGCATCATTCCCTAATTGCCCATATGTTTCCTTAGCAGTAGTCCAAATATGAGAAGCAGTATCTAATAGTAAAAATCCTCGAGAAATAGATTGATGAATAGAACCAATCAAGTAAGCGATTATCAAAGAGTCATCAATGACCCATTTATCCTGAGGGGTACCCTCATCAGAGGGTTTCTTCAATTTCCTCGTAATGTGTCCAGTAAGACCTCTACTAACAACGGTAAAATATGTAGATCTGGACCAGACGAGGTAATTAGTTCCATCCAATTTCATAGAGCTAGTCCCAAAAGGCATGTAGTCATTGCGACTTTGTCCATCAGACGCAGAGGTCACAGTAGTTACTTCAGACATGATTGAACTAAAAAATCGACAATGAGAGAGAAATATCAGATCTTCAAAATCATTCGTCAGAAAGTGTCTATACTTGGATCAAATCGCCCAATAAAGGTAGTGAGGCACTCCGCCAAATAAGATCGGATATTGATGAAGAAATGTTGAGACAAGCAAATTAGGGTTTGGGGAGAAAACCCTAATTATCGAAGAATAGGGGAGATTTGATACAGAGACTTGGTAGATGAGGCCACAAGTCTGGTCGATATCCTTTGCAATGGTGATGATGTTCTCCTAAAAAATTCAGCCAGTTCTGAGGAGAGAGTCCCAAAAATCGATTTAGGTAGGGTTTTGGAAGCAAACCCTATTTTTGCAGAAAATCGATTAGTGTAGATCTTCAATCTTGCAAGTGATGATGAGTCCTTCTAGGTAGCTGTACTTGATCTTCAAGAAGTAGAGGTGTGTTCTTTAAAGAGGAAGAAACCACTCTCTCTGAAAGTAGAATAAAAAATTGCAGAGGTTGAAGAACCCTCATTGTTTTGCAAGGGTTTTTGGTGTTTTAGTTCATGAGGTAGGGTATAGGACAACCACTAGATTCATAGGAATCACATCATTAGTGCTGCCCTATAGTAGGTTAATGGACAAAGGTCGGAGAAGATGGAGGCTAACAAAGGTGATGAAGGTCTGCGATTCTTGAAGGAGAAGGACTGAAAACTGAAAACCTAGATCAGAAATTAGGCTCTGATACCATGTTAATAGGAAGGATGGGAGAATGCTTGTGTGTTTTTAACTGATCACACAAGTCCTCTATTTATAATATAGAATCATGATAGTCATTATAGGAGTACAAAATAGAAATCATAAAATAATTAGAAGTATACCCCCCCATCCAGTTGCCCCACTCTAACGAGGGTTGGTGGAAGGTAGAAATCCCCAATGTGCCCTATTCTTATTCTAATAATTAGCTTTACCCTATGTAGCACAAAAACTGATTGCTTTGACCCTCTACTTGTGGGATAATGAATTTCAAAGTTTGGGTCCAGTGTGAATGTGTCTGTTGTGGGAAAAGCATGGTGCCATTGATTTTGTCAACAAGAAGGAAACACTGGCCAGTTTCACATCTAGCAAGGCTGCGCTGTAGCCTGGCCTGAGACCCAAAGAGATATTTCCAATCTTGTGCAGCGAAGGGATCAAAACCCCTGAACTGCTCAAGTGAGGAATGGCAATCACTCAACAAGGCCATATCCCAACTACATCAGCTACTCAAAAAGTTTCTGCCAATCCACTCTATCTAGGTCCAGATCTGACCTTTGTATCATAGTGTTTTCCTTTTTTACTCTTTTTATTATCCTGAAGTCTATCCTAATCTTGTATTATAGTTTTTCACATCAGAAAGACAATCTCGACCTAATTCTTTTTGGGCTTTCTCTTTGTCTTTATAGAGCTTCCTTTCATTTAAGTTTCTGAATTTAAATCCAGTTACTATGGTAACAGAGGACCTCTTATCTCACCATAAGACTTTTATTTTTACTCAAATCATGGTAGGATTTTTCATACTTAACGAAGGAATGATGCAAAATACAAAATGAATAGAAAATATATGTTGTGTATTATCTTCAAACTTACATGGTTGCATATAGTTGGAGCAGATATTACTGGCGATGATGTATTATTATCTGAAGTCATATCTGATATCTAGTTATCTGGGTAAATATCCAAATGGTAGAATAGAAATTTTGGACATATCTGAATTTTAGGCCATTCATGTAAATCCTGCCTTCAAGTAACAGAATAACTGCTGATGAAAGATTCAAGAAAAACAACCAAGTTCTAAAACTCGGGAGCAGTCACGAGATCGGTCAAGGCCGATACCATTCGATACTGATCTGGATCGCCTGGATTGACCATATTGGACAGATCTACCCCTTAAAAAAAAAATCAGTTTTTATTACCATTTTACCCTTGGACCATACATGTGTATCGGGATCAGAAAGGTTAAGATCGGGATTCGGTCAAGGCCGATAGCATTCCGATCCGGCCAATACTAGAACCATGGGACCAACTCTCAAACTCTTAATGCTTCCTAGGAAAATCGCGTCCTACTTTTACAGGGAAGTTCTCTTCAAAAAGTGTCAGCAGCATTGGCTGGTGAGGAGCCTTGGCTGACTGTAGCTAGGTTTTGGGATTGAATCATGCCTCCCGGCAGGGTAGTTGGGTTAGGGTGGGGTATATATCTTAATGATTTTGTATTTGAAGAGAGAAAAAGAGGGAACTAATCAAGACTTTTTGTTTTATGTATTGCAGTTTGCAATGTTATGTTCCTGTAGTGTTTGGCCTGCCTACAATGCTTCTCTGTTCATTGAGTACTCAAAGGTCTAGAATCTTATCAAATGTTGTAGGTTAACTCTATTCAAATGTTGTAGGTCATGGGAGAAGTGTTGCTGTGATGTGTGCTCTCCTAGTTGCGATAGGTGTGGCTGAAGACTGGAAAAATGCCGAGAAGATCATCCGAGAAAAAAGGCCTTGGATTCGCATGAATGCGCTCCATCGCAAAAGCCTAGAAGAATGGTCAAACCATCGGTTCTTCCCTAAAAGGAATGTAGGATCAGATGTTAGTTCTGTAATTCTGACTGATGCTCCAGGAAGCTCGTAATTCAAGTCATGAGACTGATGCAGCTGATATTTTTTGGGGCGAAGGGTTCTTCGTGGGTCTACAGGGCCAAATTCATTTGGGATTGCTAGATAAATTATGGTGTTAATGAGTTGATTAAGATCAAAATGCCTAGCCTGAGATGCCGAGGAGGCCCTAGGAACCGAGAATATGATTCGATGGCATGCAAAACTTATCTACCTATGATTTTACCTTTTATCTTGTGGCCAGAAAACTCATGAATTTGCTGGTTAGGATCAAGAGATCCATGTAAAAACCCATTGGTTCCTGTACAATAAACACCTACTATATATGATGTTCATTGATCTCTTTGGATACTCTAGCTGAACTTGCCTCTTGGTGCATAATGCATAGGAAAATATACATCCAAATCTATATTGTATTGGTGATCAGCGTCTGCATTGTTTGTGCATGTTAAATTGTCGACAAAAGTAAGGACTTCGCGACATTAACAGTTCAATTCGTATTTGATTGTTCCTGGAAGACAGATTTTGCTGCAATGTGTATGGCCGTCTCATTGTCATAAGAAAAATCCGTAGGTTCTGAATGTGGAACTTAAACATCCTTGAGTATTTAATGTAACTAGGTCAATTAATAAGTTGTAGCAGCCACGGCTTTGTCTTAGGCTTTAGTAGAAGATCGTGAAACAGTTACTACATTTTGGTTTTCCCAGAAATGGGATTCAATTCAATAAAGGTATAATAACCAGTAATGGAGTGGTGAAAGGTGGCACAATTAGCCCAATCCTAGTCATAATAGGCACTCACATGAATATTACCAGCGGATGACAGAAGGATGTTTTTCCCCATACACGACTTTTAAGTAGCATAAAATCCAAAATGCAGCATCTAAATGAGAACTTGAAAAATGACGTTGTTATTGTGAGATAAATGAATCTTCCAAGTCTTAAATTCTATTGGATTGGAAATGAGTTCACCATCTTCACCATATAATTTTAGATTTCGTTCCATAGGAAAATCGGTTGGTTACAGTCCAGGTAAACATACATTACTAAGCACCTCCAAATTTTATTTTCTTTGAATCCCACATGTAGTACAACATATGCAAATTTCGAAAACCATTTCTGAGAAGCATGTTTTAGGCCATATATGGACTTATAGAGACAAGTTACAAGATTATACTCTCATTTTCGAGAAAAACCAAGCAGTAAAGACATGTAAATCTCTACATTAAAGATCATCCTTAAAGAAAAACAATGCTAACATCCATCCAAAAAATGGCCAGCTTTTAATGGAAGCAATGGGGAGGAGGCATTGCATGGTAACTAATTTTGCAATAGGGCAAATTGTTATCAATAATCTGAACTTTATTTTTTTGATGAGTAAAGAAAAGCTGTATTAGAAAGAAAGAAAAAAGAATAAACAGGAGAAGGCGACCATTCCCCCAATTAGACAGGGAGAGCTGTCCCTAAAAAGCAAATGGAATAGACCCCCGCATTACAAAATGAAACTGAAAAATATCACATTTTTACATCCGGAAATAAATTCCTTGAAAATTGCTTGTACCTTTCAATGTAACCATCAGTTAGGTATTTGATTTTGTACACCTACTTACATTGAAGAACTTCATTGCTTGGAAGAAGTGGTTGCTAGGTTTAAGTCTTATTAAGCTCAAGGTCCTTGATCTATGCAACCATAGAATTGTTAAAATGTCTGGAGCTAGGAAGATGGTGATGAGGATGATGAGGATGCCATTTCTGAGGTGTTAATTGAGGAAATTAAAATGTTGAGAGGGACACTCTTTTCATATTTCCCTTCCAAGAATGTTACCTGCAACTACATCTCATGAATCTACTCACTCATAATAACTGTATAGTTTATTAAATTCAAGAACAGATACTCCTAACTTAGCTGGGTTTTCTGATTACAGGACAAAAACATTGGATTTTTGGATGATAATGATCATGACAAGGCAAGGTGGTCCAAGAAAAAGAGAGTTCATAGCTATCTTTAGCTACTGCATTAATTAGTAACACCATTTTATTGGTTCAATGTCCTTCCAAAAGGGAGAACTCCTCTTTATATTCCAAAAGCTGCCTTAGAATTAATCTCAACAAAGAAACTAAAAACCAAAGGTGGATAAGATTCTCCGACGCCATAAAGCAACAATAAACAGATAAAGTAGTTAAAGCAAAGGGATTTGTTATGGCCAAACTTGTTTTATATTGTAACAATCCTTTCTTCAGAACTGTTTATTTTAATAGTTAGGGAAAGGGTTGGCACCCCGCTAGATTTCCTAGAGCTAACGGCTCAACTAATGGGGGATTGGACAAGCATCGGGGCCATTTTCAAAGGGAGAGAAAAAAATGACACAGGTTGGGTAACCCAACAGCATGCCTAGCTTTTTCAGTAGTTTATTAGTTATGTTATCTAGCATTTTGGTGCAGCAATAAACTAGTGGGGCAATGAAGAGGTGGGTGATCAGATCGTCCAATAGGGGCCATTTAATGAGGAGAGACGGTGTGAGATCCATTGGTGGAATATCAGTGTGCATTGTGGGCTTCTTTTTCCCATATATTTGATAAGGGAAAAAATAATTGCCAACATGCAGATTCTTGCGCACACCCTCTCACATCTCACCCATGAATCCCACATTCTCTCTCCTTATGAAAACCCTCTACAATGTTTTAGGTATCGACAAATGGTATCGGATGTATCCATATACAGCTGAAACCAATACCAATATTGTTCATTGATACGATATGGATTGTAAATTGGTAAACTCTACGTCTTTTATTCATGTAGAAAACCATATAAATACATAAAATTGGAAACCTATCAAGGTAAGTCTATAGAAAGAAAGAACTTTAAACGGAAAGAAAATATCACACAAATATAATAGCTATACAATGAAAGAATCATATCCTTCCTCTTTACACTCTCCCTCAAACTAATGTTGGGTGGACAGCATAGGTTTGGGAGCAAGATACCAATGATGAGCTGAAGACATAGCTTTAGTAAAAATGTCGACAAGCTGATGAGCGAAAGCTATGTAGGGAAGAGAAATAAGGTTACTAAGATATTTGTCATGAATGAAATGACAATCAACCTCAATGTGCTTCATGCGCTCATGAGATACTAGATTAAAAGCAATGTGGATGGCACCAGTATTATCAGCATAAAGAGGTGTCGGCTCTGGAAAGGAAATAGAGAAATCTTTGAATAACCCATGAAGCCAAACAATTTCACTACAAATTGATGACATGGAACGACATTCAACCTCTGCAGAGGACTTGAAAATTGTATGTTGCTTCTTACACTTCATAGAAATAAGAGACTCACGAAGAAAAGCACACCATCCTGAGTTAGAGCACCGAGAGTCGGGACAACCAGCCCAATCAACGTCAGCATATAAGTGAAGAAGAGGATGAGAAAAATAACCCTTGTGTAGATGTACTTTGCAAATAGCGAAAATTGCGGTAAGCAGTGAGGTGCAATTGACAAGGTGACGAAACGAACTGGCTAACAATATGGACGGCATAAGAAATATCTGGGTGATTCATAGTAAGATAAATGGGACTTCCCACAAACTGCCGATATATAGTAGGATTAAAAAGAGGATCTCTAGCATGCTTAGAGTATTTGACATTAACTTCCGTAGGAGTATTCATTTTCTTGTCATCAGTTAAGTTGGCCAGTTTAATCAAATCTTGAACATATTTGTGTTCAACAAAGTAACCTCATTTAGAGTAGTGTACCTCGAGTCCAAGAAAATATGTGACAGACCCAAATCCTTCATCTTGAAGGAAGAACTTAGGATTGACTTCAATGTGGTAATAGCGTAATGTTTCCCCTTATTCACTGTCAGACTGCTTCAAGGCTTCCATATTTACTTTAGACTCTATGTATCGGAGGACACAATGAATCTAACCGAGGTGGGCGTGGTGTGAACATCAAGGGTGGCCGGAGTGATACGTCGAGCCGCCCTTCCCACTAAGGAGCATGTGGTTGTTGGATTTATGGGCTAAATTAATTATTCGGGTTGATTAAATGGGTGAGAGTCAAATTGCATGAATCGGTTCGGTCCACTCTCAAGCTTAGGGATATGCTGGCTCAACCCATTGTGGTTTAGGGTTTTGAGTGCAACACAGTATTATAAATACTAGGTTTTGGGTCCCTACAACCATTATTCACTCTTCCCCACTTTACCACTAAAGTGAGAGAACCAATGAAGTTTAAGGGGTTGTAGAAGATCCATAGCCAAGCCAATAGAGCGAAAGTGGGAGTGACCAACATCAATCATCTTCAGCATACTAGGTGAAAGGTACAAATCGATCCTCCATAATTTTATTAGATTCGTGTTCTTGTTTTTCCTGTGTGGTTTCCTCCATAGGGTTTCAATCTCAAACCCATAAGGAGTTCTAACAAGTGGTATCAGAGGAGACCACATGGGACAAGAATCGATTGAATTTTTCTTGTACATGAGGATTTTGATTATTACTTAAAACTTGATTTGATTACAAATCATGAAAATCATGAAAATCATAAAAATCGTAATTTTACCATCACTTAAAGATCCTGTATGGCAAAACTTTCTTCACGAAAGTTGTAGATCACGAGAAGACGGTCGCGGCGGTATACCGCACGTCACCGGAAACCTCCGGACGCGCCCGCCGCCGGAAACCGGCTGCGGAGGAGAGAGAAAAAATTCCAAAAAAAAAAAGCGGCAGTCATGCAGGTCAACTCGAAACCCTACCAGTCGAACCGGTGACACAGTGGGTCAACTCATATGTACTATTTGACTCGGTCAAAGGTTGATCGGGTCGTTGACCATTTGACCCGAATTTGACCCGGAATTCATATGGCTGAACTATTTAAAGTTTAAAATTTAAACTATTTTAAATTTCATTTAAAGGTTCGTTTTAAGGCCAAATTGAAATCTGTTTTTTGCGTTGGATTCCTTGTTTCGGGCCACATTTAATGATCTAATTTTTAATATGACATATTTATTTGAAATTTTATGTTGTATTTAGTTTCAATCATTGAAACAAAAGGGCGTTTTTATTTAAACTACTTTAAATTTCATTTAAAGGTTCGTTTTAAGGCCAAATTGAAATCTGTTTTTTGCGTTGGATTCCTTGTTTCGGGCCACATTTAATGATCTAATTTTTTAATATGACATGTTTATTTGAAATTTTATGTTGTATTTAGTTTCAATCATTGAAACAAAATGGCATAAATCAATGCTTTGAAAAATATATATGTTATTGGTTACCATGAAATTGAGAAGTTTTTTTTTAAATTGAGATATGTTAATATGGAAAAGGGTGTAAGCTTCCGCTCATTCTTAGTTGCAAAGTAATTTTGCTTTAGGAAACCATGAAATGATGAGGTGGAATCCACCAAAGTGGTACATCTTATTATTTCATGATTTTCCACAGGGAAACAATGTAGGTGACATTTGCCCAAAGGTGATGTCACCAAAGTTAAGAAAATGACAGTAACCTAGAGGTTCCTAAGCCCAAAGGTGAGGGGATTTCAAAAGTTATTGTTCTTTTCACAGTAAATATAAATTTACAAGAGGACGTGCATTCTTACCCCAAAGGATAGGAATGTAGTTGCGGTTGTGACTCTTGTATGGTTATTGTTGTCCTAGTGACATTTATATGTATGTTTTGAACATAAAGATATACATCTCCAATGGGAAAGATATGATAGAACTGAGTGAAACCCACCAAAGTGGTACATTCGATTCGATTGTATCTTCTCCAACGAAAAGTGATACTTTCCCAAAGGTTATGTCATCAAGGTTTGAGGATAATCATCCACATTTCAGAAAGGGACATTGAATTTGGAGTTCTTTTGCCCAAAGGTGATTGAATTCCAAAGTTAGTGTTGTTTTCACGATTAAAAGAATAATATAAGAGCATCACTAATTCATGTCCCAAAGGATAGGGATACATATTTAGTTGTAACTCTTATTTAAAATATATTGATGGTATTACATGCTTTTATATTATGGTTTATATTTTGATATTTGGCATGTATTGTGTTATTATTCTTGTTGTAGTAAGATGGGTTCCTCAAGTTATGTATCTTCCATCCCAATACTCACTTGGTAACAACTATCATAAGTGGGTGGAGGAATTAGAATTGCATTTAGGTCTTCTTGACTTAGACTTGGCACTTAGGGAGCCTAAACTGAGCCTCTCACGACTGGCGAAGTCTTGAAAGGACCAAGTTTAAGAAATGGATGAAGCAAAGAAAGTGCATCTTGGTTTTAAAAAGGCGTTCTGAAATTATACGTGGGAACATAGAGATCAAAGACAACGCAAAAGAATTCCTGGATGCTATTAAAGGTAGATTTCAACACAACAAGAAAGCTGAGAAAACCACATTGATGACCAGGCTAATGAATACAAGGTATGATGGATGTGGGAATGTTAGAGAATACATTTTGGGTGTAGCTACTGATGCTAGTAAACTTAAGGATCTTGGAATACAGATCGATGAAGAATATATTGTACATATTGCACTGAATACCCTCCCTAGTCAGTATAAGGTTATCCAATCTACCTACATTGCACTTTGAAAGATGATTGGAGCCTAAATGAACTCATTTCCATTTGCACTCAAGAGGAAGAAAATTGAAACAAACTAGGTTTGAGAGTGCACATGCAACTTTCCACAATGGATCTTCGGTGGACCAAGCGGAAGGAACAAAAGTTTTCCAACGAGAGAAGCGTCAAGCCATATAACAGGACTAATAGTTCTCAAGAACTTGACACATCTCAAAAGGCTCAGGATGAAGAGAATACCAACAACGTAGAGTGTTTCTGGTGCCATAAGAAAGGACATGTGAAGAAGGACTGTTTATTTTCAAGAAATGGTTAGAGAAGAGGAAGAATTCTGGGGCTGATAAGCAGGATGATACCAAGAAAGGGTGAGGTAGAATGATCACCAGTAATTGAGAGCAAGTAAAATTTGGTTCTATCAAGTAGTTAGGATTTCTTTACATACAGTTATTTGAAATGCTTGATTAGTGGGAGCTTTGATTTTGTTTAGTATTTGTTTATGTTTTGAACCTTAGCCCGTATGTTTTGGGGCACAGTTTGATGAATTATGGTTAAGTTTTAGCATTTACATTATGCGATTATTTATTGAAATAGTTGGTTTATGATTTCATTTAAGAATGTTTTTATAGGATAATTGTCTTGGTTATAGGTAATATTTTGCCACAGTTCAAAAGGTAATGTTTGCCACATTTTAAGACAATATTTGTCACAGTTCATAGGCAATATTTGCCACAGTTTATAGGCGGAAGGCCACAGTTAGATATTAACCACAGATCAAAGGCGATTTGCCACAGTGAAGGTTAATATCTCGATTAGACCTACATAGAATGACAACATGTAATTTGAGGATATGTCAATATTTCTATGATGGTATCCCACATAGATTCGTGTTAAGAAACTTACTTATGTTTGTAATAACGAAAGTTGTATCAGTATATTGAGGTGTATCTTCTCTGTTATTCGATGTGAGTGGTTTTCAACTGAATCACAGTAAGAGTGGTTAATGTAATAAGATTCTATGGCCACACCAATTTAAAGACATCCTTATAATTAATGTAGCCCAAGTGGGAGATTGTTGGATTTATGGGCTAAATTAATTATTGGTTGATTAAATGGGTGAGAGTCAAATGCATGAACGTTCGGTCCACTCTCAAGCTTAGGGATATCTTGGCTCAACCCATTGTGGTTTAGGGTTTTGAGTGCGACGTATTATAAATACTAGGTTTTGGGTCCCTACAACCATTATTCACTCTTCCCACTTTACCACTAAAGTGAGAGAACCAATGAGGTTTAAGGGGTTGTAGAAGATCCATAGCCAAGCCAATAGAGCGAAAGTGGGAGTGACCAACATCAATCATCTTCAGCATACTAGGTGAAAGGTACAAATCGATCCTCCATAATTTTATTAGATTCGTGTTCTTGTTTTTCCTGTGTGGTTTCCTCCATAGGGTTTCAATCTCAAACCCATAGGGAGTTCTAACAGTGGTATCTAGATTGGCTCCAAGTTCGGTTGAAGTGGGTGCAGTGATCTTTCAATATTAGGAAGTTGATTAAATCGATGAAGCGGCACAAAGAGTGAAAAATAATGAAGGCTGAAAGATTATTAAGCATCAGAAGGAGAACAATAACTTCAATGCAAAGCAGACTAGAAAGTCTGATCGTATTGCCTTGTCTACATGGTGATCTAATGCGAGTCTTGTTCTGGAATTTGAGAGGATTTAAGAAGGCTACTGCTAATACAACCTTGTGAAATATTGTGACACAAAATAATCCTGACTTGATTTATCTTGCGGAGCCAATGATTGAGGTTACTTCCCTTCCAAGGTTTTCTTCAACGGGTTGGATTTTGAGGTGGATTTGATTCATAATGAAAGAGTGGAAAAAATTCCCAACTTGTGGGAATTGGAAGAGGGCATTAAAGAGACCAATTGTCATCTATGAGTCAAAGCAACAAATGTCCCTGCGTGTTGAATGGAATCAAAGTAATATTTTAATTTCTATAGTGCATGCTTGTTACTTCAGAGTCAACCAGAGAGACTTATGGGTTGAGCTAGCTGCGATTCCGTCTAGGACAAATCCTTGGATAATTGTAGTGGATTTTAATGCAATTTAGATTCTCACGAGAAGCGGGATCCAATCATCCAAGGGCATTTAATATGGGTTCGACGGCAGAATTTGGAGCGATGATGGAAGCGTGCTCTATAATTCAGGTTCCTTCGCAATAGTAGAAATTTACATTGTCCAAAAACAGAAGAAAAGGTAATGTATTTGCAGTAATTCTTTGCCATCCATTTCCAGGATTATGCTCAAAGGGTGTTACAGAGAGTGTCTTTAGACCACTCTCCCTCCTTATTACTCAAGAGGCAATTCCTAAGCCAAGCAATTGCCTATTTTATCTTCACAAATTTTGGATGGAGAATGATTCTTTCTTTAAAGGTGGTCAAGGATTCTTGGGTGCAAGCGATTATAGGCTTTGCAATTTTTGTGTTGTAATAAAAGCTTAAGCGGCTAAAGCCTACCATTTGGGTTTGGTTGAGAATTGCTTTTCCAAAATTTGATATGGAATTTAAAAAAATAAAATAAAATAATGTAAAGCAGCTTGGAAGCAATTCAATAGAAAATAGAGGTTGTGGGGCTTGATTACAATATCTTTTATAAGGAGGCAGATGTGAAAACAGCTTACCTAAAAGCGTTACAAAATCATAAGAAGATATGGGTGGAAAAATCAAGAATTAGATGGATTACTTAATGCGACAAAAAAATATTTTCCACTTATCTGTAAAATTCAGAGGGCTAAGAATAGATGGAACTCAGATTTTGGACCCGAGTGAACTCACAGATTACATGGTGAATTTCTATGAGGAATTCCATAAATGCTCGCCCCTAGTGGACTATTTGGAGTTATTGGATTGTATTCCAAAGTTTGATTGATGAGGTGGATATTTTAAGTTGGATACAATTCTAGGTGTTATGGAAATCAAACAGGCGGTGTAGGATCTTGACCTTGACAACTCGCCCGGTCCAAATGGATTTTCAAATGTTTTTTAGGCATTTCTAGAGGTGATTGCTGATGATGTTTGTAATGCTTTTAGGGACTTTTTCTGATCTTGTATCATGCCGAAAGGGATCAATAATAACTTTCTAATGCTGATTCCAAAGATGGAATGTGCTACCTACACTTGATAAATTAGGACCTTATAAATGCGGAATTTTTTTTCTCCAAGTTTTTTTCGAAAATTATGGCAACAAGGCTGTCGTACCTTCTCCCTAGACTAATCTTGAAGAGGAAAGGGCCTTTCCATAGGGCAAGATTATTCATTCCAACAATAGTCTAGCTTCAGAATTGGCAAACTTAACATTCTCAATAGCACTTTCAAAAAGTGTACGACATTATTTCTTAGAATTTCTTGTTCCAAGTGATGAGAAGTTTTGGATTTTCTAATAGGTGGATAAACTAGGTGCATTAGATACTTGGCTTCATCAAGAACTTCAATTCTTTTTTATGGTGGTCTGGTTAGTTTTTTTGGGGTTGAGAGAGGTCTTCCACAAGGTGACCCTGTGTCACCTATTTTTTCATTCTTCTAGAAGAAGTTCTTTATAAGGGACTTCACTCTTTAATACAAGAGAACAAAATCAAAGCTTTACAAGGTCCAAGGGGCGCTACAGTTCCAGGGCACCTGCTATTTTGCTAACGACATCTTTATATTCATGAATGCATTGATAAGGCATGCGAGAAATCTTAATAGTTCTTTGCTTAAGTACCAGGAATTCTCTAGGAAAAGAATCAACTCTAAAAAGAGGAAGCATTTCTTGGGTCGAATTCGTCGTTCTAGGAAACATAGTATACCTAATATATTGGGAATTCCAATATGTAATTTCCTTACCAAATACCTTGGGGTGGAAATTTTCAAGGGTAGAATGAAGAAAGAACCTCTGATGTATGTAATGGATAAAGTTAGAGGGCAATGTCTAGGTAGAAAGGGAAATTATTGTCCATGGCAGGAAGGGTAGAACTGTGATATCAGGTATGCCAGTGTAAAATTTTCAGTGTATTGATGGTCATCATCTTTATTAAAAACGATAGAGAGGTGGATGCGAAAATTCATTAAATCGGTGACGTGGATTCCTCGAAGGTGGTAATAGTAAGGTGGGATCAAGTCTGTAAACCAAGAAATGAAGGGGGACTTGGGATTCAAATACTTCATGACATTAATAAAGGCCTACTATGTAAGTAAGTTTGGCATGTTAGGCATGGTGACTCAGTTATGAGCAAACTTTTCAAGTTTTTGTTTGTAAGTAGTGGAGGGGAAATTAAACAGGTTATAAGTCATCTTTAGTCTGGCCAGGAATTAAAAGAATATGGAGCTTTGCATTGAGCAAAGAGAGATGGATTGTGAGAAATAGAAAATCCATAAATTTCTAGAAAGACAAGTGGTTAGAATTTCGTTCAATGTTCAATCTAATTATGTTGTAGAATTTCATGGCCTAATAGATGAAATTCCCCATGCTTTCAACCTTCATATGACATCTTTGTGGATAGAATCTGATTCAATAGCGGTGGTGATGGTAGTGCCATCAAAGATGATCCCTTGGTTTGTGATGCAACACTGGATTTATTTGCAATCATTCCTCAACTCTATCACCTAGAAGATATCACACTGTTTTGGGGAGGCAAATCCTATAATAAATAACCTTAATAAAATTAAAGATGTAATAAAATCTAGAATTTCAGCATCTTCAATTATTTTACCATCCCACATCATGGTAGTGTTGCTCTAGTTCTATATTTTTCCTTTTTTGGGTTTCCTTTTAACACAATTCTGATCTTATAGTGTAAAAAAAAAAGGATATAAAGTGTGCTCGAGTGCGCGAATATTTTTTCTAACCCTTTTTGTGACTAAAATATATCATTAGAAGCTTCTGTAATGGAATATGAAATTGATTAGTTATATTTACGTGTTAACATATTATAATGAAATTATATATTAAAACAAAAAGACAAGAAACATCTCTCTCTCTCTCTCTCTCTCTCTCTCTCTCTCTTCCTATTGTATAGCCTGCAGAGTCCAATGGCAATGGGACGACAAAGGAGATTTGGTGTTGCTTTGCATGCTCAAACAGGCAAATGTCTTCTCATTGGTGGTGTGAGTCGATCAGTAGTTTGAAAAATGGGATTGGGTGGTTTGGACCATCTGCAACTCTGTCGTCGTTTGGTATGAGCTATCATCCCCGATCATGTTCCTGTTTTATCAAACATTAACACACCCCACCAAAAAAAAATATAGAGATACGATGAATATGTTCTTAGCAATATATATATAATTAAAAAAAAAAATAGAGAGAGATGAATATGTTCTTAGTAATATATATAATTAATGAAGATTACAAGTATAAATAAAGGGAGCGGAGGGTTGAGCATGCCACGAGTATGGATCAGGTCCTCACTTGGATTCCACTTAATCTCTCTTCTTTTAATTAATTTTTATTTTAAGCGGAGTCCAAGTGTTGATCAAAACATCATTCTTGTACAAGTATCTGATCCGGACTCAGCATACCACTAATTTTTGGGAATAGGGAATTGGAATGAAAAGGGCATGGAATTGAGAGACACAAGTTAGGCACCCCAGCAACGTGGCCAATTTTTTTTTTTCATAAATATATAAAAGAGAAGGATATTAGATGATGAGCTTACTCTCGAGGACGGGTTGCCCAGAGGGTACTAAGGGCTCGTAACCTATCGTAGTACTCCCCGATTGCAAGAAAAGATCTTGCTGCTTGTCTAACAGTCAGGATCCGGCGTATCTGGTGAAGTGTTTGCTGTCTCAAATTATCAGCCTACACAACAACAATGACCGATCATTTTTTTACTTCATTTTTATTAAGTTTAAATAATGATACATAATGAATGTGTGTGTGTGAGAGAGAGAGAGAGAGAAGAAGAAGAAGAAGATGGAATCAGCCAAGTTCAAACAGAAAGAGACATGTTTGTTTTGATACAAACAAAGACATGAACCACCACGAGGATTTGTTTAACTTCATATGTATCTTAAGGGTTGAATAACAGATTGTCTTACTTGTGGGGTTTGGACTCTTCCAATAAGAAATCCATCAAATCTAAATATTATTGTATATTTAAATATTTAATTGGATATTCTAATTTTATTGTTAGGTCTGCAATAGCAGTCTATTGACTCTATTCCTTCTTTTATTTTATTTATTTTAATAAAAAATTGTCACCATCATCGACGTCCCCATGGGGGTTGAGTCCTTTATTACTACTACTTTTGATCGAGATGTTCCAATCTTTAAAAATAAATTTTGGGTTTAAATGATCACAGTTTTTTAGGGTTTCTTATACATGAGACCAAGGTCTGAATTTCGGTTTTTTTTTTTTCAAGAAAATAATTTTTTACCAAAATTTGGTCACTGTGAGGACATAGAGAGTAACAGACACCGACTAAGCTTACTTTAGTAGTGTGATGAGACATTTTGACTTCTTTCATGCATAAAACTCTTTGCCTTCAACTCTAGGTAAGGGACAAATTATCAGAAAATAATCCAACCAAACCGAAAACAAGGCGACGAAGTGGGCTCCACTGTCCCATAGTAAAGGCAGTGAGAGCTTTGAAATTAAGTCATCTCACAAGTCAAATCATGGCCATTAAGAGAGACAGAGAGAGTGTACCTGGCGGACGAAACCTTCGAGGTTGGAGAGTTTGGCGAGGGCGAGGGCCATCTGGCCCATGTAGTCAGCGACGTGGTTATTGTTGTTGGTGATGATTCCATCACCACCCAGGGAGGAGAGAGGGTCTGAGGCGATTGTGTCAGAGAGAGAGTGATGGAGCTGCTCCAGCCCCTGTGACAATGCCTCTTCCGCTTGCTGCGACGACTGCTTCAAGCTGCATATCCCTATCAACTGCTGCTCCGTGAACGCATCCAACTCTGCCATCAATATCTGTACCCACCCAATACAAACCCACATCAAAAAAAAAAAAAGGACAGACATAAGAGAGAGAGAGAGAATAGACCTTAATGAGTTCTGAGGGACGGAAGCCGCCCATCCAGAGGAAGCAGCGCTCAGCTGGAGTGTTCCACATTCCGGTGATAAGGTGGAAGACGTCGGATTTGACGGTGACTCCCTTGAGGTGGAAGATCTCGTCGTAGTGGGATAAGTATCTATCCACTATCAATCTCAGTTCCCCGTCCGATAGGTGAGCCTGTAAACCTGTCCGGAGCTCCGACATGTGCCTCTGTTCATCCTCTAACCATCTCCCATATTCCATGTCGAATAACGCCGCACCTGTGTATCATAGTGTAACAACATACATTTTCTCTTAGAGAGAGAGAGAGAGAGAGAGAGAGAGATGGGTTGCTATGTTGGAAGGCTGCGACTCACCGGAGCTGATGTTTCCACCTGAACTACCTCCCACTCCCAATAAAAGACCCTATAACACCAACCAGAGAATACCCATTAAGAAATTATTTCCAGAAATTTAATTTTGCATGAATTTATATAATCTTGTAACATTAAAGAAAAACATTCAAAGTGAATTTTTTTTTAAAGAACCTGAGATCTGGCTCGTTGAAGATCTTGTTCTAGTTGAGAAAGCTTTATCCGACTAGACTCTAGCTGCTGTACATAAGCCTGCCCAGAAAAGAAGAGAAAAGAAAAGGAAAAAAAAAAGAAGAATATTAAAATTTGTGAGTGTTTGTTTTGGAAGAATTTGGAGATTATTCTAAGGTGAAACACCTTTTTTCTCAGTCTACTCTTCCTTGCTGCTTCTCTATTCTGGGCTAAACGTCTCAACGTCTGAAACAAGTAAACCCAAATTTTCAAACATCAGTTTCATAATGTCAGCTTCAAAAGTCATGGAGGGATTGTTCTAATACGAAACAAAGATAAACTAATAAATGAGACACTGAGAGAGATTAATTTTTTCACCCCTCCCGTTTTCAAAGTCATGACCTTTGCATCAAGGACTTTCTCTGAAGTTGAACTAGGTGCGCCCTTCCTCTGCAACATTAGAAAAGAGAAGGAAAAATAAAATTTCTTTAACTTTGAACAGTCAAAAGACTCAAAACCCCAAAGGAAAAGTTTCTTGGCAGGTTTTTTGTTTTAAGAGGAAATGGGTATTTTAGACTGGCAAAACCCATGTGGGAAGGAAAGTCTACAGTTTCAAAATAAACTTTGTTTGACCATCCTCTAGCTTCATATATGTTTACACTTTCCTGCTCTCTCTCCTCCCCCCTCACTTCTCACTCTTCACTCCTCACACTATTGAAAAAAAAAAAAAATTGAATCTTTCACTTTTGTCTATTCTTAAAAAAATCAGGTTTTCCCATGAATTTTGATGCAAACATAACTTCAAAGCCTATATGAGTGACTTGAACGATATTGAAAAAGAAAACGATAAAAGGGTTTTTTTTTTGGGAAGTTGGTGATTTGGGTTTTCAAGACATGAAAGATAAATATTTCTAAAGAGATATGATGGCTCTGAGGAACTATGAAGAAAGGGAGCTTTTACTTCAGTTCTATGGATCGACAAAAGAGTATGAAACAGTGATGGCTCTGTAAAGATTGTCCATTCTCTTGGTCTTGGGACGAGTTGTGAATTGAACCTGACTCTCCTAAGAGATCTGGCTCATTCTTTTCTAATTAGAAAGCTGAAAAGTCTGCATTTTATTGATTCTCTGGTAGTTCTTGGGATTTGTTGAGGGAATTATAGAGGTGCAATAGTACAGTTTCAGGTCCAAAACAGTACCCTTTGTCCCTTACTCAAAAAGATGCCACCTTTTTCATCTTTTTTATGAGATTTGGCAAAAGAAATGGGATATTACTATAGAACCTTTTCCAGTGGGTTGGCTTGTTGATTTGGTGTTAGTCTAGTTCTGAAAGTATCATCACTTGCCATCTCTACTTGTAGTTGCCTTTGATCAAGCGCCTGATCCGGTGGTGCCTTGTTATTGATAGGGGATTCTGGTTCCAACTGAGCATCAGTATTCAGCCCAGATCCTGAATCACTGCTCTCTTCTCCCGACTTCGAACTTCCCTGAAACAAAAATGCAAAATAGAAGATTTTTTTTTTCTTCTAGTGAGCATCTTCTGAGAATAATCAAAAAGATCATTAGAATCACATTGAACTCACTTTTCTGCTCCTTCGTGAGAAACCCAGGTCAAAATTTCAAATGAAGAATCACATTCCAAAGAAAACTTAAAAAGAGATTCAAGAACCCATATCAGAATGATTAAAAGGAAAAACAGTCAAAGGAGAAGAAAGTACTCTAGAAGTCTGCTGGAATCTCATTGGCCATGAAGGGAACATCTCCAGAGTAGCAGCTGGCCTGGCTGTGAAAAAAGCTGCAAGAATCACAAACAAAATCTCTGAGGAAGGATCATCAAATAAAGACACTCAGATTTTTTTTCCAATATCAAAGGAGTCTCTTTTCTGCAGTTATAGAGTCAGCAATTCATTCTATTCAAGTTTCTATCTCAGAATGATTACTGTACCATCAGAAAAAGAAGCCACCTTGAGGCTTAATTCTAACCTTTTTTGGCATCATCACCAAGCTTAATTCCTTGAAGAACAATTGCCTCTTCCAACTCTCCAAAATCAAAGGCAGGTCCTTGCTGATTACTGCAAAAAAAAAACCCATAAATAACATCAGAAACAAACTGATTATAAGAAGCAGAGTAATGAATGACAAAGTAGATTAAAAAGAGAATAAAACCCAGTAATGGCTTTGAGTTTAATATTTGATCAGAGCAAACAAGGAGGAGATAGAGAGGACTTATTATGAAGAGATGTACATTAAATTGGTTGCAGGATGGCCAATCCCCTGTAAAACTGCATATGGCATATGTTGATTTGATGGTCCTGAACCTGATAGACCAGTCTCTCCAACTCTATGACGACTCGCCATGCAAAAGAACTTCTCCTCAGACCATCTTAGAGAGATGCAGAACCAGTTTAGAGGTGAGGAAGGAAGCTAGAAGAGAACAAAACTGAAAAGAAAATTCGAATGTTCACCTATTTCCCCCACAAAACTGTATAAAAATTCAAAGCATGATATGTTTCAAAGCGCGAATTCAAATTCCAATCACTTTTGTACCTTACTTAACTCTCTAAAACCTCAGAGCAAGTCCTCTTCTACAGCAAAACCCAACCGAAAGGAAGACACAGGTAAACAAAAGATCATAACTTTCTTTTCAAGTTTGGGTACATGAGGCATGAGGGTCCAGTTTTTTCTCTTTTTAATTCCTGTGTGCGTGTGTGTGTGTGTGTGTGTGAAAAGATAATGAGAAAAATCCTAATTATACAGGGATTGCTTTATCAGTTATCACCCTCTGCAGTAAATATTTTCAGATATGAAACTCATCCATTGTACAGAAGATCTTGTCCTTGCAAACTTGTCTTACAGGAGGAGGACTGGAAGAGTTCTGAAAAGAAAAAAAGGCACAAACAAAATAAACAAATGAAAAGGCCAAAAGGTGGGGTCTTTTGGCAGGAAACCACTAGAATCACTGACTCCTACTCCACTCCTTCTTAAACCGACTGTGCCATTCCATTGGCCAGTGGATAGGCTCTTCAGAGATTCAAGAATTCTAAGAAGAAGAAAAAAATCACAAATAAAATATGGGAAAATGAATAGTAGATGAGATAATGAGACAGGGTTTTCTTTCAACAAAAGAAAAAAAAAAAGAAAAAGGGCAAAAGATGAGAAAAGAAGGGAAAAGATGAGAAGAGAAAAGAAGGGCAAGGGAAAAAAAAAGTTTAGGGGTTTGTCTTCTTGTATAACCCTTGAGGAGGATGAGTTTACTTTGACAACTCAGGGCCTTTGAGAAAATATATTTTATTTTTTGTTTTTGGCGAATACCTTCTCAACCAAAAACATTACAATAATCATCCACGAGCAAATCCACTTGTATTTTAAATCCTGCCCTTTAGATGGATTTGTTTGGTATTATCCCTTTGTTGATAGGTCAACATCCCTTCCCTGTCATCCCCTAAAAGCCTTACCAGGCCTTGATTCTTTTTACCCAATGGGGAAGGTTGATTGATTAGATGCCCATGGCAGCCTCAGTTGCCAATTTTTCATTAGGTTCATCATTCATGGTCCCTCATTGGGTATGTATTCTTCAGACCAAAAGTATGGTTATTAAAAAAAAAAAAAAAAAAAGGAAAACCCTGTCAGTTAAAAACTGCCCCAGAGAAAGAGTTTTAGGGCATAGACCCATTAATAGATTAGTTCATGGACCCATTATCTCTCTTTTAAAGAGAAGTGGATACAAATATTTTATGTTCTACTCATCAACTACTTAAAAGATAATATGCTTCCCTACATCCCTAAAAAAAATAGTTTTCTTGATACCAATGATTGGCAAAAAGAGGAGGTTCAATGAAACAGAGAACTGTTATGGATTAGGTTAGCCCATTAATATTTGAGCTTACCAATTATGTAGCTTGATAAAAGTAGAGCATACCCTTCATATGGAAGACTTTTAAGAAGCTTATCATCCCAAATACAAAAAGACCAATTAGATTCTTAGATTAATACTTGAACCAGCACCCCTTTGAACCGTTAGTTCCCATGACTAGAACAAAATGCGATCACAGATCGGTCAGAACCATATCTAACATAATTGAAGGTTGTGCATTGGATACGTCTTTTTTTTTTCTTTTGATATCTCCTGGTTTATCACCTGAGGAGGGGAATTCACCCTCTATCTAACACAGTCGAAGCGTAATTAGTTTGGCCTCAGCCAATGAAGAGCATCACTATTAACGCTTAGATGCGTTTCGGTCTTCTGTTCATCCAGGGCAAATTGTTCATTCCTAAAGTTATCGAAGTTGTTAATAGATAACACTTAAACATATTGTTCATGTCAAAGATGCAACGAGATATGTTTAGATTAAGGATTTGATAGATCCTTTAAGCCTTAAACTCTCTTAGTTAATAGGTCAGCACAGGATCAATAATTAGCATCGTTGATACCTTGTGATTGCTATTAAGCTAACTTTAGTCACTCCTTGCTTGTCTCTTAAGAAAAGCCAAAGAATAAAGTTACAATACTAGAGAATTATTATATTGGATTAAAGTATGGAAATCTGTGTTGCATTTTAATTTGGATTGAAGAACCTGTGTAATTGTGGCTAAATCCATGATGCAATCAAAGACAAGCATGAGGCAGATAGGGGTAACTTCTGTTCCTAGTTTCACCTTAATGGGATTTTTTAGGGTCAAATCATTCTAATTAAAACTATAAATATATATATATATACATTTGTTTGCCCCATTTCATGCATCCTAATGGGTATGGAAAATGCTTTGTTTTATGAAATGGGCTCCTTCCATGCAAGAGATTGAATGATAAAATCAGTAGCTACATAAGATTCTTAAAATTAAGCTATCAACAAACAATTTTTGTAGAAAATATCTTATGTCAATAACTTAGGTTGCGTTTGGTAACGTTTCTATAACACATTTTATATCAAAAATGAAAATTTCAGTTTCTATGTCAAAATGTTTTTTTTTTTGAACGAAACTTAAAGACGGAACTGCCTTTTGTCATTCCATCAATTCTCATTTATATCTTCTTCTTTCTTTTTTTTTTTATAGAAAAAAAAAAAAGAACACACCATAAATCCACCGAATGCTTTATTCCGTTCCCATAGAACGAAAAAACTCTAAAAATATTTTTCTAGAACGTTACCAATTGCAGCCTTAAAGTTACTATTTCTTTCTTTTTAATTTTTTCTTAGTAAAATTGAGCTTTACTACCTTTTTATAGTATAACCCTTAAATTAAAATTGGCAGATTTAACGGTTCCTGGTCGCACGGCTACTGCGCCAGTGAGTAGGCCAATGGCAGTGCAGGCGGAGGCATCAACCAGGAGGCGGTTTAGGGGGTAGGGAGATCATATCACGCCCGGCTGTTCCTGTGAATCCCATCCAATAAAAATGCCTCCATCTAGAAATAACCTTTCAAACTTAAATAAATATCTTTCACTAATTAAATATTCCTTACATGGGGACCTAATGCAAACCTTACTTATGAAATTAATCATGCATTCTCTTTTAATTTTTAAATTGGCCCTTTATTCCCTTGTTTTAGAGAAATGCCAAAATTAAGACAACCAACAAGTTAACTTGCTGAAATTTTCAGCTACTTTTGAGAAACCAATACCAATACCCAGTTAGTTAACAAGTATATTAGATACTGTAACCACTCTCTTGTAACAAATAATGCCAAACATAGATACACCAGAACTTCAAAAATATACATGTCAAGCAACCATAGTTAGTTAGCTTATCCTTTCAGTTATCCACTATGGTACTTTGTGTGCGAGGAAGGACAGTTACTCCCTGGATTAGCACAGGCAAAACGAAGGTGCTGAAACACTTGAAATTGCTAAATTTCATTTTTTCTTTCCTGCTTGTGATCTCAACAAACCTGGCTTACCCACTAAGAAAATCATACCCATTAGCCAGTTTGTTGTCATTTCAACCATACTGGAAGCAGCCTTACCTTCAATAACAGATGTGCTAATTACAGTGGTTTTGTCTCCAGTTCCTCACCATATCCATTTGAGCATCAATTGTTGGCCGGAGGTTGGTAATTTTCCCATGCTGTAATGTGTATTAGCAGAGCATGTCTCACCACTAGAAAATTTCAATTATGAGAGCACATTGAATTCCAGAATTTGCAAACCAGTGCAACTGGTATTAAAATAAATTAGAGAACATATAGCTTGATCAGTAGTAAGAGGAAGCTAATGGTGATAGTCTTTTCCCCACTTATATTTCACTAAAGAAGTACCTAAATGTAAGGAGAATAATACTTAAAAAGAGATCACATCAAGGCTGAAATTCAGACACAGAAAGTCCTGATAAACACCATCCATGTTTAACATATTCTCAATCTCAATAGCATCATGAAATATGCATGGTAATCCAAACATCGAGCACTTTTCAAAGTCATCAATTAGACGATAAACAGATAAAGTTTCCGAAGTATATATTATTTTTCCAGTTATATTAATAGAGTTTCCTTCCACAACCAAAGGACCATTCAAACATCACACTCCTACCACACCCCCGGCCCATTTCCCTTTTGGTTAAATCTACTTGAGCCCTCTCAGGACACATCATTTCAGATGCTTGAAGGTCACAGATTTTTCCCTTCACCAGTACTGAAATTAGGCTGAAAGTTAAATTTATGTAGTCCTTCCCATCAGAAAATACCCAAGTTTTGGAGTAACGAATCAATAAAAAGAAACATGCGATAAGTTCTGCATGACTTAGGAGAACAGAGTCCGTGGAATTGGATCTTCAGCACTCATTGATGTTCCTAATCTTTAAAACACCAAATCTTTTTCAATGCCTATATTGAGTTCACAAAGTATACTTGATAGTGACAAGTCATAATACAAAATCCAGATTAGCGGGATTACTTGATTAGTCTTCTTCAGAACCCTCGGGTGTTCTTGTACGAGCCAATGGGAGATTACTTTATTAGTCTTCTTCAGAACCCTCGGGTGTTTTTGTACTAGCCAATGGGTTAGCTTTTTGGTATGGTGTCTAACCCAATTTTCAAGAAATTTTTTCCTTTACACGAATCAAACATTATGCAAGATTTCTTCTAGATGGGTAATGGTTGAGGCCATTGATTGAATATCAGTATTTCTAGTAAAATATTGACCTACTTCTAAATAAGCTTGAGCAAAATAGCAACCAACCTTGATGTGCTCTGTCCTCCTATGTGGGTGATGTTGGAGGCATCATTTGGCATCGAAACTGACTGATGCAGATTGAATCCAAACGACAAACTAAAACCACTAAAAACAAGGCATAAAAATAAACAAACCATCCCTCGGTGGTGACTAGTAAATTGGCTTCCGCCAAAGTGACAAACAGATGAATGGACAAACTGTTGCTTGATTAAGAGACAGACACTTGAAAGATATGAAGAAGACCTATGGTGACCAAAGCCCTGTATGGTGACAAGACAAATACAGGTAGCATGCAGGCAAAACTGGAGGACAAGCGAAAGAGAACATAAAATCCCTGGGTTATGTGGTAGGTAAAGAAAGAGGACAAGGTCTCAGTCAATGCACCCAGAACAGGACGATGGAAGCTCCAATTCTCCAGTAACTGAAGTAGCAGGATCACCCATAAAGTTCCAATAGATGTTACTTGGACACTTCAAATTATGAGATGTATACATGCCCAACACTTTATGTAAGCCAATGAGAATTCATCCAAGTTGCATCCTTTTCCGTTAGTATAGAATTATAAGGAATCCAAACCATGTAAAATATACAATAAATTAGAAAATTAGAATATAGGTTAGGACTTGGAAAATTTATTGCTGGGTGAGACCACCATAGAGTGATCCAACATAATGGTTAAGAGATTTGGAGTATTACATAGCCCCATAATAACCTTCTTGTTAGAATATGTAACTTAAGCGTGCCGCTGGGCGTAGGGGCACACTAGGGATTTCCCCCTTGGGCCGACCTATTCTGTCCTAGTTAGAGTGTGGGTCGGCTAGGGGTAAACTTGAAATTCTGATTTTTCGCTTTTTTTTTTGATAGGTAGGGAGGGAAGTACGTAACAGCCAGGAGGCTCGAACTTGAGACCTCCCGGTGAGCATGGGTTTTTTGCACACCACAGCTCACCAAATTTTTCGCTTTTGCTTATTATAAATACATACCTTGTGGAATCAATTAGATCCACAAGCATTCTCCCCATTCATATTGTTAACATGTTATCAGAGCCTAATTTCTGATCTCGGTTTTCAGCCCTTCTTCTTCTCTCCTTCAAAAATCGCAAGCCTCCATCTCCTACGTTTGTCTCCTTAACTCCCCGTAGGGCAGCACTAATGAGGTGATTCTTACGAATCTAGTGGCTGTCCTATACCCTACCTCATAAACTAAAACCCAAAAACTTTGCAAGACATTTAGGTTTTCACCCTTTTGCGATTTTTTATTCTTCTACCCTTTGGGAGTTTGTTTCTACCTCTTTGAAGAATACACCTCTACTTCTTGAAGATCAAGTTCAGCAACATAGAAGGACTCATCACTACTTGCAAGATTGAAGATCAACACTCATAGATTTTTGCAAATCAAGGTTTTCTTCCAAAACCTTGACCAAATCGATTTTTGGGGATCACTTAGAATTAGCTGATTTTTTTAGAAAATCATCCTCACATTTAAAGAGAAAATCGACCAGACTTGTGGCCCCATCTACCAAGTCTTTGGATCAATCTCCCCTCTTCTTTGATATTTAGCGTCTTCTCCCAAAACCCTAATTTTCCTATCTCAACAGTTCTTCATCAAATCAGATATAATTTGGAGGAGTGCCTCACTAACATTACTGGGAAATTTGATCCAAGTATAGACCCTTTTGATGACTAGTTTTGAAGATTTGGTATTTCTCTCACTCACTGTCAATTTTTACTGGTTCAACCATGTCTAAAGTAACTATTGTAACCTCTAAATCTGATATACAAAGATGCAATGACCACATGCTTTTTGGGGCTAGCTCTGTGAAAATGGAGGGAACTAATTACCTCGTCTGGTCCAAATCTACTTATATTACTATTGCTAGTAGAGGTTTCACTGGACACATTACAAGAAAATTAAAGAAACCCTCTGATGAGGGTAACCCTCAAGATGAATGGGTCACTAATAGCTCTTTGGTAATGGCTTATTTCATTGATTCTATTCATGAATCTATTTCTAGAGAATTTTGTTGTTAGATACTACTTCTCAGATTTGGGCTGCCGCTAAGAAAACCTATGGGAAACTAGGGAATGATGCTCATATATTTGATCTCCGCAAGAAGGTTTGTACCATTACCCAGCAGGAACTCTTGTGTCCAAATATTATGCTGAACTTCATACTCTGTGGTATGAATTGGACCACTCTGCAGATTATCATCCCACTAATGTTGAAGATAGTATTGTTTACACCAAACATGTGGACAAAATTAGGATGCAGAATTCTTAGCTAGTCTAAATGTTGAGTATGATCAAATTCGTGTTCAGGTGCTTAGCGAATCTCCCTTCCCTACTCTAGTTGGAAGTTGAGAAAAGTAAGATTTGAGACTAAGGAGAAAGGAAGAAGAGAGGTAGAGAGAAGAGGGAGAGATGATGAGAGGAGAAAGAGAGAAATGAGAGCTTAACGTGTGTGAGCTCTATTGCTCACATCACATATACTAGTTTTTAATAATGATTTAGGGAATTACATATTCCTTCCTAGGGAGGTGAAAGGAAAATAAAAGGAAATACAAAATAGGACAACATAACATAAACACAGTTCCTTAAGTACCCCTATTACATACATTCCAACACTCCCCCTCAAGCTAGAGAATAAATATCATACATAACCAGGTTGCATAAGAGGGAATTGAACTGGTGAGGAATGAGACCTTTGGTGAAGATGTCTGCCAACCGATCACCTGTCTTCACAAAGGGCATGCAAATGTTGTCAATGTCAATTTTTTCTTTGATGAAGTGTCGGTCCACTTCAATGTGCTTGGTTCTATCGTGCTGAACTAGATTATGGGCAATGCTTATGGCGGCTTTATTAACACAATAGCGATGCATAGGTTCGTTAGTATCATATGCCAACTCAAGAACAAGTCTTAACCAAATGAGTTCACAAACTCCATGAGTCATTGCCGTGTACTCTGCCTCTGCACTAGATCTAGCTACAACATGTTGTTTCTTGCTCCGCCATATAACGAAATTACCACCTACAAATGTGCAATAGCCAGAAGTAGATAGTCTTTCAGAGATGAATCTAGCCCAATCACAATCAGAATAACCTTTTATCCTCAAGTAATTGTTCTGAGCATATAAGAGTCCTTTTCCCGAAGAGGACTTTAAGTATCTAAGGATGCGATACACAGCATCCAAGTGCCCACTCTTGGAGCATGCATAAACTGGCTCACTACTCCCACTGCATAAGTGATATATGGGCGAGTCAGAGACAGATATATCAACTTCCTCACTAGCCTCTGGTATTTTCCTGCATCAACAAGAGAGTAACCACAATCTTCTCTTAACTTGTGATTCTGCTCAATAGGATAACTTGCCGGTTTACACCCCAACATCCCTGTTTCCTTCAACAAGTCTAACACAAACTTTCTTTAGCAAATAATGATTCCCTTTTTAGACCGTAATATTTCAATCCCCAAGAAGTATTTCAAGTGTCCCATGCCTTTAATCTCAAATTGTTTGGCTAAATAAGCTTTCAGCCTAGTTATCTCATCGTTGTCATCTCCAGTCACCACAATATCATCAACATAGGCAATCAACGCTATGATAGTACCATTACCTCTCCGGATAAATAATGTGTGATCTACTTGACTCTGAGAATACCCATTCTTCAAGATGGCTTGCTTGAACCTCTTGAACCAAGCTTTTGGTGATTACTTGAGATTATATAGAGCCTTCTTTATGAGACACACCTACTTTGAAGCTAAAAGGGGATTGCATATACACTTCCTCCTCTAAGTCACCACGGAGGAAGGCATTCTTCACATCTAACTGATATAAGGGCCAATCTCTGTTTGCTGCCACAAACAAAAGAACTCTTATAAAGTTGTGTTTGGCCACAGGAGCAAAGGTCTCCTGATAATCAATTTCATAGACCTGACTGTATCCTTTGGCCACCAATCTTGCCTTGTACCTCTTAACAGCACCATCTGATCGGTACTTGATCGTATAGACCCACCTACATCCAACTGGAACTCTTCCCTTAGGAAGATCAACCAATTTCTAAGTGCCATTCTTCTCAAGAGCCATCATTTCCTCAAATATGGCTTGCTTCCACTTGGGTCTGCCATAGCCTCAACAACCGTTTTAGGGATGGAAGCAGAAAAAAGAGTAGTAGTAAAGGCAGCACCTATAGGAAAGAGAGCATCATAAGAAACAAACTGGGCTATAGGATTAGTATAAGCTCTCTTGCCCTTTCAAGCAGCAATAGGGAGGTCTAACTCAGAAGGAGAATAAATGTTACCTGACTAAGGAGAATGGAACTCAGGATGTGGATTCAAAGAGGACTCTTGGCAGGTCTTCTTTGTCCTTCTTGTGTATACAATAACGGTCCCTTCTCTGTACAAGGCCCATCAGTCTCCACAGTGTCAACATCATCCACCTCTTTATCTTTCCCAATAACAAAAGAGGAGTAAGAGGCAAAGGGTAAGAAATGGAATAGCATCAACATTCTTTTCACTTGCATTCCCATTCTCCCCTTGAAGAGGATGCTGAGGAGGAGCAAAGAAAGGCACAGACTCAAGGAAGGTGATATCTTTGGAAAAAAATCGCCTACGATAGGAAGGGTGATAACACTTGTAGCCTTTGGTAGTAGAAGAACCTAAGGAAGAGACATTTGAGAGCCTTAGGATCAAGTTTTGTGCGGGGATTTGTTAACATGCACATAACAAATACAACCAAACACTCGGAGAGGAAGGGAAAAAGCAGAAGACTGAGGGGACAAGAGTGCAATGGGGTTTTAGGACCCAAGAATCTTGGTAGGCATGCAATTGATGAGAAATGCAGCAATAGGGACAACTTCAGACCAGAAAGTTTTAGGAACATGCATACCAAATAGAAGGATTCTACCAACTTCTAACAAATGGTAATTTTTCCTCTCAGCCACCCCATTCTGTTAGGGGGTGTCAACACATGCAAGTTGATGGATAATACCATTGTCAGTGAAAAAATCTTATAGGCCACCATATATGTACTCCCCCCTTTTATCATATCAGACAATTTTGATCTTGGTTTCAAATTGGGTGTGGATCATTTTATAAAAGTTTTTGAAGGCATCATAAACCTCACTTTTCTATTTCATAAGAATAGTCCAAGTACAACGAGAGAAATCATCAACAAATGAAACAAAGTAACGATGGCCAAATAAAGAGGTAGTAGGATAAGGTCCCCAGACATCAGTATGCACAATGTGAAAGGGAACAACAGGTTTACTACCATGACATGGATAAGAGGAATGACAATGTTTAGCAAAAGTACATGGTTCACAATGAAATACATGAGAAGAAGAAAAGACGTAAATAAATGAGGTAATTATTTTCCCATAACAACAAAAGATGGATGTCCCAAACATTGATGCCAAAGCATCACAGAATCCATAAAGCTACTATCACTACAACCACATGCATAGGACTGTGGTTTAGTAAAAAAAGATGATTGGGGCTCATGGCGATAGAGTCCACTCTCCTCACGTCCACTGCCAATAATCCTCTTCTTCACCAAATCCTAAAAAGACAGTGGGAAGGGAAAAAAGTGATATAACAATTCAAAGACTTAGTCAAAGTACTCACAAACAAAAGGTTCAAGGTAAGTTTAGGGACATGGAGAACTAACTCAAGTGAAATAGAAGTAATGGGAATACTGCCTCTACCGAAACCGAGGAAATGGGACCATCAACCACCCAAATCTTATCCTTACCTGAACAAATGGAGTAAGAATCATAATAGTGAGACAAACCAGTCATGTGGTTAGTGGCCTCAGAGTCAATAACCCATAACGAAACTGCGAAAGGTGCAGATGAGGTGACATGCATAGCAGAAGTTGAGGCACCTATGAGGTAGATGAACTATCAAGCTGAGACATGAATCGGCAAGCACTGTAATATCATCACTAGAGAAGGAGCTGGTATCTGCCTGTGAGGGTCCTCGAGGATCAGTCTATGCCACAGTAGCATGGGTTGTAGCCCCACCTCGGCGACCACCACGTGTACTAGGGCAGCCATGGAGCACCCAGCACCTATCCCGAGTGTGCCCAGGTTTCCCAAAATGATCACACTGTCAGGGTCTCTACCTGTCATTCCTATGGGAAGATCCTTGGCCTCGGCCACCTCCACGCCAATCTCTGTGAGTGGTGGAAGAAAGAGCAGATCGCTCAAGTGGAGGAATAGACTCCATAGTACTCTGGTCTCCTCACTCAATAAGTAGCTACACACCTTATTAAGGGATGGAAGGGGTGACCATCCCAAAATCTTTATCCAGATTTGCTCATAATCCGAGTTCAACCCTCCTAATAAGATCAAAACTCTCCTTTTCAAGGGACCTGTAGACCTTGGCTTCATCATCGGGATTAGATAACTGAAGGTCCCGATAATGATCATACTCTTCTTAGTGTCTCACAACAGTGTTGTAATAGTCAAAGATAGTCCTGTTTCACTACTTCATAGAGAGTCTTCTGAAGGAGTTGATAGACCTTAACAGAGTCACCCACCCTATCATAGGTCTTAGAGACACTGTCTTAAATATCCTTTGTAGTTTCCTTCTAGATAAATCTTCTATCAATCTCACATTTCATGGAAAAAAGGAGCCAAGTCATAACAATGGAATTCACAGTTTTTCATTTATGATATTTTGGATTAGAGACAGCAGGAGCCTTGATAGTCCCATTAATATATCCAATTTTCCCTCGACTCCTCAAGGATAACTTCAAAGAGTGTGACCAGTCCAAGTAATTGGTGCTATCCAACTTGACAAAGGAAATCTGAGTGTTAGGGTTGTCAAAGACAATCTGGCTGGGATTGGTACTACACAAACCAGCTGAGGTGGCTTTCAAAGGTTCAATGAGGTCAGACATGGTGAGTGGATACTCCTAAACAACCACGGTTGGAGATCCAAAGCAAGGGATAACACAATACCCAAATACTGTCTTTTTAGAACCAGAAAAAAAATTCCAGCAAGAAAAAACAAACTTAAAGCTTGAATAAGACCAATTTAATCCATTAATAACTGTAGTACTTCATTCCAAAATCACATACATGCATCATAGGATAGGGTACATTCATCAAAAAACAACCCAAGAACACCATATAGGTCATTTCAGACCATAAAAGCATAAAACAGAGTACCCACATACCTGGTAGCAAGCATGAAAATGAGTTGTGCTCTAACAACACCACAACTTCTGAACCGCAACTTAGGAAGGCCAAACCAGGGGCCTTAGGCGACACCTACAAGCCTGGCCCCATCCTCAACAGCCACTTGAGGAGAGAGAAAGAGAAACTCCAAGGAGGTAGCTGGCGGTAATGCTGGACAAGGACCAAAAACATGTTTTAGGCTCCAATAGCTCCTTGTAATGCTTCAATCTCCGTCTAAGAGTCTTCAAGATGTTTTTAAAGCTTCATTAGGTCACCTTGTTGAATTTTTTACATAGTATAGCCTCTATTGGACCTCTTTATTTTCTAGGGTTCCAAAAGAGACCCAAAGAATGAGAGGAAGAACCTTAGTCGACTCTCAAACTCCTTACAACTCTGATACCAAGTTGGACGTTAAGAAGAGTAAGATTTGAGACTAAGGAGAAAGGAAGAAGAGAGGTAGAGAGAAGAGGGAGAGATAATGAGAGGAGAAAGGGAGAAATGAGAGCTTAACGTATGTCAGCTCTATTGCTCACCTCACATATGTTAGTTTCTAATAATGATTTAGGGAATTACATATTCCTCCATAGGGAGGTGAAAGGAAAATAAAAGGAAATACAAAATAGGACAACATAACAAAACACAATTACTAAAGTACCCTATTACATACATTCCAACAACTCTGGCACAGTCCTTTGCCCTGATTTATAAGGAGAAATGTCATCATAACTCTATGCTTCATACTTCCCACTACTGAAAAATCAGCCCTACATACTAGCTTCACTATAACCTTCGAGGGAGCAAATTGAACTGGTGATACCACCACAGAGATTGTTAAATTTGAACACTGCAACAAGTCATACCATATCAAGGCCAACTGTTGGAAGCTCCATAAAAAACCTGCTGATTTTGAGGCAAAGCATGCTCGTGGTCGATCCAAACCAAATCCTACCAGGCTGCGATTTCTAACACCCCAACTGCAACTGATATAGGACTCTCCCAGGAGGAACTCCAGGCTTTCAAATGTATGCTTAAGGCTTCTAACTCTTCAAATTCTGCCAATTCAGTCCCCTTAGGTTCCAATTTTTCTCACTCAGGTATTTTATTTGGTGGTCATCGTGCATCGATCATCTCCACTCCCTAAATCATTGACTTGTGCCATTGATCACATGATTGGTTCCTTCAGTTTATTTCACCAATATTCACCCACCTCATGTAGAGATAAAGTTAGGGTAGCAGATGGCACCCTATCATCTGTGTCCGAAAATGATTTTATTAAGTGTTTTTCTATCACTTTATCTTTAGTTTTACATATCCCTAATTGTACTACTAACTTGCTATCCCCTAGTAGCCTTACTAGGGACGTAAACTGTAAAGTAACATTTTTCCTTCTCATTGCATTTTTTAGGATCTGGTAACAAGGAAGACAATTGGATGTGGTAAGGTGTAGGGTGGTTTTTATTTGCTTGATGATGGTTGTCTCCCTACGGCTGCAGTTTCTACTACTCCTCATCAGCTACACTCTGCTTCTTCTGAATTAAATCAATGGCATTGTCATTTGGGAAACCCACCAATCGGGACCTTATCTCTTTTATTTCATTTAGTTAAACCATATACTAAGGATGAATTTTTTTGTGAAGCCTGTACTCTTATTTACCTTTAAATAAAAAATCTCTTATATTTTCCATTTGGTTCACTCTGATGTGTGGGGTCCGTCTCGTCGGACATCTATTTCTGAAAAAAGATGGTTTATATCTTTTGTTGATTGTCACTTGAACTACTTGGATAAATATAATGCAATACAACAGTGAAGTGTTCAGTTGTTTTAAAAGGCTCCATAAAATGATTTAGACTCAATTTAATTCCATTTTGAAATTTCTCTATAGTGATAATGGAACAAGCACATGGAGGGTCAATTTAAAAAATACCAAGATGATAATGGGATTCTTCATCAGACAAGTTGTGTTGGTACTCCTACTTAGAATGGGGTGGCTGAATGCAAGAATAGGCACTTGTGGGATATTGGTCGAGCCATGATGTTTGCTAGATAGTTTCCATCTCAGTATTAAAGTGATGTTGTCCTCACAGCAGCTTACCTAATCAATCACGTGCCAACTCGTGTCCTCAACTCTTGAACTCCTGTTGAGGTTCTTCAAGGGACTACATCCTTATTGGTTCCTCCAAAGACTTTTGGGTGTGTCTGTTATGCTAGGGATCTGGGAAAATTAGAACCTCAAAGTACAAAGTGTATCTTTCTGGGGTCCTCTCCTATACAGAAAAGATACTAGTGCTACCATCCTCCTACCCGTCATATTATGTTGACAATAGATGTTGTGTTTAATGAACCTGTTGGTTAATACTCATCATCACCTCTTCAGGAGGAGTTTGGTATTAATATTAGTATTACTAGTGAAGAAGAGATGACTCTGAATCTGCTTGCTCCATCAGTGTATGCACCACCTTCCTTTGAGGATCCTCATACACCAAAAGACAGTGAGGGGATAGAGCCTATGACAAAGAGTCCAATTCCTATAGTTTCAACTCAGGAGGAGATGACTCCAGTGCAGAGAACCATTGGTGAATTCCAGAGACAAATTAATGACTCAACTCTTCAAGTTTATCAAAAGGGGCATAGTTTTTATCTACAAGAGCTTCCTGCCAATTTTTGGGAACACAAGTAAAGGAAAGAGAAGATACAAAAGTATGACAGGAGGGAGAAAGGGAATCATATGAAACTACATGAGATATAGGATGTTGAGTACAGGTCCTAGTGCCTTTTCTAAGAGCAATAGGTGGTCGGAAGGAGAAATTATACCTGAAGTATAAAGCTCATTTGGCTTTGGATCCAGGGCTAGCAAAGGGATGTGTAAAGGTGCTGCAATAGTAGTGATGGTATGAAGTTGTTTATTTCTGAATGGATGCCTTGAAAAGGAATGCTAGATGGGCACTTGTGACTCTTCCACCTGGGAAGAGACTAGTTGGTTGTTAGTGGGTGTTTGTGGTAAAATAGAAGATCAACAATTTTGTGGATAGATACAAGGCAAGGCTTGTGGCTAAAGGGTTCACTCAGACATACGAATTGATTACCATGAGACATTTGCCCCAGTTTCCAAGTTGACCTCTGTGCAATTGTTACTCTCATGTGCAGTGAACATAGGTGGGAACTCCAACAACTTGGTGTAAAGAATGTTTCCCTCCATGGAGAGCTCGATGAGGAAGTGTATCTGGATATTACACCCGATTCCTCCAATACAAGAACTCAAAGCAAGGTCTATAAGTTGAAGCGTGCTCTCTATGGTTTGAAGCAGACACCTAGAGCGTGGTTCAGAATATTTCACAAGGCTATGACATCTGTGGGTTATAAGCAGAGTAATACTGACCACACATTGTTTATAAAGAGGTCTGGTGGGAAAGTAACTATACTCATTGTCTATGTGGATGACATCGTGGCGACAAGAAATGATACTACTGAGATTAATCATCTCAAGGGTTTTCTGGGCAGGGAGTTTAAGATAAAGGTCTTGGAAAGTTAAGGTACTTTCTTGGGATTTAAGTTGCCAGGTCTTCCAAAGGCATCTTTCTCTCTCAAAGAAAGTACATCTTGATCTACCATCCGAGTCGGGTTGTCATCCTTCAAATACTCCTATGGATGGCTTAAGAAAACAAAGGGTGAACCAATTGACAAAGGCTACTACCAACGGTTGGTAGGGAAACTGATATATTCTCTCTCATACACGGCCTGATATTGTTCTAGCTATGAGTTTGGTTAGTCAGTTTATGCATGATCTATGTTCCTCTCACATGGAAGCAGTTCTACTTATCTTGCAACAATTGAAGTTAGCTCTAGGAAAAGAGATCTTTTTATTTCCTCATAATCTCCGAGTTTAAGCTTATACAAATGCTGGTGGGGCTGGTTCACCGGACAGAAAGTCCATCTCTGGTTATTGTACCTTTGTGGGTGGGAACCTTGTCACTTGGCATAACAAGAAGCATAATGTCGTGGTTAGATCTAGTGCTGAAGCAGAATTTCATGCCATGACACATAGGATTTGTGAGTTATTGTGGTTGCATAGACTTGGATTATATTGGTGTACCTGTTCGTCTTCTAATAATGCTCAATTGTGATAACAAGGCTGCTATCAATATTACTTATAATCCAGTACAACATGACCAAACCAAACATATGGGGATCGGCAAACACTTCATCAAATAGAAGTTGGATGTCGGTTTGATTTGTGTTCCTATTGTGAAGTCTGGTGACTACCTAGCAGACGTGTTCACTAAGGGGCTAGTTGGGAAGATGTTTCATCCTAGCTTAGTCAAGTTGGGCATGTGTGACATCTATGCACCAACTTGAAGAGTGTTAGAATATGTAACTTAAGTGTGCCCTTGGGGCACATTGGGGATTTCCCCCTTGGGCCGACCTATTCTATCCTAGTTAGAGTGTGGGTTGGCTAAAGGGGGTAAACTTGTAATTCTGGTTTTTCTCTTTTGCTTATTATAAATACATACCTTGTGTGATCAGTCAGATCACACAAGCATTTTCCCTATGCATACTATTAACACTTCTAACTACAAGAGTTTCAAATTTCAACATATTAAGGTTAAAACGTACCAACATATTTCCATTTTTCATAGAGATCAAAAAAACTAGACACTAACAATAATAATTAAAAAAAAAATGTTTGAGTCCACATACATAGACATATATTATATGAAATCAGTTAACATTTAAAAGTTACAAGCAACATTAATACTTTGATCATAAACCAAAGCATAGAAAGTCAGAAATAAACTATGAAGATTAGAAAATTACTATGTGTTTTTTTCTCTTTCTTCCCTTACTAAAATGATTTATAGACTACATAATAAAGGAATTAAAGCCCAAACCCATATTTTTGGGAGTAATTTAGTCAAAATGTATTTGTCTAGGTGGTTCTTGGTAGTTGTGTGTGTGCCTGTGTGTCTAATGTTTGAAGTTTAAAATTTAAGTTGACATATTGATGCACACAATCATTGGTGGATCTAATGATGATTTAAGCATAGAAATGTTCGAAATGTTTGGAAAACCCAATGTCACACAATGTAAATGAATGTCAAAATTCTGCCCTGTCTTTATATATTGAATGTCACCCCCCCCCCATCTACTTCATGCCTCTATTCTCTATTCAGTCACCATGTTAGACTAGTCAGAATTTTTGAAAAGGGATTTCCTTGGGAATGGAAACTAAAATAGCTAAAGAAAATATCATCATACTGATTGACAAACTATTTGCCTAAGGAAAAAGGAAAGAAGTGATCTTGGTCTTTGTCCTCTCTAAGGCTATGAATCAGTTTCCATTAGATAGATTGTTGTTGTATTTTGGTGAAAAAGGCAGCTATAGAAGTAGGTGTGGGTAGTAAATATGGCTGCAGGCCCCTTGTTTGGGCAAATTGAGAGGCATGAGGAAGTTCCGAGGTCGGTTTGTAGAAAAGTATGATGACAGATGCCATTAGTTTCAAGGACCTGATCTCTTTCATATTTGGCAAGGGAGGTTGGATTATATTTTGGGAAGACAATGGTGTCCTGAGACATTTCGTCAGATCTGTTTCTCGAACTTATTATTAAAGAAAGGGAAGTTTGAAAACTTTGGTGCCAAGATTCTTCAATAACCTTAATGACCAGGAAGTGAAAAAGCAAGCCAATCTTATAGCATACCCCAAACAGCAAGAAATTGAAATGCAGTCAGAGCCAATAATTTGGAACCCCAGCCCAAAAGGAAGATTCCTGTTCAAATATTCTCCTTCAGCTAGCTTAAAAAATTGGAGGTTTCCTTTCCAGAGGAATTCATTTGGGCATTAAGGCTTCATATTCCAACAAATGTCACCATCTTCCCTTGGATAGTAAGGAAACAAGATACTGATGGTGGATTACTTGATATCAAGTGGTCACCAAATGGTCAATACATGCTCCATGTGTGAAAAGCACTAAGAGAACATTAGCCTCTCTGAAATTTCAAGTATCTTTTGTCACACCACAAAACCTAGTGACACTGGCCATGTTAGGAAGAAGGGTGGTTTTAGCAAAGAGGTCAGACTTTTAGAAATATGTTTCCATTTTTTTTGACAATTTGGAAGGGAGAAGTCAAAGAATCTTCAAGCATAAAGTCAGGACACTACCAAAGCTCTATGAGAAGATTAAGGAAATGTTGATTTTTTTAATCTTCTATTATTTTCAAACTTAGACCTTCAAATCAGTGGAGTGGTACTTCTAGACTGTTGTTTGATCGACACATTCCACTAAAATGAAAAATTAAATTCTATAGGACAGTAATAAGGCCTGACACATACGGAAAATTAGGGTACATGAAATAAAAGACGCTTTGAGGAAGATGAAAGTAGGAAAGACACCAAGTCCAAATGGGGTCCCAATAGAAATGTGGAAGAGCTTAGGAATCTGTGGTTTATCTTGGCTAACAAAGTTGTTTAATAAGATTATGAGCACAAGGAAAATAACAGATGAATGGAGGACAAGCCTTGTCTAATGCCCAAAATTTTGGAACCTTAGAATATATATATATATATATATATATATACTTCTATACTTTTTATGCTTGCTTAAATATTGAAAGTTAGGGTGTATTTAATGACTTAATGAGTTAGCCTAGCAACTAGTACCTTGACTAATTAGAGGTCCTAGGTTCAAATCTTGTTAGTATAGTAAATAAGGGAGTTTTATTTAATTGAAATTCTTTTCTTTTACTTCTAAGATTCTTTTATTTTATTTTTAAGATTCTCTCTTATTTATTTTTTTAAAACATCCTTTGTGGACCCCACCCGATTTACACAAAACATAAAGTTAGAAGTATTTATTTTTTTAAAACATCCTTTGTGAACCCCACCCCATTTACACAAACATTAAGTTAGAAGTTTTTTTTTTTTAAAAAAACATCCTTTGTGGACCCCACCCCATTTACACAAAACATTATGTTAGAAGTTTTTTTTTTTGAAAACATCCTTCGTGGACCCCACCCCATTTACATAAAACATTATGTTAGAAGAGTGAGAGAGAGAAGGGAGAAATGGAAGAAAACCATGGGAAAAGAGAGAGACGCGGGATATAAAAGAAAAGAAAAAATAAATAAAGAAAGGAAAGAAAACAGAATCGTGAGAAAGAAAAGAAAGAAAGAAAGAAAGAAGAAGGAAGAAAGAAAGAAAAGAAGAAAGGAAGAAAGGGAGAACAGAATCGTGGGAAAGAAAGAAAGGGAAAGAAAGAAAGAAATATAGAAAAGAAGAAAGGTAGAAAGAAAGAACATAATCGTGGGAAAGAAAGAAAGGGAGAAGAAGAGGGATTTTGGAGTCTAGCCTTCTTCAAGTAATGATGTTCTCTTTTTGCTGGTTTTTCTTTTAGGATCTAATAGAGGTCTTATTTATCTTATTTTAAGTTTTATTGTACGGTTTGGTCTTATGCTGTTCTTTTTTCTTTTGGGGACCTTAATTATTCTTAGGGTTTAGGATTTGTTGTACGGTTAGGGTTTTGGGACCCATTAGGGTTTTTTTTTTTTTAGGACTCGATATGGGATCCAATATGGGACCCAAACCATGACCCAAATCTGAAATTATTTATAAAAGTCTGAGATTTAATTCATTGGGAACATATATATTTTTTGGGACTCGATATGGGATCCAATAAGGGACCCAAACCGTGACTCAAATCTGAAATTATTTATAAAGGTCTGAGATTTAATTCATTAGGAACATATATATAATTTTTTGGGACCCAAATATGGGACCAAACCATGATCCAATGTGGGACCCAAACCATGACCCAAATCTGATATTCTTTATAAAGCCTGAGAATTAATTCATAGGGAACATATGTATTTTTTATTTTTTTTTTTGGACCCAAATTACATTAACAATTATTAAGACCTTGTGTTGGCTAGATAAGGCAAAGATTTTTTTTAGGATTCTCTGGGCTGCCTAATAGGGGTAATTGGGAGACCTGAACTTGTATTTCCTTAATTGTTTACAATCCAACCGTTAACTTTTGGGCATACTTTGGGGGTTAGTAGAGCCTTCCTAGGGGAGATTTCAATCCGAAATTGGAGACCATATGTTCAGCGTATTGAGAGTAATTTCAGAATTACTTAAATCTGAAAGTTTCACTCTGAGATTGTAGTTTTTATAATTACTCCTTGACCACTAAGATGATCATTCTCATCTTCAGAAGGGTGATAATACGTGTTGAGGGGAATTGTTTCCTAGAGTTTGACCTATGTCTGGGAGGATTGACATTTTAGGTTGACTTTTGAGGAAAAAGTGAAGTATTTGAATTAGTTTTAAACTAAGAGATGTAATTAATTGCAGATAGTGTTTGACGTGAGCATTCAGAGCTCGGAGGGTAAAAGTAGGAGACTTGCAGGTTGAGGTAAGTGGATTATAGTGCGGTTACACCACAAATGTGTGGTCAGATTGTATGATGAGATGTTTTGTATGCTTGTATTTTATACTTATTTAATTGTGTTTATGTGTGATATAAACTCATAGGAGTGATTGATAAATGATGAAGGTGATTATTACTGTAATGTATATTGATGTGATTTTTATGTGAAGATTTTACCTATATTTTAAGAAAGTGATTTTGTGAATGTGTGAAAAGAGAGTGTGTGAGGGTAAATAGACTACTTCGTACCAGACTAGAGAGGGGTGTCCCGTTGAGCCGTGGGACTTATACCCACTGTGCACAGTGGTGTATATTTAGTCACAGAGTGGTGACAGTAGTGTGATTGTGTAATCGTGTGATTAAGGGGTCGTGTTTCCCTCTCGTATTATGGGCGGTGGTAACTTATTTCCCTCAGTGCCGGCTTAAGTGTTATAAAAATGAATATTTTCTTTTATATGATCGCATTTTAATTAAAAGTGTGGTTTTGAGAAATTAAAATTATTTGTTTTAACCGTTGTTTTTGTCTGATGGTTTGCCCTGTGATGTGCTTTACTATTTTCCCTTACTAGGCTGTTGAGCTTAACCTATTATTTGAACATCACAGATGATTGAGAGGAAGGTACGCGTGGAGCAAGCGTTTGAGGGTAATCTGAAGCTATTATCAGTTCATTTTATTTTATTAGATGTTTATAGTAGAACGTGGATTTATGTCAACTCTGACAAAGCGTTTTTATTTAAATTTGAGAATGAACCTTAGATTGCCACCAGTAGGTAAGGTTTGGGATATTTTATCTATGAGTAGCTGTTTTATTTTGTTGATATTTGAATATTATGAGTTCACATATGCCATTTTGCTTTTATGAATGTTTTGGATTGTTTGATCATTGCCCGCAAGGGCTGTACCTTTACCTGTATCTGGGTTTGGGTCATGACACACCTTATGGTTCCAATTAATAAAAATAAAGTTGATATTCAGAGCTGCAATAACTATAGAGACATAAAACTAATGAGCCATACTATGAAATTATGGGAGAGAATGATATTCCCAGTTGACATTGAGAGGGGGGTGAATCAAGATCTTCAAATTTTTCTCAAAACTCTCAATTCACTTTTGACACTTTCCTTGAATCCCTCCGCACTGTGTGACACTCAGTTTTGGCACTGTCTCGAACTAGTACATTCACATACATATTGTCATGTGCAACTCCACCTCACAAACACTTAGTGGCCAGGTCTACTAGAGGATCACACCCATTTTGCACACATCCACAACACTCCAAAAAACACGCACATACTCACAACAGTAGATATACATGGTTCGGCCAACTGCCTATATACACGGAACAATACCCTACCTGGGTTTTGTAATTTGCTCAATAACAAATTTGTGACTATAATATATGTAAGTGTTATAACACCTGCTTCAACCTGAGAGGGCACACAGACAAGGGTTTCACCACCAATCCAATTTGACTAGTTACTATATATATGATAAAGCACGTACCCAATCCCCTTCCACAATGGCTTAGATGTTTTCAACACATACAATCTAAGTCAAGATACAAAAAATACTTTTGTTGTGAGATTACCTTCACTTGTAATCTTTCCCTGAGAGGTCTTTAACACTTTCCAATCAAACACTAGAATCTTCAACTTTCCCCTTTGTTGGATAATCTTGAATCTTCAAGTGTAGGTGTAGTGGACCCTCCTTGCTTTCTTCCTCTTCTCACACTTGCAACAAACCCCCTTTTTCTTCAATGAAGCTTAACAACCAACCTTGCCTCAATACAGCTCAACCACCATTTTAATTTCTTCAATGCAGGATACAATAGCTCCCTCAAGTTTGGTTGAGTTGTTGTCAATCATTCAATGCACTAAAGCCTTCAAGAGAAGGGTTCCTTTAGGATTCAGGCATGAGAGCACTCTATTCTTTTTTCTCTGGTTGCGTAGTACTAGCAGAATGGAGAACAACCCAAATTGAATTACCTCAAACGGATATAGGATGAGTGATTTAAATTTTATCCTATAGAATGGCTCAAGAAGGAATCTGGAGTGTCGTATGTGCACTCACGATACACTGAATCACGGCCTCACAGGTCAAATCTGATTCATAGAATGAGGCATTGTAAAGGTAAGAGATTTGGATCGTCCGATCATGTCAGTGCGTCAGCGCACATTATGCTTTGTCGAAGCCGTTGGATCTTGATGGGGAGCAACGTGTGGCACTACGACGCTAACAACATCAGAAGACATATCGTCTTTTCATTGGCTACAACGTATGTCGCGATCAAAGACCGTCAAATTGATTTTTTTAGGCGGGAACCACTTTCAACTATTAGATCTGGATCTGTGTGGAGCCTCATCTGTGCGCCTAACAAGAACGCACCATAAGGAATCTCAAAGCATCGTATACCTTGCGTGCGTTAAATACAAGTTAACTGGATTTCATGTAGCACCACGCATCGAGGAATCCTATACTCGACTAACCATTGATCATGCGACGAAATCTATTGTATCTTCACTGCACTTCAAACACTTTATCAAACCCTGCCGCTAGCACGCGTACTCCCTCCGAGTCAGATTTTTTCCGGAATTGTTGTCAAGTGAAAATGGAGAACTTCTTGGAACTATTTGAACACGACGTTTCCTGGGGAGTCGGCATCCATTATGTGGAAGTTGGGTCACATCGTGGATGTACATAATTTTAGATTGATCTCCTACTCCTTCACTTCGCTTACACTCTTCGTCCACAGCCTTGGATTTAGACTTGGTGATGTGGCTTCTCCTCTTCCACTCGTTAGTATACGCACCGTACACACGAGTGCCCCTGCTACTATAAAGCACACCAACACGACAAAATCTGCACCACACCACTAATTACACCAGCAACGAAATCTCATGTGTCATCCTTTATGTGTGCATCTCAACCACCGAAAAAGGGAATCTGATGATGTGTCCTTATCTAGGCTTTGGAATAATTTCTTCGGTGTATGACAAAGTACCATTTTAGGCACACCCAGCCTCTCAGAAAGCCTGAACAGAATTGGACCTTATCTCCTTCATTTGGAGAAGTTTTTAGTGCAGTTTGTGCCGCCATGCTCATAACGAAATGGAGCATCACTACAAGAACACATGAGGGGATATCCACGTGTACCAGCGATGTAGACGGAAGACCCAGCCACGCTTGCAATCTATTTGGCTGGAAGATAGTCTCACATAAGGAAACTAGAAGAAAGAAGAAAGAAGAAAGGAGGAAGAAGGCTGTTGGTCGACCCTTCTTGGTCTACTGTGAGAAATGAGGAAAGAGACTATCGCTGGTCTCTTCCTCTCTCTCTCCTATCGTCCAGATTTTGTGGACCCCACAGCTATTTGTTATTTTTAGTTGTTTATTTCCTAGTATCTTGTTTACTTAGGTCTTTGAATTAAGTATGAAACTAAATAACACTCCTATTTTATTTCCTATTTGTTTTAGGAAACTTTTTATTCTGAAATTATATTCCTATGGCTAACCTTTTCTTTTTAGTAACTATTTCACTATTTATGTAAGGCCATTGGCCACGATGGAGTTAATGAATGAAGATTATTGAAAACAAAAGAACAGCCCCAACCCCTCACGTTTTCCCTCTCTCCCTCAATCACCTCTCTCTCTTTTTCTCTCTCTGTCTCGATCTTCTCTCCCTTTCTCGACTTCTCTCTCTATTCTAGACTTTCATCTCTCTCTTTGCTGTTTTGTTTCTCTCTGTTGCTTCTGCACTGTTGCAGCCATTGTTCACACTAACTGGAGATCATCTCCATCAACTAAACCCCACCTGGGTTGCTGCTGAGTTCCTCACCAACAAGCTGGACTGCTGCCGAGCATTATATCATCAAGCTGGACCTTCCCCCTCATCAAATAAGGTAGACTGCACCTCTGTTTTGGAGGACTTTGTTTCTTCTTTTCTCCTCAGATCGGAACAGCAAGAAGGTAAGTAAAACCCCCCTGTTCCACATCCATTGACTACCTATTATTCTGCATTATATCACCCACCGAAATCTGAAAATTATCTCTGTTTTCAAGCCATTTATGTTCTGTTTTCCTTAAAGAAATCCCTGCTATTTTACCTTACTAGCTGGCTGATTTTAGAGAACTGTGCTATTCACTTATCATATTATGTGTCATGATTGATTTATGCTAAACCTAATATATACATGCTGCTATGTTCCCTTCCCCATATCCCCATTTGAAGCTTAAGTAGTTATGTGTTTTTCATGCTTAGATTATTATTGACCGCTGCTGCCCTGTTAATTAGTCTATTATCTTGCATGTTAGATCTGTACTTTGCTAAGCAACATTGAATCCAACCCAATTCAAGACCTATTGAGTATTCCTTATTCTAGTGGATTGACCCCTTGTAGGAAACCTAGTTGTCTAGGCACCCACCCTACATCAACACATCTATGGAAAAATGCTGGCAGAAGCTTGCTCAAAATCTCAAAAACCTTCTCAACTTGCTTCTATTCGTGGCGACAATACGGAAATCATCGCAACTCATTTGTCCAATATCAAAATGATGTGATTCCAGTGGCGATTGATCAATAATTCAAAGGGGTATCTTTCTCCAGTTTTCACCTCCTAAAGGTGCCAAATAGATTACCCAAAATGCCCCTGAACATGATGCCAATTCACGAACCTATAATGTCTTCACTTTTACTGTATGAGGCCTTCACCTCTGCTTGAACCTTGAGTAAAACACTGCACTAACATCATAAGAGATGTCTTAAGTTGCCACATGGGCCCGGATACCTCAATATCACTATCAAACTATCAAATAACCAGAATGCCACTGTGTACATGCCACTTCACTCATATTCATGATACCATGCATCTCATACATATTTTACATACCACAACAGTTGCCACCTCATCCCTACCTTGGCCCTATCATGTGCATTGCACCTATCCAGATGCAATGTATCATCTCCCATGCATGCATATCATATATGTACTTCATCATCATGCATACAGCTTACATCTCATCTAACATTTATTAGAATGGACACCTCATCGAGTGAGAGCCACACATCATCTCAGATTCATTGAAGAATCTCTGAATGTGTATTTTAATTCTTTGAGCCATTTCATCAAACCGTTGGCACATCAGATGACTTTCCCAGTGCTTCCCAGACACTGTTAGATTTTACCAATCACTACCAATTAGCCTCAGATGCTTCAGAATCATTGCCATGCTGATCTTGACTGCTATATCATTATCTTTTTTTTTTTCAGTATCCGTCTGACATAACATGCACTACTCAAACATTGCTGCCATATCACTGATGCTGCCAAGTGCCAACTGACCCAGAACCTCTGTCAACTCACTCTGACAACTTCCAATAGTGCAGACCTCAGCCATCACCGCCATAGTTGTCAAGTCCTTAGCCTGCGGTTTGTTCGGGCTTAGGCACACTTGTTATGCATGTTGCCTTCTATTTGCACTTATTTATGCCAAATATCATTCAAGTAAATGAAATAAGCAAATACCCTATTTGAATCCAATAAAATAGTTTAAAATCAAATTCCAAAAGGATAAAAGTCAACCCCTCCAAGAACAAAACTGGATTTTGGTTATATGGACGATTTTCAACTTTAAATGCTAGGTTTTTTCAATTATGAAAATTTTATAAATTCTATCATGTTAAAACATTGCTAAAAACCAAAAGTCCGTAAAAAATATTTTGTTTTGATATTCATAAAATTATTTTCATTGCAGATTTTAACAAGATTCGACTTAAAAATAAGTTTGACTAAAGCATTACTTTGTCATTGCAACTCATTTAAGTAATCTTAGACTTGTTAGAAAGCTGGTTTTATATTATAACTAATACAAAAGTCTCATGTAAAAATAAAATCATTTGACCACAAACTTATTATAGAATTAGAGCATTTTCTAAATGTTGATTTTTATAACTTAATATGACTTAATGTTAATTTTTATGATTTGATGTGGCTAAATGTTGTTTTTTAATGACTTGATGTGGCTTAATCTTGATTTTTATGATACAAGGTATATATAACTTACTAAATAATGTTAGAAAATTGAAAAATAAAAATAACACTTGTTCCTAGTTCGCTTAAGGCGCCTTCTCGCCTAAGCGCTTAGACAACCCTCCACCGCCTTGGTTCGCCTTGGCGCCGTGGCAACTATGATCACCGCCATGTCACTATCCTCTCTGTATTGCACTAGCTGAAACTACCTAACTGTACACATCATTGCACTGCTCTGTGTAAGTTTGTTAACCCTGATGTGTTGACCAACAATGACAACACTAGTTGCATGACACTCTCAACTACCATTAGACCAACAAAGATGATGCAGCACTGAAGACATATACAAGGAAGAAGAAGAGGGGGTAGTGGCTCGACAGGCAGCTCACTATTTTAATGGGGGTTATTTTTATGCTGATTTGGTTGGTTTACTTTGTGGTTCAGTTTGGGTTATAGCCAGCTGGTCCATTTTAAGTCAAGTTATTGTCTTTCTTAGGAGTCAAGTAGTTTCCTTGCTGGTTCGGTTTATCTTTTCAGTTTTAGTAACTAATGTATTGGGAGTTTATTTGAGGTTTCCTTCTATGGAACCTGTTGCTATGTAATCCCCCTCCATTAGTCATTATAAATAAAGCATAGAGGGCCTCGAAGCCCCCAACGATTCATACAAACTAATTTGCTGCTGCTGCTACTTCTTTGCAAGAGACTTTTGTGTGTCTGAACACAGTAACAGGTTGGTGTTCGAGCCAACCACTTCTTGCGGTGTGAAGCCCAGGAGGATCTTCATCTTCTCTAAGCTTTCTCAAGTGCTCTACTGCCACCCATCGATCCAGGTATTCAAAACCCCAGTTCTGCCCAGAAATTTCAGAAGTTTCTATTTTGGTTTTTGGCTACCTGAAGCAATTTCAGCCATCAGCATTGGCTGAAACCAGGGTTGATCCTTCCCCCCATCTGGACCACCTCTCAACCAATTAGTGAGATATTGAAAATCTCCCAGATTTTGTCCTCGAGTGGTTTTCTCATTCTATACCAGAAATCGATAGGAATCTCTTGGCCTATTCTGATTCCAGTGATTCTCTGTGATTTAGTGCATGTCTATTGGGTTGTGTGAAGCTTATTTCAGTCCTTGTTAGGCTCTATTTGGTTCTCTACTGATTTGATCGAAGAAGCCTAACTATTGAGATTGATAGCTTGCTGTTATCTTGTATGGTTTTCTTCTTCTAGTACAACTGTTGCACTGGTTTATGGTTGTTCTTTGATTAAAACATCCTGAAGTTGAGGACTTGGTCTGACCAACCTAGTCCTACATAAAAGAGCTATGGAAACTCGCCTGAGACAAGAAACTACTATTATGGAGAACCAATTTGTTTCTTTCTAGAAAGATCCATGATAAAAGCTATTTACTTAGGAGACCCATAAAAATATTTAGAGATTGCAAGAAGGATCTCTATGTGGTCTTTATTGATCTAGAAAAAGCTTATGACAAAGTCCGTAGAGAGTTAATTTGGAAAGTTCTAGAAGAGAAGTGTTTCAAGTAAATATGTGGACATAGTTAAGGATATGTACAATGGTGTGGTGAGTCTGGTGACTGGTGTAAGAACAGTGGGGGGGTCAAAGTAGTGATTTCTCAATTACAATTGGATTACATCAAGGATCAGATTTAAGTTGTTATTTGTTTGCATTTATCATAGATGTTTAAAACCAGATACATTCAAGATCAAGCTCCTTGGTATATGGTTTTTGCTGGTGATATTTTTTGGTGGATTGGACAAAAGTAGCAATTAATGCTAAGTTGAAGTTATAGAGATCAACCTTGGAATCGAAAAGAATTAAGATAAGTATCACGAAAACGGAATATATGGTGTGTAACTTTAGTTACACGGACGGATAATGCGGTGGTAAATATTGATGAAAGGTATATTCCGTAAAATGATTACTTTAGGTATTTAGGCTCAATCACATAAAGAAGGTGATATAGAGGATGATTTGTCATAGAGAATTTAAATAGGATGTGTCCGGAGTGTTGTGTGATCGACGTATTCCTTTAAACATATAGGAAAATTTTATAAGACAAACACGAGAACAGCTATGATGTATGGTACTGAATGTTGGGAAGTTAAGAAGCATAAAATAGATAAACTCAGTGTAGCTGAGATGAGGATGATGAGATGGATGTGTGGCAAAGCTAGGAAGGATAAAGTAAGAAATTATCCAATTGGAGTTGATTTGGGAGTAAATCCGAAACATGATAAGCTACGAGAAAGTCGTTTGAGGTCTCATGGCCATGTTCAATAGAGGCCTTTAGATGCTCTAGTACGAAGGAGTGATTTGATTAAGAATGAAGGAGCTAAAAGAGCCAAACTAAAATAAATATGGGAGAAGTGGTGAGGAAAGACATGCATTGCTTAGGCCTATGACCTCAAATAAAGCTGATTGAAGGATAATGATCCATGTAACCAACCCCAAATAGTTGGGTTAAGGGCTTAAGGCTGAGTTGTTGTTGTAATAAGACCAGACTGATACATGGATCAGAATATTGGGTAGTCAAGAAATAATATATAGACAAATTTAGTATACCTAAGATGAGGATGTTGAGATGGAGTAGTGGTAAAACTAGAGAAGATAAAATTATGAAATGAACAAATTAGAGGTAATTTTGAAGTGGTCCCAATACATTATAAGTTGAGTGAATGTCATTTGAGGTGGACTGGACAAATGCATTGGAGAGGAATGATATGATTCAGATGGATCAGCTTAAAAAGGAAGGGGCCGGGCCTAAATGACTTCAGGAGAAGTGGTGAGAAAGAAATGTATGGATTAGGGTTGACAACAAGTATGGTTTTGAATAGAATTTGAATGGTGAAACAGGAACCATCTAGTTGACCCCATCTGATTGGGAGGCTTGGTTGAGTTGAGTTGAGTTGAGTTGAGTTGAGCTGTATCATTTTTTTATATGAAGGAATTATCATCCTTTCCGTATAAATGAGTAATTGCTAAAAATTTAGACCTTGCTTCTACTAGTTTTGAGCAATTTAAATTTGTCCATTGCATTTTATAAATCAAATTTTTACCTATCAATTAGAAAGTAAATTTTTGTTGTTCTCCTTTTCTTTTCCTTAAGCCATCCAGGCATGACATGCACCAATGCCTATAAAAGAGATGAGGGCCCAATTAGAAGAGGTATGTTGGCAAAGATATTAGTACATCGGAACGAGTGGATCCAAGTCAAATTCCGTGAATATAAAGGGGAGCCTTCAAGGATTTAACTTATTTAGAGCAATGCACTGCAATTGAATGGCAGATTTCAATTATACAAGATGCTTCTTTTTTGACTCGGTGGACCAAATCTCTCACAGGACCTTGAATCAACATTACGCAAGAGGTTCCCAAAGAAGCACAAGAAATAGGCCAAAGGCTTGGCAACAGAAGGGTGGAGACAATATACAATTTAGTAAATTGCACCATGAAGCACCATGTCAGTGTAAAACTTCGGTTTTTTATCAGCAAAAAGAAAATTTTATTAATGAACAGTACAAGGAGGAGAGAGAGGCATGCACATGAGAAAATGATTGGGGGCCTGAGAGAAACCCATTTAACTGCCTCACCCGACCCTCCTTTGTAGGGTAAGGGTCAATATTTTATACTACTTAGCCTAGGCACGTTGGGTAAGAAGTTTATTCAGACCCACCTTACCCTTTGACCAGCGCAGCCTACATATTGGCCCAGCCCATTTATGGATAGTGTATTTGGTTACTTTTTTTTGTTTATTAGGTTTTTATTAAGATTTATTGAAGTATTATCTATATATTGGTAAACAATTATGATGTGTGCTAGGGAACTTGGGGAATCTGTTTTGGATATAGGTTTACCCACTTCACCCATTTACTCACCTAATAATGGCATTTCTCACCCATGCCCTATAGAACCTCATAGGCTAAGAGTAATTGGTTTCTACCTACTACGAAGGGAACAGATAAGACCACTACCCAGACCTATCCTCCCTGTCTCCAGCCCCAGCCCTAGTGGCTGATTTGAGGGTACATGTATATCTTATGTCTTTTCTCGTAGAAAAGATACAATACATGTTAGACAAGGGGCTTGGAGCAATGGGCCAAAGTTTGGCCTCCTATGTAGATGGGCCACAGTGAGGTGAAGCAGCAGAGCAGCCTACACCACCCTAAAAGTGCTCGACACTTCTCACAACAACAGTCCTGTTACACTCACAGAAAAGGCCTCCAACATCTTCCATTTTAAAATTTTTGACTATTCTACTAGAAATTTACATCAAGACAATGAAGACAAAGGAAGACTAGGATTGCTTTGTGAAAGGCCCCTAAGAACTTCTAGAAACAGCAGGGAGAGATACGTGTAAAAAATAAAGGAAGAAGTGTAACATATATTATTCAATCCAACTCCTCAATTTGATTTGATAGCCCATCATGCCTACATAGTACAGAAATTTCCAATATAAATGAGGAATTTTTCATAAAAATGCTTTAAAAAAATAAAAGGGAATAACATGGACACAAAATAATTCAAAAATAGGAGGAATTTTTCTACTCTTCTTGCATCAGTGGGGACTTAGGTGTCTGTGACACAACCTATTTCAGTTAAAATTTGTCATTTAAAAAAATAAAATTAAAAATATTCCTATTTATACACTCATTTTTTTTATCTGCCCATCACTGCAACAATTAACTCATGGAAATGTGAGCAGCTCAGGACAAAGGAAGAGAGAGAGAGGGGTAAGTTCACATAAAAGGGGTCTCATAGTGCGGGGAGCAGGCAGAGGTGGGATGTGTCATGTTCATAAGAAGAATGGGTAGAGACAGAGTGAGTACCTGGACTGAGACTCTCTGGGTGGTGAAGCGGCATAAGACAGCTAAGAGGAAGGAGTTGTCCAGCCATACTGCAATGATTGGCATTGCCATGGTTGCCCAATCAACACTTCTGTCTCTTTTGAGGTGCACATGTATACACACAGAGGGGGGGAAAAGAGGAAGAGGATTTCTTTGTTGAAGAGGGAGAGGGAGGAGAAGAATTGAAAGGGTTGTGAATGTGGGTACGGTGAGGCATGTGCAATTCGTACATGCATCTGATAGAAAGACACTGAGATTTAATCACCAAAGCACTTTAGTTCTGAAATTCGTTTTGTTTCTTCAGCAATTATAATAAGATGAAAAACTCTGAACTTCCTTTTTTTTTTTTTTTTGTGAATTGTAGAACAGACTGCTGTTATGATTACTTCTCAAAAAACAGTACCCTGCCAGTCACCAGCCATGTCTTCCTTACACATTCAAACACACAGACACAGAGAGAGAGAGAGAGAGAGAGAGCAAAACTTGAGGAAAGTGAAGAATAAATTTAACTTTAGAATGCTAACATTACCCTTTCCCATATGGAAGCCCCAACCCACATGTATGTATGAAATATGTAGACACTTTCAATCAAAATGAAATATGAATTTGGTTTCCCATGCTTCTAGTCAGGATAAATGAGAAAATCCAGACTGAATGCTCCTCTAGAAACATCCAAGTAGAATAGCATTTGTATCACAAGTAGTATAGCATTCGTGACACAGATGTCCAGCATTAGGAAAATAATAAACTCCCACCACCTTCACACTTGAAAGTAATAACCAATGAAATACCATAACACATTTCACATTTGACAATGCTAATAAAAGGAACTAAGACACTGTTACAAGCTTTAAAACCCAAAAAACCACAAGGATTCAACATAAGGAGAAACAGCATAAAAGGACATAGGGATCAGGATAAAGAGAAATGTAATACCAAAAGATAAGAATGGTTAAATAAATAGAGGAAAAAAGTACGATCATAAAAATAATGAATTCAAATTTTATCTCTTCCAGAAAGAATAGCATTAATGTACAATGTTCAGGCAAATAAATGTATACATCAGCGGAGAAAAATAATCCAGAATTCAGATGCACACTACAGAAGAGCACTACGTATAGCACAGGTTACCTGATTATGCAATTAGTGGTGGACAGAAACTTTGATAGCACCAAGGGTATTTTCATACACTTCCTATTCATACTCAAACTGCACTTCAACATGCATATATTTCCTCATCAGCCGAACAATAGATGAGGTAAAATTGGCCAACATATGGCATTCTTCATTTGTCTTGGCTTCTGAAACAACCCCATAGATGACCAACTTTATAAGATTAGGGCACCTCTCAAGCAGTCCAGCAACCCACTGAGAAAAGAGATCACTAATTACAGTCCACCCAAGTTCCAATACAGCAACATTCTCCAGCTGTGTAGGCCCTTGCAAGCCATAGTAAACCACCCCATCTCTTAAATCATAACTCAAGGATAAATGGCTTAGCTGAGGAAAGCAAACTGCAATTGTTTCCAAATCCACAATCTCATCCTCATCATCAAATACCACACCCCAAAGCCGAAGCCTTCTCAATTGTGATGATCTTGATATCATTTGGTAGAACTTCGGCCATATGATCGTGAAGCTGCTGACATCTACAACCTCAAGATTCTCAGTATTCTCAATTTCAAGATGGAGCACACTGACTTCATCCATCTTGAGATGCTTCAAGGTACCCTTAACAATGAGGTCAAAAAATTCTAGGGTGCAATTTTGAGGCACAAACTCTCAAGGCTGTCGGCCTCCAACATCAACTTGTCCAAACTCATTGCTTCAAAACATATGTTCTTCAATGTAGGACTGCTAAGTTCCATTGTTGCCTGAGAATCTGACATGGCAATTTCAGGACTTACAAGGGACAAGACTTCAATCTTGGGGCAGGAAGTAAGCAGAAGGCTCAGATCCAAAGCTGAAATACTGACGCAACTCAGAGACAAGGATTTCAGGCAAGGAAATCTCTGGTAATTAGGTTCAATCCCAGTGATGGAATTATGAGCCAAATGTAACACTTCCAGCTTCTGCCTACCACACTTTTCAAAAATGTTGACATTCGGGGTAGTACGGACATTATACAACAGTCGGCGCAAGGTTTCTCTGGTATACATGAGCCAAGCAATCACCGGAGCTGCCGAGAACTGATCAACGTCATCCATAAAAATAGATAGGCACTGCAAACCCCTGGTCTGGAATATCGTTTGGGTTATAATGATCTCCAGTCGACTAGTTGTGACATCACGATAAACAGGCCAATCATTGGAATTGAATGAAAGGGTGTGGAGGTGATTCCGGTAGGCTTCTCTCCACTTCCGGCAAGTTGCAGAGGCAATCACCACATCCCTTGCAGCTCCAAGCTGGGAAAGTATGTTCCCTATGACTTCAACGGGAAGGCATTCCATAATCAACAGAACATAACCAAATAAACTTTGTTTAAGATGCTATTCTTTCTGATTCTATGGGACTTCATAAAATTTTGCAAGATTAATTCTCAGTTTTCATAGTCAAAGGATTACTAAATTCCATCGGGTTTATTACATCGATTAGATCATAATAAATCAAACAATTCTTTCACATCGATTCACCCGTAAACATTTATATCCGATCATATCATCTAGTATCTGGGTTTTGCAGAAGTAATTCAGGTACTTTTATTTGTAAACAAATTCCAAACATTTTCAGGCAAAACATCAGAAAATCAAGCAACTCATCCGAGAGGAAATTCAATACCCAATTCAGAGAATCAGAGAAAGCTTAAACCCAGCAGCCATGTGTCAACCAGAACATCGAGGAAATTTTATTCATTGAATCAGAACTCACGAACATTAGAACCAATCGATCCACCCATCTTCCAACGAATTCATTTTCTTGGAGGAAGAGCGGATGCTCCAAACATTATTGAACTGACGACAATCCAAGAGAAGTGAAATCTAGCATCTTTGAGTTTCTCACCTGCAACCTAAGAAGTCCAAGATCTTGTCAGAAATCCGGGATGCAATTGATTGAACTTCCACATTCAAACTCCAACGGTTTCGGACATTTAGAACAACGCAGATGGATCAATAAATGAGGAGAAAATCAAAATGGATCGAAGCCACACCAGAGAGAGAGAGAGGCAGCGATACACACTAACCCCGAACGTTGACGATGGCAGTCTGGAAGATTGAGGAAAATAAAGAGGGGAATTAGAAATTTGGACGATTTGAAAAGCGAAGGGCATAAATGGAATCAGGATGTTTGATCCGCTAAGAAAGGAAATGGTCAAGAAACCCTGAGGCCCAGTCCGACGCCTTAAGTGTACTTCGGTGCGGTTTGCTTTTGATTTTATTTCAGTTAAATGGATTCAGTGATAGTTCATAGAAATATGGTTGTCAAAAGACTCAAAACCTAGCTTGAACCGATAAAATCGATCGCAAAATCCAAATCAAATCAAATTGATCCTTATTGGATTGGTTTTGGACTGAAGTATGTTAAGATCGGTTGAAAATCGATCTAAACCGAACCAACCAATAACCAAACCAAATGAAACCGATATCAAAATAAATGATTATGAGATTATAAATTGATGAATTGACTATCCATTTTTTTCAATATCAATGAGAATATTTTCTATTGTGAGGAATTGTTATAAATCATTGAATATGAGGTTATGAATAGAGAAATTGATTCATAAATTGTAATAATGATTTCTTTGTTTTTCTTGTTCACTATACAAAACTAGTTGGATAGTTAAATGAATGATTTATTTTTTTTTAGCAAATGTTAAATGAATGATTGGATAATAGGGTTCTTCTGTTATTTGTTATTTCAGTATTAGTTATCTTCTTGTTATCCATTGGTTTCAAATTAGTTATCTTTCCCTTGCAATGATAAACCATGATATAATCATAAATTTAAAGTGTTTTTTTGGTCAAATCTTGTCACTACAAGTTATGAAGGTAAGATTTCATTATGGTTTAAGCCCAATAATAAATTGATTGAAACCGGTACTAACCCGATATTGAAAATCGAAAGAAAACCGAAGGCAAACCATACCAAAATCAAAACCGACCAAAAACCGAAGTTCCTTAACAGGTTGGTTTTAGTCTCCATCATTTCTAGACTGAAACCGATTCAACCTGACCGAAACCAAACCAAATCCAACGATTTCTACATGGAAATGAAAACCAAACTTTAACGCCTGATTAGGATTGATTTCTATTTCGATTTCATGAAATAGTTGACAAATAGATTTTTTGTCAATAAAATTGAAATTGTTTTGATTGCCCCAATCTAAAAAAAAAAAATTGTATGATCTGAAATATTTCAAGTATAAGAAATTGATTTGGTAATTCAATTTCTTTCTTTTTTTTTTTCTTGAAAGCATTTGTAATTCAATTTATAAAAATAGATTCTCTATAATTGAATATATTTTTTGGGAGAGGGCTCCCAACTTCCCCCACACCTCCAATGTGGGGAAATCTCCCGCACACATTGTCCCACATGGTTAAGAGAGGAGTGAAAGTAATAAAAGATGCATATGAGATAGGGAACAACGCATAACCAAAAAAAATTGTTCAAATACTTGATAGGTTCTAATAAAATATGCTGAAATGTAACATAAAAATATTCACAAAAAAAAAGTACCATGAAAACAAAAAAACTCAATAGACATTGTTTCATCATCAATCACTTATGATATGCTTTCCATCATTGTTGTTGTGTGCCACCCACCACATTTGCGATGTTCACAACCTCATCATCATCAATATCTTTATTGTCAACTTCACTTTTGTCATCAAATTCTGTCCTCTCTGTTTTTTCAAAAAGCCAATATGACGTCGTTTGCTTCTTGATAAAGTTGTATATGGTAAAGTAGCTAATCAATATCAAAACTTGTGTCTTGAATTATAGATAGACATCATATTTAGAATGGGAAAATGAATCTTCAAGATGCCAAATGCTCTCTCAATAACGGTTCTCAACAATGCGTGCGTAAAATTAAATAACTCCTCTGCTCCTTATGGTCACCTATGATTAATATTGTTACACCTGTGCCCTAACCCGTAAAATTTTAACTTTTGTGATAGGTCTCGGGCTGGAGGTAGAGAGCACCAATGGGTTTTGGCTTGCGGCAGCCCATTGCAAAAGGGTGAGGAATGACCCTCCTTGCCCGTGCACTTCGTGTCTGTCAAAGTGGAGGGGATTTAAAACTTCTGACCCTAAGCGGTACATAAACTAGCACCTCCTCATACGAGTCCCAACACGTATTGAAAATTGTCGGAAGTCCATTTATACATCCTAGGGAAACTCCCTATGGAATGGCCTAAGGAGAATAGCAAGCAGTCAAGGCACAACACTGCCTTGGCCATCGGAAACAAGGCCACCGAAAACACTTGGGTAGGATCCGATGGCCCTTGTGGTGCTGAATTGGCTTCGATGCCCATGGGCCTCCTCTGGTTGTGGTCAGCCGCACTAACCTCCCACACTACATTACACCCTTCCCCATGACTTGTACACCCTATGAGTCTAAGGAGATGGACCCACATGTGCTAAACAACGACTTAACCCACTTAAATCACGAATAAGTGCCAAACCAAATAGGCCTTAAGGCCTTGCCCTATAAATAGGGAAAGTGAGTTCATTTCTCACTTCTCACTTGTCCAAAACATGGGAGAGGAAAAAAAGTGAGAACAAAGGAAGAAGAAGAAGGTGATTGAGCTCCCAGCTTCGCACTTGGTTGCCGATTGTTGCCAAATGTAGGTGATAAAGCTAGAGAGAGGCTCACAAGTAGGTTTCTCTACTTAGCCGAGGGATGCATCATAATATGAGCTTCCTACTTGACCAGAGAGTCACTCTTATAAGGGTTACTCTACTTGGCTTTAGGGAAAGGGAGGCAATTAAAATAAAAATAATAAAATAATGGTTCTATAGCTAAAGGGGCAAAGCCAACACATACACTAGCCATGAACCTTGGGGAAAGAGAAAGCAAAAATGTAATGACTAAAATTAAAATCCTCAATTAAGAAAGAAATGGTAGTCGGAGAGGGAATGAGAGATGAGAAGACTATTGAAGAAGCCTCCCTACTTGAATCAATGCTTGAACTTGAAAGCTTGGGTGTTTTGAGATACTGTCAACCCTAAAAACCAGATCTGAAATGAATCAAATATGAAATTTCTAGGCCTAGAGAAAACAAATCTTGAAAAAAATAACTGAACTTGAAAAAGAGATGCTCCATGGTTCGTGATCTTGTCACATAGATCTAAGCCTACAACTATAACTTAAAAATTACAACTCAATTGCATAAATTATAAAGATAAAAGGCTAAATAAAAATAAAAGAGTGCTTGCATTAATTGAAATAAAAAAAGCTATTACAAAAGTGATTAAAGTAAAAACAAAGAAGAACTAAAACTAAAAGAGAGTGAGAGAAGGAGAGAGAGAGAAATTAAAAAAAAAACATAGAAGAAGAATGAAGTGCCTCCTCTCATTGTGTTGATTCTATTATATAGAGAATGGGGGATAGAAGCTAACGATTTTAGCTTTTAAAAAAATGATTTTTTTATCTTGTTGATGAGGTGGAGGAGAGAGAAGAGAGAAAGAGAGAAAACATGTGGAGAGAGAATCTCCCACGATTTTTCTTACATTTTTTTTCTAATTTTTCTCCCTTTTTCTATTTTTCTCTCTCTTCTTGGATAAGAAACCCCATTGGCGATTTTTCTTGCTTGGATTTGGACAATATTCTATTTTAATAAAAATTCCATCCATGCCCTTGTCTTTTCCTTTTTTTTTTTTTTTTTTCTTTCCTATTTTTTCTCTTCAACTTGCGCACAACCCTCCTGGCCGAGCTCCTTGCTTTAAGTGATGAGTAGGAGAGAGAAAATCTTTCAAAAAAAATCTCTCAAAATTGGTAGCCACAACTCACCAACTACGCTAGGTAGTTGTTGTTACTAAAAAAAAAATCTTTAATCACTCAAGGGGGGTCCATTGATCCTTGTTGTCATTTGAAATATTCCTTATACCCCTGGGATAACTACAGATGGGCTGGTTTTACATATTGGTTCAGTTCTGATCCATTATTTTTTTTTAGCTCGAAAAAAATAATCACTTGTAAGGTGACTAAACGAATGTGTACTTTTAATCGAACATATCCATTTTTCTCATAATTTCGTCCTCTTCACATCCATGAAAAGAAACAGGACCTCTTTACGTGTAAAATTGGAGATATAATGCCCGATAGTCCTTAAGGCCTTGAAAATATAAAATCTGCAAAAAGAGAGTAAAACCCAAGGTAACTTCATTCTAAATATGTAAAATGCATGTTTTACTACCCTAGATTTCACACATAAATGTGCTCATCAATTATCCAATAAGTAGTATTCTAATTTAATAGTTTTGATTAGTGTGGGTGAGCCGATTAATGTACGACACACATTCTCTCTCTCTCTCTCTCTCTCTCTCTCCCTCCCTCCTCCCTCATATCCTATTTTTTCTACTGAAGCCTTAGATTTCTTCAGTAATTAGCTTTGTTAGCAATTTTGATGCCTCAAATTATTAAGTTGGGTGAGCCATGTTCATTGTATATCAAAGCAAAGTTAGTTTTGTGGGACTTGATTATGGTGTGGAGGAAGATGAAGTCGAGACAGACGCCAAAGGAATTCTTTAAGGGTCCAAATCTAGCTAGAAGATTGGATACAACTCATTAGAGGCATGAACGGATTCAAGTTGCTTAGGCTCATACCAGATGAGAGGATGTATTGTGACTATGAGAGTGTTTTAACTTTTACTTGATGTCAATTGGGCTGTACTAAATTAAATTAATTTTATTTAATGATTTGTAATAGTTCTATTAAAGGCCTTGCTTTGCGCAGGAAATGATGATCTGAGGGTCGAGTTATGATTTGTTTCTACTTAATATTTTCTCTTATTTCTTAAGTTTTAAACATCGAGTTTTTATTAATTTAAAGGGACATTAAAAACACTAGGTCTGGATCATTGTTATCCATTTAGCATTGTTTTAGGGAAAAGACTAGGCACTCGGTCGAGCTTTTCTCCCCACCTCCTGAAAAAAGACACCACTATCCTTTCCCTCCCCATATAGGCCGTACATAAGTTTGTCTGACACACATGCTTGGAGCGGTTAGCATGTCCATCATCCTTTTTTTTGGTGTAAGTTGGAGCATTTTATATCACAAAAATTGTGATAGTAAAATAATGGCCAAGAGATTGATGCTTGGTTTTGGTCGTGTAACCCTTGTACTATCACAACTTGCAAGGCAATGAGAGCCCGTGAAGATGCATCAACATGAATGAGATTTTATTTCACATAAGGTGGGATGGTAATTTCACATGTTCCTGCGTTTGCTGCCGGAGACTAAGCATCTTTTGTTTTTGTTTTTCTTAAATAATGTTTCATCAAATCACTAGAAACATAGGATCTTACAGCCAAATCAGATAATGTTTTCAATCAATGTGACAATCAAGTATCAATCTTACCAAAAAAACAGAAAAAAGACTATCAAGTATCAATCTAGCTTATAGTTATTAAAAAAAAAAAAAAATTATAGGATTTGTTTTGGTGTCGAAAACCTAAAAAAAAAAAAGTCTTAATGTCGAAAAATATAAAAAGGAGAGAAAAAAACCAAACCGTATCGTTCTCTACCCACAAATTTTCTAAACTGGTTTGGAATCCATGTAGCGTAAGATTTAGTATAAACTTGTACGGTTTTCTGGTTTTAAAATTTCCAGAGGTTTGGTATCGCTACAGCTATAGCGGTGTCGGCGTAAGATTATATCTGAAAATTTGACGGTTTTCTCAGTTCAAAATTTATAACCGTTTGTATCCATGTAGCGTAATAGCGTAAGACTAACGTATTGTGTAGTTTTCTCCATTCAAAATTTCTAGCCGTTTGTATTCCTGTAGCGTATTAGCGTAAGACTAATCGTATCGTATAGTTTTCTCCATATAAAATTTCTAGCCGTTTGTAGCTTATTAGCGTAAGATCTACGTCTGAAATTTTGAAATTTGAGCTTCAGGTTTTTCCCCTCTCTCTCTCTCTCTATGGAATACGAACGTGATTTTCATTCTCCATCGCTGAAGCAGAAGGTACGATCAACCTTTGTCTCTCCTGTTGCTTCGGCAACGGTCACCATGAACAACTCGGAGACGAAGACAGGCCGAGGCTCGTCAGATCTTCGTCTTCTGGCTGAGATCGAGAGCTCACGAATTCCCAGAATTCAAAGAAAAATGCCGGAATGTCATCTCTCGGATGGGAAGAGGTCGTAGACACTCAGCTGATTTCAGGTATGATCCATTGAGTTACGCTCTCAATTTTGACGAAGGACCTGATGAATTTCAGAGCGACGAATTACCTCTTAGGAACTTGTCTGCCAGATTTCCAGCATGCCACCAGCGAAATCGATTTCGCCGCCGGTGGCTGTAGGCGAGATCACTGCCGACAGTTAGAAAAAAAAAAAAAAATAGCGTATCGGTGATTCAGTCTCTTGGATTTTATTTCTTTTTCTTTTTTTCTGAATCTGTTATTCGTTGATTATTGTATAATTCGTTTGATCAGCGAATAAAGGATACCTCCAAAAATTTCGTCTAAAAGGGAAAGAGGAGAAGTACGAGATGTCAGGGGAGAAAGGGAGGGGAGAGAGAAAAAGCGGGGCCAACAGAAGCAGAGAGGGTCGTGGGAGAGAAGAGAGAGAACTGATGCGGAGGACAGAATTGCAGAGTGAAGAGAGGAAAACCCCGGCAGAGGCGGATTCACATGCCGCATAGAAGTCAAATCATCTAGGAGATTGAGTACTTTTACATCCCTCTCAGAACTTTAATTTTGCTGGAATCATCAACCTTCAACTATGTGATTTCAAAACGGTTGAACCTCTTTTTTGATTGATCTTCTTAATTTTATTGGCGTAAGATTTCATTGCTCAGTTAAAGGATTCGTGGCGAGGATGAACGAAACTTCTGCTTCTGCCATGAAGATTGATGTGATAAGTCGCAATTTTCTGATTAGATCAATCCCAAGTCCTCTATAAATGGTTTTTTCTCTCGAACTGTTACGTTGTTCCTTCTTTTGAACCACATGCTCCTTTAAATTTTGCATTCTTGATCTTGACCTTGTTATCTGCCGTTTGCAGTGCTGCACCTATTAAAATCTGTTCAGATGCAGCATGGATCGCGGCATGGGTATTATACTCGTTATCGGTATGGTTCCTCCGATTTAGTACTTTCTTGCATTTACTGCTAGTTTATTTCTTATTTTGTCTTGAATTAGGAACCGTCAATGTTCAAGTTACTTTTTCGTATTTCTTCTGTTGTTAAATTGTTTGTAGGAGGTACTGCACTAATACGATTGAGAAGGTTATACAAATCACTGAAGTTCACTCATTGTTTGTAGGAGGTACTGCACTAAGAGGGCCATAACTAAATGAACAGCGATGGAAGTGAGGATTATCATACTGGTTGGTCACCCTGTCCTCAGGTGGGAAATGCATATTTGTACTTTATATGGAAGCAATTAAGTGAATCCGGCAAGTATGTTATCTATCGGCGGAGGGAGAGAATTGCAGAAAGAAAGTTGATGAACTTTTGAATGAGTACAATTTTTTTTAATCCAGTTCTCAAAAAGTTGCAGGGTGTTGCTTGAGTAGTTGGGTTCTCAAGCTCCTAACTACTTTTGCAGTTAGGGTTTGACTCTCTTTTTTGGGGCTCGGATTGATTACCAAGACAGAGCAAAGTTGAAGGACGAGAAGAGACTTGAGGTTGTATGGCAGGGTTCAAAGTCTCTTGGTTCGTCTATTGGTTTATATATTGCTTTGCCTTTCATCATATGGGACACCAAGAAAAATAATAATTTCAACCCTGATTATTATGTCCTTTATATTGAATTAGACAACCTAGTTTTGTGGAAATTTTATGCTTTGCACCTCTTCTGACCTTTCCTTTAATAAACACAAATATTCACAGGTATATTCCCCTGGCATTACAATCCTTTTGATGGCTTCACATTTGAATTAAATGATGAATCTCCCCCGTTCGGGTATTTGTCTTCCAAGATCTCTTTTTTTACTTCCCTGATAAGTATTCCTTGTATATGCTCTTTTAATGTTTCTCTTCTCGATTGAAGGGTGACTTGCTTCTGTTTGACTACAATGTGCAAGAGTGAGTGAATGACTTTGTTGATATTTTCTTCACCCCGGTAACCCCCAAGCTCACACACCCTCTTCATTTTTGAGCTGTTTCTGATTGCTTTTTATTCTATAGTTTCTATAGTTTGGTTGTCTGCTACAAGGTATTGGTATTTAGTTTATCCACCTTCAATATAACCTCGGAGGTCATACTATCATGTGATAATTTTGAAAGCTCTTCAAAATCATGTTCATAATGGATATGAATCACCTTGAAATTTGTCAGATCACCAACTGACTATACCTAGATAGAAATAAAAATTCCAATGAATGATTGCCTTGATTGAAATAAATTCAGATGAAAAACAAAGATAGAGTTGATGGAGGTTCAATAGCTTTAGAATCCTTTTCATTCTGGTAACCCTATGTATGATTCCACCAATCTTGGCTTCTAATTAACATAAAAGTCAATCTAGTAATCCAGTGTATTCTTATAAAAACAAGACTTTCTTTCCACCTTATTTTATTAACATAGTGTGCATATAGTCCTAAATTCCAGGCTAATGTAACTAGGACCATGGGCACATACTTACTATATCAATATGAAAACACATGGTTTAGTCAGATGGTCAAGCTTCTTCATTATATCAACAAGGTAATTACCTATAGAGACCTTCAACAAAAAACTAGACAAAGGCAACAAGAACCTTGATTCAACAATGTGACTGTAGATTAGGATCTGGAGTGTTGTTTTTCTTCCAAATATTTTCTGGACTTTATGTTATTGTTAAAAGTCGATACTCTTCTATGATCATGCTTTTGTTTACAATAAATGAGAAGAATCCATGGCTTTGTTGTGCTTGTGCGATGAGAGAATAACAGAACTTTTTAAGTTTTCTGCATCTCTAAAGGACTCCCATTATCTCCTACGCATTCTAAGTGTATGTTGATTTAGGCTACTGAAGGCAGAGAAAGGAATGTTCTCATTGAGGTTGAATGTGAACAACCTAGCAGTAGGGGTTATTCATAGTTAGAAGGACTTCATATAGTGGGTGGGCCTTGGTGCAACAGTAAGGTTGCTCCATTGCAACGTAGTGGTCACGGGTTTGAGTTGGTAAACTGCCTCTCCATGAAAGGGGGTAATGTTACATACATTATGACCCTCCCCAGACCCGTACAACCGGTACTGCCTTTTTTCTTTTGTCGGGAAACGGCCTCTCTGCAAAACAGGGGTAAAGCTGTGTATAATATGCCCCAGACCCCGCAGTGGCGGGGAGCCTCGTGCACTGGTTTAGGGTATTCCATTTTTTTTAATTAACTTTTATCACAGTTAATAAAGACAACCCTAAAAAATTTGATCAATTTTGATTTTTGTGTTTTCAAATACTTGAAGCATTATGGTATTGTATCTTTGAATGCGTAGTGTACATATACATTTATGTTCTATTGTTCTTGTGGGATGGGGGGCGATCACTTAGTGCAATGATAAAATTTTTGGCTTGCCAATGGAACACACAGGCTCCAATCTTACAGTGGCCACTTTGATAAGAATTACAGAAGGCTAGGACCTTCTCCACCCCACCTTGAGAAGGTGGGACTAATAGTAGGTCACAGCTCTAAAACAACCATGTTTTAGTGGGATAACTTGGATTAACTTAACTTTGTAGATTGAGGAAGCTGGTTTCCCCCCCTTTTTGTTCCAACTTTAGCTTAGTGTTGTTTCATGTTAGTGTATTGTGGTACCCCTCGGGTCGGCTTCTCCTTGTTGGCCTTTGCCCCCTTTTCCCCTTTTATATTCTTCTCCTCTTAGTAATGAATTATTTATTCATAAAAAAAAACTTTACTTTGTAGCATTTGGTATATTCAGTTGAACACTAGAAGTATTTTAAGGGTTCCATTATATTTGTTATGTAATGATCTGGTTTTGGAGTCTAACATTTCTTAAAGACTGTATAGGACCCGTTTAGCAGGTCACAGCCCAAAAACAACCATGTTTAGGTGGGATAGCTTGGATTCACTTTACTTTGTAGCTTTTGGTATATTCAGTTGAACACTAGAAGTACTTTCAGGATTATATGATATTTGTTATGTAATGATTTGGTTTTGGAATTTAGCATTTTTTAAAAACCATAGTAGAACCTGCTTGCTCTAGTGCTGCTGGCTTAGTTTATCATTAAGATTTCATGGAGGAAATTTTCATTTTGTGGCTTGTTTAATGAGAAGAAGAGGGTAATTTCATTCTTGAGCTTTATAGGAGGCAGTTTATCTGTTTTAGTTTGGTTTCACATCCTCCTTAATTCTTATACTGTTATTGCAGATATTTTCATTCTTGAGCTTCTAAAGTAGGCAGTTCCATGTAATTGTGTATACATCATTTCACATTCTATGACTAATTGTACTTTATTATTGCGGAATTGCTCTTCTGTTACTAACATTATTATTGTTTGGAATACTCAAGATCGACGTGTCACTGTATTCAACCCCATCCATTTACACTTATGCAAACTATGAAAATAATGAACCGTGGCCTATTATGATGGATTACTTCTTCCTGTTAGTTTAATACTTTGCATTTAATGTTCACACACACACTCACACACACACACACACACACATATATATATTTACAGATTTTTCCCCATTGTTTTCCTGTCCTTAAGACATTCACTTGTATAAAATGCATATTGGATAGGATACTTCACAAGTAGGCCAGCCTTCAAAGGTTATGTCAGAATGATAAGTGGTTACTATTTGTGAAATCTTTAAGCCCCCTTTCATAAAGAAATTCGTGTTGCTGCTGCAGTTATAAATGGTTTACCTTTTTTCTTGGATGAATAAATAATTTATACCCAAAGAGAAAAGAAAAATACAAGGGGAAAAAGGGGGGAGGGGAGACTTAAGCCAACAAGGAAAAGCCAACCCCAGGGGGAACAAAGCAAAGAGTAACTGAAAAAAAATAAGCACCATACATCAAAGAGCCAAGAAGAGAAGACCAACATCCATTGCAACAACAAGGGGGAATGGGAGGGATGATATCAGGTGGCGGGAGAGGGGACAGGCCTAAGGTTCCAGGAGGAAATAATGTGAGAATTTCTGCTGGAATGAGTGGATCGGCCAGGAGCGGATATAATATGGGGATTGGATTTTTGAAGTAACATTAAAAAAGATGGCTGTCCAAATCCTATCCGGGGAGTGGGAGTTGGATAACCATCTACGGATATTGTGCTCCATCCAAAGGTGGTTAATAGTAGCGGAGAAGGTTAACTTACTAATAGTATCACATATGAAGGAACCAACAAATGTCATATCGACCCAAATCCATTCCCTATCGAAAGGGAGAATTGGCTTACTAAAAGGCCAACAACGAGCAAGAATAGTTTTCTAAGCCAAGGAGGATAGGTGGGAGATATCCTCTTGACCGAGAGGGCAGAGGCAGCAGCATGGGTTGATGGGGATGTGAAGGTGGAGAAGGAAGGACTGCGTAGGGAGGCAGTTGGAGAGACATCTCCAGGTGGTAAAGTTGTAGCGGGGGATGTGACCTTTGAACCAGACGAGATTTTACCAAGGGACAACAGGGCCAGAGGATCTCACAAAGGACCAAGCAGAGGCAGAGGTGAACATCCCATTGGAAGAGGGGTGCCAAACACATTTGTCTTCTCTACCACGGTGACCATTGGGAATGGGAGGGACGGAGGCCCACAGATTGTAAAGAGGGGGGAGGGAGGGGGTCCATCCTAGGGGGAGAGGATGGAGGAGACAAGAGAGGATTTGGGAAGACCAGAAGAGTAGATGATCCTATGAGTGACAAGAGAGAAGAGGATACCAGAAGGGTGCCAAGGGTCCATCCAAGAGAGGTCAACTGCCCATTTCCAATAATGATGGAAAAGGCAGTAAGGGTAAGAGGCCTAAGGCTAAGGATTTTATGCCAAATCCGGGAGGCATAAGAGGGAATGGGGCAAGACTAAAAGGATTTTTGAGAAAGCAGAGAGGAGTAGACCCAATCAATCCAGATACTTCGATGCTTGGAGGCACGCTTCCAGATGAGCTTCAGAATGCCCACATAATTGAACTCATTGATTCTTCGGATACCAAGGCCTCCTTCAAACTTGGGCAAACAAACCTTATCCCAAGACAAAGGATGAAGGAACTTAGAGGACTTAGAACCCTTCCAGAGGAAGGAACAGAAGAGACCTTTAATGGATTTGATAGTAGAAGAAGGACAAAGATCCTAGACCAGTAGAGCTAAAGAGATTGGAGGATTGATCTGATTAGAATAAGCTGACTAGCATAGGAGAGGAGTTTTCCCTTTCAGAACTGGAGCCTTTTCCTAAGAAGATTAAGGATAGGGGAGCAATAGTAGGCAGCGAGCCTAAAGAAGATAAGAGGGAGGCCTAATTATTTGACTGGCAAGGAGCCCAAGGAAAAGGCAGTAATGCCGAGAAGAAGGGATTAAGTCTCAGCAGAGAGACCAGAGAGGAAAAGGCTAGATTTGAGAAGATTAATAATGGTTTACCTTGTTAACAAAAAAAAAAAGTGGGTATTTTATAAATTTCTAAATGTACAATCAAGAAGCATCGAAATTGGAATTTTTTAAAGGTAGAAATAGTTTAGGGCTCCACACAGACACATCGGCTGATGCTTTGGCTATAACCCAACCCCATGATGTAGCTAGTGGTACGTAAAGGTAACGTATGGCTGATGATTATGTAAAAGGCTTGGCAATGGGCTATCTGAAGGTGTAGTTTTAGATTGATCATCAGAAATATTTTACGTGCACCGCTTTCTTTTTAGGCTCAAAACTATATTATCTTCCACTTCAATATTGCTTTGTAGGCTAAGGAGTTTGTTGCATCTTCACTTGATTGCTTGGCTGGGTCGAGATCAAATTCTAGATGTGGGAGTATAGCGATCAAATTTCAACAGGCTAAGTATTATAAGCCTGTGTGTTTCTGTGCTATTTGTACTCATGGTTTTTAACATTCTTTTCACTTCAGGTTTAACTTAACTAATTCCATTATTTTATTCCTAGAAAGTAGTTTCCTTCAAAAGCTTTGCAATTCCTTTAAAACAAATACTTAATTCCCCATCCATATTTTTGTTAGGTTTCCTATCAGGTTCTTATGCATACGCTATTTGATTTGGAACTTCTGCAACTTGAATGGTTAAGAAAAAAGAAAAGAAATTTAGCAAGATGTTTAGTGCAAGCTTTGTGTGATTCTGATTTGTGAAAGAGAAGGAAAGACAAGCCATGGATGGTTCTCATTGATAAAAACTGATGTTCCAGTTGGCATTGAGAAGGGGTGAATTAGTGATTCCAAAAATTTCCTTATTTGCAACCCAACAAAAACTTCCAATTTCCAAGTTCTAGATTGGTCGGGGCAATCCTGTAATTACCAATCACGTAAAAAACCACACATCTACCTTACACCACAATGTGGCTGCGTCTACCAGACAATGTCCTACCACTTTGCACAACACGCACTTCAAATATATGTAGAAAAGTAAATGCGAGACAAGAACACTAGATATACGTGGTTCATCCAGTGTGCCTACATCCACGGAGGAGTACCCATATAGGATTTCGTATTTCCTCAATACTCAACTTTTCAACTGCTACTACGGTCCAGGAAAACCTATCCTTGCTTCAATCTGAGATGCAACTCAAACAAGGGCATCAACCCCACACCCTAGACAAGCCCCAACTTGCTAGGTTCACAATTTTAAATCAATAAAAGAAAATCCCAACCCAATACACCATTGATCTAGAGTTTCTCAACAATAAACACTCTAGAATACAAAAATAGGGATCTCAGATACGGATTACCTCAGCTTATGTAATCCTGTTGACGATCGCTTGCTTGACATATAGAAGAACATGTTCAAACCATCAACTTAGCAGCAAAGCAATAACCTTTCTTTCTTGTTCAAAATCGAGTCTCCATTACACGCTTAATAAAGACAAGGTGTGATAGCCATCGAACTTACTTCTCCCTACTTGCTCTATTTCTCTCTGAAACGGCTGCCAAGGGTTTTCTGTTTCGGTTTTGCAGCACTAGCCAAGACTCACGACTCCTCTAATCTGATATTGTATTCAATAGCAACCGACTCAAGGATGCCGTGTCAAAATCAAGATTGAGAACCAGTCCACAACTAACGAGGAATCCTCACCTTTTGAAACTCACTTTCTATTTCAAATTCTGTTAATATATTGAGCAGCAGCAGCTCATGCACATGAAACAAACGTCCCACTTCAATTAACTACTTTCTAGCCGTCCAATGAAGTACTGACACATAACATCAAGGAATCCTTTTTAAAATCAGATTGTAAAACCTCCTTGTTGAACCAATAACACCATAGCAGCAAGCGTAGGAGATGTACACCTGTGTGAAATGAGTTCTACTCCTATTGGACTGCTAAGAAAGCTTACCCATCTCTTTTACAATTTCTGGCCGAATTTAGCTTTGAGTAACTGATAATAGAGTCATGATTGAACTCTACTTTGTATTTCATATAATACTGCCATACATAGGGCCTTCTGTCCACGTGTACAAGAATCCAATTCCATCAAAACTCAAGAATGCATACTTCTGTCCATGTACTAGAAATAGTTACAATGGCTGAAATTTTAAACTTTATAGTGCATAATGACATCATTGTTCATAAACTGCTGAAGTATTAACTCCATAATGCTTGAATAAACTTGAAACCTTTTGCTATATAATTTAATCAAATAATTCCACAAGTCCTCACCTCATAATGCAGTTGAACCATATTATTGAACTATGAACCATTTAGTGAGTTCTCAACTAGGCCGAACCAATATACCATATTCCTAGTTGCTCTTAGTTGCCAACAATGACAACAGACTCAACATGCGATCCAATTTCCCAACAATCTCCCTCTTTGGAATTGTTGGCAACATTATTTTGACTATATGTTACACTTCTCTCCCCCTTTGACAACAAGTGCAAAGGGTGACGATGCTCCCCCTATATAGTAGCTCCCCCTGCATAGACTCACCTATAGGAGTGCCCACCACATCTTCCTATCCTATAGGGATTTGATGTCTCTATGCTTACTCATCTACTCCATATTTTTGTGAGGTTTCCTGTCAGGTTCTTATGTATGCACTCTTTGATTTGGAACTTTTGCAACTTGAATGGTTAGGAAAAAAGAAAAGAAATTTAGCAATATGTTTAGTGCAAGTTTTGTGTGATTCTGATTTGTGAAAGAGAAGGAAAGACAAGCCATGGATGGTTCTCAATGATAAAAACTACTAAATGAGTCTATTTTGGAGAACTCAATATGATAAAACATAGAGGAATAAAAATTCATGTTCAGTTGTATTCTATGAAAAATTTGAAGTTAAGATGTTCTTTCAGATATAGAGGAACTTATTTGAAAACTTGAATATGAATACCAAGCCAAAAATGGCAAGCCAAAGGCTCCCATTACAATATGGAACTGAAAGCACTATGATTACAATTATTTCTACTCAAATCAGAACCTTCAAGAGTAAGAAAACACAGAACACCATTTAGGCCACACTATTCCTCCCTTGCTTACTCATAAGATCAACAAGGTTGTATGTAGGCCTTGTTTCCATTGGAATGAGCAGTTCAGTTCACCTGAGAAGCAAAGCCTTTTATTTACCGTAATCATGTCTGCAAACCTCTAGGACTGGTCCTCTATAGAATTAACCCACGCTGTGACCATGGCTAAGTCACCTTCTGTGGCCGTTTAGGCCTTTCGGGAGAGAAGAATTCTTCCCTTCTTGACACCGAGTTCTGGGTTATGATGTTTCTGAAACAATTCGTCCTGGATATTGTATATTATTAAAGTTACTCTCTGGAGTTGAAGTTGTTTGGGTTCTGAATTTTACTTGAGATTCCATGGTTGTTGTTTTCTGTACCAATAATGCTTGCATTTGCAGATCACCAGGGTGTATAATGAGAAAGAGCATGCTGAAGTTGAGTTCACTGTATGCCTACCCTCTTGGACATTGATCCATATATGTATTAGTAGTCTTCTTAGTCCTGATTACGTAATCATTCCCTTTGTCTCTATTACTTTTAATAGCATGTTCTTGATTTGTTCAATGATGATACTTAATTTTTAGGTTGGTCCTATTCCTGTTGATTGTGGAATTGGGAAAGAAGTTGTAACTCAAATTACAATACCTATGTAGACCAATAGAACATTCTATACAGATTCTAATGGACACGAATTTATGCATATACTTTCCTACTGTGTTTCTATGTTCAACATGATGGTGCAGTGAAAACATGAACAGTTAAATTTAAATATCATCATGTTCTTAGAAAGATTTCAGATGTATTTATCTTATCTTGTTGTAAATGGGTGACAATCTACCTTTTAGTTTAAGTCATTTTTAGCACTGAACTAGTTAACATAGAGAAGTCTGACACTTGAAAGTTTGTGTGAATTTATTTAGGTAGTCGAATACATGCGTGAACCCTCAAAGAGTAGAGGGCTCCAATAGATGCTGCACCATGTAGTAAGAGTTGTTTAAGCTTTTCACCCATCAACTAGAAGACATATTGATGAATATTTGAAGCTGTGCAGAAAGGTTTATGGGCAAGGAAGGAAAAATAAGGGTGCCACCAGCCTTGTGATCCCTACCTTTTTCTTATCTACTCTTCTTTTTCTTTTCTTATATATATATATATATATATTGATTGAATGGTATTATGTTGTGTTACCTAGTCTGAGTAACCTTGTGACATGTATACAAATGGGTTATCATTGTTTCATGTTTGAAACATTTTGTCCAATCCGATTACTGTTTTTTATTGAATCTGAAAAATTCCCCTGAAATTCTTGATATAATTAATTTTTTAGTGCCTCTTTCTTAGGGTGACCACTTGATTTTTGTCAATTCTATCTATCGTGTATGATATATGGGGACGGAAAGAATTTCTTACTTGATTTTTTCCTTGCAAGATTGGTAGATGAACCTATTCGTGAGGAATGTCCTCTGATATATCATCTAGATGTTGCTGCAATGTATCCAAATATCATTTTAACAAAAGGGCTCCAGGTATGTTTGGTGCACCTTCTCACATTGTCATTGTGAATATTGTTCTACTGTTTATTTGTTACCTCTGCACAAGTATGTTCTCTATTTGGACTGACTTTGTTTAAACAGTAAGTTTCTTTTTCTGTAAGAAATTTAACGAAATTTCTGTGTTTTCCTACATCTTTGGTGACCAATCTATGCTGCTTGGATGCATATTATATGATCCCTGGACTACATTTTGATTATTGAATATTGTAGCTTATGACATTGTCGAACAGGTTATTCTGCACTGATTAGGAAGCCTGAAATTGTCTTCATTATAATTGGAAGGTTTACATAATTGTCTGTATGAAGGCTGTTTATCGTAGAGAATCTAGGGTTCTCAGTAAGCACACCTTTTAACAGATCAGGGTGAGCTACATGTTTTTGTGCATTTTATGTTAGGTATGCCATGTGTATATTTTCTAAATTCTGTAAGCCAAGTTCCAATGTCTTATACCATGATCTTCACTTTTTTCTTGTGTATATGTTTCTAGTTTATTGCATATTGCTCATTGGCATATGTGGACGTTAGGTGCATTGTATACATGCACTTTACATGTTTCTTTACATGTCGAGCTTAGTACACATCTATTCATTGGCTTGATTTATTGACTTGTTGACTTGACCCTCCCCATATACCTTGTTTTGTATAAAAACCCTTTTACCATGGCATCAAGGCTGATTTTTTTTTTTGGACATTCCTCATTTGGTGATGAATGATGTTGAACCTTCACTGCTTTGAATGAACATTGGGTTTATTGATTGATGAAAATTTGGCCTTGGTTGCCCAAGCCCGCCCTTATGCATGCAACTTTACATGTTGAGCTTAGTACAAGACTATTCATTGGCTTTATTTAGGCTTGTTGACTTGAGCCTCCCCCATATACCTTGCTTTGTATAAAAACCCTTTTACCGTGGCATCAAGGGTGATGTTTTGATTTTTTCTTTTTCACATGCCTTATTGGGCGACGAATGATGTTGACCCTCCAATGCTTAGAATGAACATTAGGTTTTATTGATTGGTGCAAATTTGGCCTTGGTGGCCCAAGCCCGCCCTGAGCCTAAAAAGATATGGGTTGAGATACCCTGGCTCTGAGGACAGGTTAGGGTTGAGAATTTCGGCCGGGCCAGGCCCAGGTTGAGGCCTCAGGCTGAGCATGGCTTGGCCCAGCCTAACCCTGATTTTACTAGAATTTTCTGATTATATGAGATATTGGGTTTTTAATATGTTGAGCTCTTGGAATTTCTCTTGATTGCTTACGTTCACTTAGTGAATAATACTTTTTCTACTTCTCATTTATTTGTTAATCCTTTGATTTTTATTCCTGGTAAGTGTTGATCAAGCTATAGATCTCAGAACTCCCCTTTGAGGAGTTGCTATTTTCTAAAAAAATTATCTTACAATTCAGCTCTTCCTCCTTTCCGACTTAAAAAAGTATTGAGGATCAACCAAGATGGTTATCTGATAATTGGCAGATGGGATTATGATTCCTTATATGGGTTTGATATTTGTTTCCTTTTGATATGGTTCCTTTTACTTGGGAATAGGCTGAATTGTTGTTGTTGTTGTTGTGCTTGTGATATATTATGGCGGTTGTGATAAATCTGAAAGATTTTTAGCTTCCCCTTTTATGAGGCAGTGGTTTTAATAGCTCTTCATATGTCTTGTGTAACGTTGACTCATCAGGTAGAGGTCAAAGCTTGGTGAATTCATTTAAGCAACTGTCAGATGGAAAATTCATAATTCACTAAAATGTTTAGATCATGACCTGGTTATGAATTGGAAGTCCAGAAGTGAAAATTCTTGGACCCTTGGAATCACTTCTATTTTGTGTGTCTTCTTCCTGCATTTGTTTGGATTGAGAGTTGTAGCAATAAGAATGAGAAATGATTGCATTTATTTGGATTGAGAGTTGCACATAATGACTTTCTTTTGCATAAATCCAGATTTTCTTTTTGCCTACTCAATACACCTCTTCAAATTTGGAGTTAGAGGAATGTTGATTATATTTGTATTCATGGTATATATAAATTCTCAAAGAGTAGGTAGGCACCTCTTGAACTTATTTCATAAAGGAAATTGAATGGGAATGTGAGGTTTTTGTAGCAAGAATTAGTTGGTATTGTCATAAACTACAGATTTTTTTAGGCTATCTGCGTACTTTATATTTCAATTAATGATTAGATTTTGTATTTGAGGTGCAAATCTTGGATCTCATTTGAGGGATGTGAAACAGGATTTTGTTGAGAATTAGGTATTTCTTTTGTAGTGGTTGAAGCAGAATTTGACAGTTAAAATCCTTTTGTTGCTTGTATGGTAGATTTCATTTTTTTTTCCTAGCGGATCGAATTCTTTGTTTAATCAAGATTTGGGGTATATGGCGTCAATACTCCTATATAATAAGTTTTTGAATGTTTTTATCTTCACCAAGATGTTTCAAAGATTAGTGGCTACACCGAAATACCAAAATTTTGGCGAGATTTTTCGAGATGGTATATTTTTTTTCTGATTGACTATTTCGGTGGTCAAACGATCATATTTTGACCTGAAACTTGGTGGGTAGCTTATTTTAAGGTTAATAAACATGCTTAGAACATAAAAATGCAAAAATATTAGAACATGACATTGTTTTAGAGTTGTACCTTTGTTTGGCAGCAACCGTCGAACTGTTCTGAAAATTTTACCATGTATTTATGTACTATTTAAAAAAAAATGGTTTTGGAGAAAGAACTTTACATTTCCTAAGCTTTGAATGTGTAGATCTTCTTGTAGGAGTCCAATAGAAGTCAAAACATGTGATGACGTGGCTAATTAAAGGCTTGTTGGAGTGTTTTTCCTTTAAAATATGCAAATGGAATTGAAACCACCGAGACAGGTGAGATAAAGTCAAAATTTCGACTCTGTCTCAACAAAATTATGTATTTATAAGCATTGGAATGTATTGTTTCGGTGAGATACCAAAACGATACCTAAATTTTGGCCGAAATACTGAAATTTGGTACAACTCTTATTTAGTGCCTAATTTCGTTTCGGCAAAAAAAAAAAAACTGCCGAAATTCTAAAATTTCACTTTCGAACCATGGTATAAACTAGAGTATGGGTATTTTCCTGAGACACTTCTTAAGTTTCTTTTTCCCCCTTCGTTTATTTGATTGGATGTTGTTGTAAGGTTCAACAACTTGTTTCGTTTTGCTGTTTTAGTGTTTCTACCGAAAACCGAAACAATGTACTTTTTTCATGTGTTTCGCTTGGCCATTTTGAAGGGCTAATGATTGAAGTGACTGAAATTAGCAAAATGAGGGAAATGAAATGACCGATAAGCCCGAAATTTTGACGAAATAATACATTTTTGGGTCGAAAGAGCGAATTTTGTAACGAAATGGCCGAAATATGACCGAGATGACCAAAATTATGTACGTATTTATTTTATATGTCATTTCTTTTCAGTGGAAAAGAAGATACCAAAATATCCGAGATTTTGGCGAGGATATCGCTGAGTTTTTGAACCATGTGTTGTGCATTTTTTGTTCTAGACTATTGATAGGATGATGTGTGGTGGCCTTTTTTTTTGGGGGGGGGGGGGAGTGGTGCATGAATGGGAAACTGGTAGGCCAAGGTGTAAATCCCCTCTCCCTTTTTAATTGACATGGATACATGTATGTCCAAAGAAAGGAAGATGCGGTTGGCTGTTGTTCCCTACGATTTCCTTTTCTTTCACCAAATCCACAGAATCATAACAAGGTCCAAGCCCTCGCTGTTTTTTTTCTCCATTGCAAAGGTTGCTCTTAGCTTGTCAACACTTTTCAATAGGCTTTGAACCTGCAGAAATTTTTGCGGAGGAAGAGAGAGAGAGGTAGAGATGGGGGAAGCTCTGGATACAAGATATTGGTGTCACATGTGCTTTCAAATTGTGAACCCTATAGTGGAAGTTGAGATCAAATGCCCATTCTGCGAAAGCGGTTTCCTGAAAGAAATGGACAGCAGTAGAGAGCACGATAGCGATTTTGATCCGGGTTCTGACTGAGCATTCTCTCTTTGGGCTACTATCTTGCTTGGAATGATGTGTAGTGGTCTGCGTGGGCGTCGAAGATTCAGAAGAGAGGAAGAAGATGACAGTCGACAGGGAGAGTTGGAACCAGAGAGGGACTTTGAATCCATCCTCAGGAGGAGGAGAAGCTCAACTGCCATCCTCCAATTGCTTCAAAGTCTTCAAGCTGGGATCTCATCCGAATCTTATAGTTCAGAAAGCAGTAGGGAAAGAGATAGAGATCATGAGCGTGTTATCTTAATTAATCCTTTCAACCAGGCAGTAATTCTGCAAGGCTCCTTTGACCTGAGCCAATCTGATAGCCGAAGTCATAGCACTCCCGGTTCTTTGGGTGACTACTTCATAGGACCTGGTTTATCTATTGCTGCAGCATTTGGCAGATAATGATCCCAATAGATATGGAACCCCACAAGCAAAGAAAGAGGCAGTTGAAGCATTGCCTACTGTGAAAATTGAGGAGAGCATTCAGTGTTTGGTTTGCTTGGAGGATTTTGATATTGGGGCAGAAGCTAAGGAGATGCCTTGTAAGCATAGATTTCATAATGGGTGTATTCTGCCTTGGCTGGAGCTTCATAGTTCTTGCGTGGTTTGTAGGTTTTAGATGTTAGCTGATGAATCCAACCTTGATTCTGATGCATATTGGAATAATAGGGATAACGAGGTGGAAAGCGGTGGTGGCAATAGTGACCACGGTATTGAAGTGGAGGAGAGGGAAGTGAAGGTGGAAATGGGAATGGGAGAAGGTTTTGGGTTCCCATTCATGGCCTTTCAATGGATTGTTTTCTTTGTCAGGATCTCAGAGTGGTGCTAATGCTTACTCACAATCATCTTCATCTTCCACTGGGGGATCACAAAGTGCTTCGCTAACAGATGACAACTGAAGAATACTCATCCTGTACCATCCATTATCTATTTTCTTGTTCTTTTCCTTCATAATCCTTCACTTGCTTTCTCTTCTTCTGTACATGCTCATGTACATGTCACTTGATGTGAGTTTATGCATGTATTTGGTAGGTAAGTATATTAATTTTTAACTGGCCTCTTGACTATAGCATAGAAGACGAAAATGAAGTTGCTGGAGAAAACAGAGTGCTGGAATGAATCTGCTAGAGCCTGGAGAAGACGATCTGTGCGAAGAGGAACCTGACAATGGGGCCAAGACAGGATCAAGGGGAGCGAGAGGTGTACATGAGATGGTATGAGACAAAGAGGGGCTAGGATTGGTATAGAAGAATGACCAAGAGGGAGATCCTGCAAGAAGATGGGTCAGTGGGATGGGTCGATGTATCCAAGGATAGGTGGAGGGTGGAGGGTGGAGGGTGGAGTGTGGAGTCTTGGGTCGGGTGTGGGGAGGAGGTGGGCTGAGAATGGAGATGGGCCAAGGAATTAAAGGAGGAACATGATGGGCTAGGTTAGAAACAGGGTTAAGCTCAAAGGGTAAGTTAGGAATTTTTGGAGGTAGGGAGGGCTGAAATTCGAAGAGAAATAGGGTTTGACCATTAGGAAGGCAACGGGTAAGGATCACTTCCTTCGATTTCTCGAAAAGGCAGGAGATCAGGATCGGTGGACGAGGAGTGAAAGGAAGATAAGAAATTAGAAGAATGGAGGCTTAAGTCAGCGGAAGGTGACAAAGATTGGCAAGAGCCGACAAGGCCAGGGCTGGGAGACCACAAGGGGCCAAAAGTGTTGTGACTTGCAGGGCGGAGGCTACAGATTGATGGTCTAAACGAAGGACCAGCAGAAAAGTTGTGACTCCCAAAGGGGTGACAAAGGTTTGACGATGGTTTTGGTGAGGGCGGCACTTCGTACTCCACCTCTTGCCACGACTGGAGTGGCGAGTAATTGTAGCAGAGTTACGAGGAGGATAGTAGAGGGAGATGATCTATTGAGTGTAAGGTCAGTCAGAAGGAAGGTCATCGGTGGTGGAGGGTATAATAAAGGGAGTGGGAGAAATAGAAGTGGAGCGGATGACCATCATTTGATCAGGAGTCAGAGATGAGAGCACCAGTTCTCCGAATGGTGACTAAAAATTTTGCATGCCAAGCAATGAGGAGGAACCCAATCATAGCATATTTCAGTTAGAAATAAGAAGTACCAAGGTTAGAGATGAGGGAAGAAGATGGAAGAGAGGAAGGAAGAAGGAGAGAAGATGAGAAAAAGAAGAGATTCGGTGGGAGCCAAAAACGTGAATGAGCACTTGCTCATCTCACCCAAATTATATTCAAATATTCTTTTAAGGAATTACATATTCCTGCCTTAGGGAGGTGAAAGAGAAATAAGGGAAATAAGAGAAATTATATATAAAGACAACTTAACATAAAACAGTTCCGAATGTACCCCTAATACACATATTCTAACACTCCCCCTCAAGTTGGAGAATAAATGTCATGCATTCCTAGCTTACATAAGAGGGTACTAAACTGGCGAGGAATGAGCCCTTTGTTGAAGATATCCGCCAATTGATCACCTGCCCTCACAAAGGGTATGCAAATATTACCGGAATCAATCTTCTCCTTGATGAAATGCCGGTCTACTTCAATGTGCTTTGTTTTATCATGTTGTACTGGGTTGTGAGCAATGCTGATTTCTGTTTTGTTGTCACAGTAGAGTCTCATAGGTCCTTCAGTATCATACCCCAATGCGAGAACCAACCGACGTAGCCGAGTGATCTCACAAACAGCATGAGCCATTGCTCTGTACTCAGCCTCTGTATTGGATCTAGCTACAACCGGCTGTTTCTTCTCCATGTAACCAAGTTACCCCCACAAATGTGCAATAACCAGATGTAGATCTCCTATCAAAAATGGATCCAGCCCAATCAGCATCGGAGTAGCCTTTAATCCTCAAGTGATTATGCTTGGCATATAAAAGCCCTTTCCCAAGAGAGGACTTCTAGTATCTGAGGATATGGTACACAACATCCAAGTGCCCACTCTTGGGTGTATGCATAGACTGGCTCATAACTCCCATTGCATAAGAAATGTCTGGGCGAGTTAGAGACAGATAAATCAGTTTCCCACTAGCCTCTGGTATTTCCCTGCATCAACAAGGGAATGGCCACAATCCTCTTCTAGCTTATGATTCTGCTCAATAGGAGAACTTGTTGGTTTACATCCCATCATTCTTGTTTCCTTCAACAGATCTAGAACAAATTTTCTCTGGCATATACATTGATTTCCTTTTTAGATCTTGACACTTCAATACCCAAGAAATATTTCAAGTGTCCTAGATCCTTGATCTCAAACTGTTTAGCCAAATAAGCTTTTAGCCTAGTTATCTCCTCATTATCATCTCCAGTCACCACAATATTATCAACATACACTACCATGCTGTGATGGTGCCATTACCTCTCCGAGTAAATAACGTGTGATCTACTTGACTCTAGGATTATCCATTTTTTAGAATGTCATGTCTAAACCTCTCAAACCAAGCCTTTGTGACTGCTTCAGACCATAAAGTGCTTTCTTGAGGAGACACACCTTCCCATCGGCTCCCGAAAACTTGAAGCCATGAGGGAACTGCATATACACTTCCTCCTCCAAGTCGCTATAGAGGAAGGCATTCTTCACATCCAATTGATATAAGGGCCAATCTCTATTTTCCACCACAGACAAAAGAACCTTTATTGAGTTATGTTTGGCACAGGAGCAAAGGTCACTGGTAATCAATGTTATACACCTGACTGTACCCTCTTGCCTTGTACCTCTCAATAGCACCATCTGATCAGTACTTGATTGTATAGACCCATCTGCATCCAACTGGAATTCTCCCCCTGGGAAGGTCAACCAGTTTCGAGGTACAATTCTTCTCAAGTGCCATCATTTCCTCTGACAAGGCTTGTTTCTACTTAGGGTCTAACATAGCCTCATTAACTATTTTGGGTATAGAAGCATAAGAAAGAGCAATTGTAAAAGCAACACCTGTAGGAGAGAAAGCATTATAGGAAACAAACTGGGTTATAGGATTACTATAAGCTCTCTTGCCTTTATGAACAACAATAGGGAGATCCAACTCCAAATGAGGAGAGAAGATGTTACCTGGTTGAGGAAGGGGAAGCTCAGGATATGGATCCAAATAGGACTCTTGACAAGTCTTCTTTGCCCTTCTTGTGTACACAATACAAGAGCCCTTCTCTGTACAAGGTTCATCCACAGTAGGAACATCATCCACCTCTTTATGTTTACCAATATTAAAGGAAAAAGGAGTAAGAGGCAATGGGGTAAGAAATGGAATGGCATCAGTAGACTTTTCTCTTTCATTTCCATTCTCCCCCTAAAGAGGAAGCTGATGAGATGCAAAGTAAGGGGTAAACTCAAGAAAGGTGACATCTTTGGAAAGAAATTGCCTACGAGATGGAGGGTGATAACACTTGTAGCCTTTGGTGGTGGAAGAATACCCAAGGAAGAGGCATTTTAGAGCCTAGGATAAAGTTTGGTGTGGAAGGATCTGTTAACATGCACATAACAAACACAACCAAACACCTTAGGAGGAAGAGGGAAAGTAGAATACTGAGGAGATAGAGTGCAATTGGGTTTTGAGACCCAAGAATTTTGGTAGGCATGCGATTGATGAGGAAAGCCGCAACAAGTACGACTTCAGACCAAAAAGTTTTAGGAATATGCATACCAAATAAAAGACTTCTACCCACTTATAATAAATGACGATTTTTCCTCTCAGCTACCCCATTCTGTTGGGGTGTATCAACACAAGCAAGATGGTGGATAAGACCATTATCAATAAAGAAGTCTTGTAAATCCCCATATATGTACTCCGCCCTTTATCAGACCGGACAATTTTGATCCTGGTTTGAAATTGGGTATGGACCATTTGATAGAAGTTTTTGAAGGCATCATAAACATCACTCTTATGCTTCATAAGAATGGTCCAAGTACAATGAGAAAAGTCATCCACAAAAGAAACAAAATAGCGATGGCTAAACAGGGAGGTAGTGGGACAAGGTCCCCAAACATCGGTATGCACAATATGAAAAGGAACAAAAAATCTATTACCATGATAAGGATAAGATGAACGACATTGTTTAACAAAAGTACATAGTTCACAATGGAATACATAAGTAGAAGAAAAAGATGTAGACAAATGAGGTAACTGTTTCCACATGAAAATAAAAGATGGAATGTCCAATGCTGATGCCAAAGCATCATAGAGTCTATAAAACTAGCATCACTACGGCCACATGCATAGGACTGTGGTGTAGTAAAAAAAGGTAACTACGGCTCAAGACGATATAGGCCGCCTTCTTCACGTCCACTACTAATAGTCCTCTTCGTCACCAAATCCTGAAAGAGACAATGAGAGGAAAAAAAGTGATACAACAATCTAAGTTTTAGTTAAAGTGCTCACAGATAATAGATTCAGGCTAAGGTTAGGAACATAAAGGACAAAAGTAAGTGAAATGGAAGAGGTAACAAGAATACTGCCTTTACCAGAGACAGAGGAGAAGGTACCATCAACTACCCGGATCTTATCCTTATCAGAACAAATGGAGTAGGAATCATAGTAATGGGACGTACCAGTCATGTGGTCAGTGGCACCAGAGTCAATAACCCATGACGGAGCTATGAAAGGTGCAGTGGTGGTGACATGCATAGCAGAAGCTGAGGCATCCTGTGAGGTAGATGGGCTATCAAACTGAGAAATGAACCGACAAAGCACTGCAATATCATCCCTAGAGAAGGAGCTAGTATCCTGCAGGCCTCTAGTATCAGTCTCTGTCATAGTAGTATGGACTGTAGCCTCTCCTCTATGGCCACCACATGTGCTAGAAGATCCACCACGTGTAATAGGTCGACTATAAAGGACTCAGCACTCTCTCGAGTGTGGCTAAATTTCCCACAATGATCACACTATCGTCTATCCTTGTCATCTCCATGGGAGGTCCCTTGACCTCAGCCAACTCCACGCCAGTCTCTGTGAGTAGTGGAGGAAGGAGCCGAGAGCTCAAGTGAAGGTGCAGAATCCATGGCACCTCTCCTAGTTTCCTCACTCAGGAGGTAGTACACACCTCATCAAGTGTAGGTAGGGGTGACCGGTCCAAAATCTGTATCCGGATCTGCTCATATTCTGAATTTAGCCCACCCAGAAGTATCAGAACACGCTCTTTATCAAGAGATCTATAGTCGTTGGCTTTATCATCAGGATTGGTCAAATGAAGATCTTGATAATGGTCATACTCCTCCCAGAGGCCTATAACAGTGTTATAGTAATCAGAAATGGACCTAGTACCCTGCTTCATGGAGAGTGCCTGCTGAAGAAGCTGGTAGACCTTCATAGAGTCACCTACTCTATCAAAGGTCCTAGAGACACTATCCCAAATATCCTTGGCAATTTTCTTCCTTATAAATCTCCTACTTATCTTAGCCTCTCAGGTTTCATGGAGAAAAGTAGCCAAGTCATGACAGTGGAGTTTACAGTTTCCCATTTCTAGTACCCGGGGTCTACGACAGTGGGAGCCTTTATAGCCCTAGTAACATATCCGAGCTTCCCTCTACTCCGTAGGGATAACTTTATAGAATGTGACCAATCCAAATAGTTGGAACTATCCAACTTCACAAGAGAAATCTTGGTGTTAGGATTGTCAAAGACAATCGAACTGGGGTTGGTATTGCTCGACCCCCTCGATGTAGCTTCCAAATGTTCCAGGATCAGGCATAATGCAAGGATATCCCTAAACAACACTCCAAGGGGAAATCCAAAGCAAGGAGAACACCCAAAAACCTTATTCTTGGAACCCAGGAAAAAAAGAAAAAGAAAAAAAAAGCTAGTAAACCAAAGAAACTTGATGGAAAGCCAATAAAATCCACTTCAAACTATGGAGCTTAATCTAATAACCACACACAAGCATCACCGGAGAGAAATCATCTAGCATATATAACCAACACATACTCTACCAGCATTTCATACCATATATTCCAAAAAAAGGGAGATAGGCGATACCTGGCAGCAAATGGAGAAGGAGGTAGTGCTCCAACAGCACACCAAATCAGCAAGCAAGGCTTGGAGAATCAAATCTAGACCCCTGGGCGATTCTTTTAAGCCATACCACACTCTCAACCCAACATGGAGTAGAGAGAAAAAAAAGAATCGAAATAGGGCTAGGCAGTAATGCTATTGTGAGCTTCTCCTCTCCATGTGAGCTCCAATCAGTGTTTGTAGCCTTCAAAACTCCTTGTAAGTGTCTTCAACTTGTTTCTACAACTCCATTATGCCTCTTTGTATACTTTCTTACATAGTATAGCCTCTAATGGACCCTTTTTTTCTTTTAGGGTTCCAGAAGAGACTTAAAGAATGGAGCAAGGAAGATAAGTCAACTCTCAAACCTTTGCCAAGCTCTGATACCAAGTTAGAAATAAGAAGTACCAAGGTTAGAGATAAGGGAAGAAGATGGAAGAGAGGAAGGAAGAAGAAGGAGAAAGAAGAGTGAAAGAGGAGATTCAGTGGGAGCCAAAAATGTGAATGAGCACTTGCTCATCTCACCCAAATTAGATTCAAATATTCTTTTAGGGAATTACATATTCGTCCTGTAGGGAGGTGAAAGAAAAATAAGAAAAATAAGAGAAATTACATATAAGGACAACTTAACATAAAACAGTTCCTAATAAACCCCTAATACACATATTCTAACAATTTCTTGGTGGAAGGCAATTCCTTCACCATCCATGACAAGCAAAGAGGTGGGAGGAGAGATTTAGGCTGAAACATCAACACATTCTCGTAAGACTGTCTTTGCATCCTCTTAGCTCTAATATCAATGAAGAGAGGCTTGCCCACAACTAAGCTTATAATGCTTGGGCCCTTCTTACACTAGAAATGCAAAGAAGTCTAAGGAGGGAAATCCACAAAGGAATGGAGCAATAATCCAACTTGTGAAGTTGCATAAAACGATTCCATTGACGTAGGAATATCAGTTTGTTGCCAACATGCCACCTCCTTCCATGGCCTTAAGCATATCTTGTTCCATGGAGGAATCGAAGATGCTTACTCCATTTTCCATAAGGTCTGTCACTATAGGTCCTTGAGCTTTCCATTATTTACTGAGACAGAGGAAGAAGAGAACAATCCAAGAGGGAATGGGGACAAGATAATCTTGCCTTATCTTCCACGATGACTAGGGGATTGGGGGAGGGAGGACTAGATATCAGCAAGGGGGGAGAAGGAGGGGGAGACTAATCTTCCTGAGAGATGATAGAGGGAACATTGGCAAATCTACTTTGGCCGGAAAAGTAAACAATTTTGGGTGAGATTAGGGAGAGGATAACGCTAGTGGGTTGCCATGGGTTAAGCTATATGGAGGTGGAGGAACCATTGTGTATGGAATGAGAATCGTACCGAGTGGAATAGTTATAGAGGAGAGAATATTGCTGCAGATCCAAGAGGGATCAGAAGGGAGAGAGGCAGTCCATAGGGAGTTATTTTTAGGATGTGAGAATAGACCTAAGAAACCCAAATAATGTTATTCTTGGGGGTAATTTTCCAAATAGGCTTGAGGATGCCCATAGAATTAACATCTTTGATTCTTCTCAGGCCTAGACCCCAAATGAGACCTAAGAAACCCAAATAATGTTATGCTTGGGGGTAATTTTCCAAATAGGCTTGAGGATGCCCATAGAATTAACATCTTTGATTCTTCTCAGCCGTAGACCCCCTTCTGATTTTGGGCGGTAGACTTTGGCCCAACTTAGAGGATGAAGGAATTTTGATGAGTCTGTACCTTTCCAGAGGAAGAAACAAAGCAAATGCTTTATGTATTTAGAGGTGGTAGCAAGGAGAGAAGATGCCAGACCAGTAGAGATACATGGATTCAAGGACTAGCCTGATAAGGACTAGCTGACCAGCATTAAAGAGGAGCTTACCCTTCTAGATTTGGAGCCTCTTCCTTAAGAGTTCAAGCAGTGGGGAGCAGTGATGGTCCGAAAGTCTGGAGGAAATAAGAGGAAGGCCAAAATATTTAACGGAGAAGGAATCAAGGGAGAATCCAGTGATTTGGTATATCCTAGTAGGAATCAGAGACCCCAGAGAGAAAAATATAAGATTTAAGAAGACATATGTGGAGATTTGAGAGGTGCTCAAAGAGATAAAGGAGACATCCCAGGACCCGGTTTTCTCTCTCCCTAGCTCTCTCGTAAGACCTAGCAAAAATTCTCTCAATATTCTCTCCCACTAATAACTATCCCAACCCTTGATTTTCTCTACTTCCCTACTCCCAACCCATTTCTCTAATCTCTCTCTCTTGATCCCTCTCGCATGATCTAGCATGACTTCTCCCAATTTTCTCTCCCACTAATAATCATCACAGCCCCCGATTTTCTCTCCCTCTCGCACGTCCTAGCAAAAATTCTTCAGATTTTCTCTCCCACCAATAACTATTCCAATATTCGATTTTCTCTTTCTTTATCTACCCTGATCCCTTTCTCGAATCTCTCTCTTCTCCCGATTTCTCTCGTATGACCTAGCATGACATGTCTCATTTTCTCTCCCATTAATAACTGTCCTAACCTTGATTTTCTCCCTCTCACATAACCTAACAAAAATTCTACTTATTTTCTCTCCCACTAATAACCATCCTAGGACCAATTTTCTCTCTTCGTAGATCTCTCTCACATGACCTAAAAAAAATTCTCCCGATTTTCACTCCCACTAATAACTATTATCACACCTCGCCTCTAATAGGCCAAGGTATGCAGCACTGGATTCCCAAACCCAGTCAACCTACCTCTACCAGGATCACAGATTCAGTTAACTACTTTACAATGTAATAAGATCTCTAATACCAATCAGTGTACATATATAAAATTCATAACATAATACTACCAGTGGTGATTTTGCTACAATGATAAATGTAATCATACGAGCCCAATTGAATTAACCCACAACTCAATAGATAATAGTTACATTGTATATATATAAATCATAATATATGAAGGGAACATCTATCCGCATCTACAGTGTCTCGCAGACACAGCCTAACAACCTTTGCTGAAATCTTGTCCGCTTCAGCTCTGGTTCCACCATCTAAAAAGAGAAATCCATGAGGGGTGAGATACACTAGTCCAGTGAGAGGTGAGTAGGCAGGCAAACACATCGAATCATGATGTCAAATGCATGCTCACAACCATGATGCCACAATGCGCATCCACATGATCCATTTTCAATTTAATAATCTTGTCTAGTTACTAAGTCTCAAATATGAGTATAGCTGCTATAAGAAATATAGGTGGTATCCCCTCCCCAGTACGTCGGTCTTTAGAGATACAAGTTAATTGCAAACAAGAGTTAGCTAGTCCCAGAAAGAACCTCGATCCCCCATCCAACGCCTAAATAGTGGGGTGGTATCCTTAGTACGTTGGGCTAGAGATACAAGCTAGTTGCAATCAAGAGTCAGCCAATCCCAGAAAGAACCTCGGTCCCCCAGCCAACCCCCAAATAGTAACCCCAATAGTCACTTGTATAGTACGTCGTACCGTGCCATTCGACAGCCATACGGACAGTCCGTTATACCATGTTGTACCCACCTTGGATATAGTACATCGTACCTTAATGTAGTAGTCCCACCAAGACCTACCACTAATATGGGATTAGTTAATACTTCACCCCCTATTGGTAAGGGGGGTTAGAGCATTGGGTTGTGATACTAGCCCAATGCAATTCTATATTAATACAATTCAGCCACTATCATCCATACATCCATACCACCTCTGACCTCTAGGCCCACGGTACAAGAATCACCCCTCGGCCACACCATGCCCTAGACCGTCAAAGCTACAGTAATAACTGTAGTACTGACCTTTGAGCCCACGCTACCAGAATCACCCCTCAGCCACACCGTGCTACATACCATTAATACCTCAGTTACAACCATAGATCTCATCCACATAATCCACATCCACATTCCACAATCACAATATTCACAATGTCCACAATCCACATGTGCACCAAGATTTATATATATATATAAATACAACTATAACGCCAGTCAATCCATTACGTATATGAAAACAATAACAAAATAGATAGAAGAACTCCGTAAAATAAGACATAATCACCCACACACCTCGATACCCAAATCCAAAGTCTTTTGCTGACTTCTTGTCATCTCGTATCCTTGCCGAGTACATTAGTTTCTAAATATCATTTCAATTGCTAAGTATTAGTTTCAGTCCATTTTGTCCAAAGACAGCCTTAATCCAAACTTCAGTTGAATTCCCTCACAAGAACTCAACCACAGACCATGTAGGAAAAGCACTGACCTATGGCAGTAGCTGTCCCATATACTGATCTAACAGACTCATATGTAGGCTGTTTCAATAACCCACATAACCACAGTCCAACTATCCACTTAACAGAGCCATATAATAACCCATTTACAAATGGCACATCCCACAGGTGGTTGGGGTAGAATTAGTAAAAACAGAGAGCATTCCCCTGTAAAAATACCCACCAGTAGGTTAAGTGCAGGGGCACCGGCCTGCAGCAGGCATCCACCAGATGGAGGTTTCCAGCAGCTCCTGGCAGTTGCCGAACTCCCCACTGATCTAAGGTGGTTCTGCCCGATTTTGCACCCAATTTGGTGTCCCTGAGTTCCTTTCATGTGTGTGGATAGGTCCCACACCATAGGGATCAATTTCAATTAGTTTTCTCCTATCAATTTCAATTAATTTTTGCCACTTCATCATGGTCTACAAATCCACACTTGGCCTACTATGCAAGTTTTCAGCAGTGTATAGGTAAGCATTGTTGGTTTTGTGGTTGCCAGCACAAGTAGCTCCCATATTGGGCATAAGCAAACCCAAAATCATACTTGGGTAAACATATGAAGATAGACATGTCCAAATCCAAATCTACTTACATTTCCCCTATTGAATTGGAACTCACATTGAAATGCTATTTGGGTTGAAAATCCAAGTTCAGCAATAAATCATTAGGAGACCTACTACTTTGGGTTCTCCAGTATAGGTAGCCCCATAATTAGGTCTCTACAACCTTAGAGATAGAAGGTTGTACCCTAGATCAGCCCATACTTATGATTTCCCTGCTTTTGAGGTTTAGAAGTGAGTCAGAGATGAAGGTGGGCCTCTGAACCACTCCATTCTTCTATCTCAATTTTGGGATGGTGATCCTAGCTCTGAAATAGAATTCCCCTCATCATACCAAGTCATAGGAATAAAGAACCAACATATACCTACCTCCAAGCACAGGCTTATCTTGCAATCAATACTCAATTTATTATTACATTACTTAAGCTCTATCCCAGCAGCTAGGTTTTCAACCCTAGACAAGAACCTTCTTCACAAGAGGTCTGGTACCTATTTGTGAGGAATTATAGGGATGGTTGCTGGCCTATGCATTGTCCCAAATGTATGGAAAACAGCTCACAACACCAACCCAGCTCCTATAATTGGGTTTCCAACACAGAAACAAGGGATTCCCTGTGTGCAACCCAACACTCAGCTGTAGGGGCTGCAGGGACATTTTCCCCAATCTGAACACAACCCTACAGTGAGGACAGCAAACATATATTGCCCACACTACTTGCATATCAGACATTAAACCCAATTCAAGTCTTGGGTTACTAACTGCACACCCACAACTCTCAATTCAGCTGTAGGGGCACACAGGGACCACATGGGACCTGTACAAATCCCATTTAATACATAAACAGCATACCATCATGCTCAATTTCAGTTCCTGTGACTGAATTTGCCCGAATTCCAGGCTTACAAGGTAAATTCCCTATCCCTGGGTGGCTGTATGCTTGGGAAACCTTGCTGAAATTATTTTTTACTTACCCTATTGTACAGCAATTAGGAAGTAGGATTTTTACCTTAATTTTACAGGTACAGTAGGAAAGGTAGCAGCAGTAATTCTCCCAACTTGGACAACAACTTGCACTCTTGAGTAGGTTGCTCTATGCTTGGACAACAGCTCCATTTACTTCCTTCAGCTGGTATGTAGCAGCAACATGAGAGGCAGCAGCCACAGCAGTAATAGTAGCAGCCAGCATGTGCAGCAGAGGGAGCAGGGGTAGCATGCAGTGTGCAGTAGCAGATGTAGCACTGGGACAGCAACATCAGCAGCTTGCATGCTGCAGTAGGGGCAGCAGCAACAACCAACAGTAGCAACAGGGGTGCAGCAGCAGTAGGGACAGCAGCAATAGCAAGGATCAGCTGCATACAGCCCTACATGCACAACCCAAGAAGCCCCCTTCTTCCTCTTCTCTTCTCCTCTTCTTCTTCTCCTCCTCTCCCCCAAACGAATTTAGTTTGTGAGAAAAGAGAGAAAATGAGAGTAAATGGGTTTATATAATGGCTGGGCATAAGCCACTAGGGCTTGTTTGGCTGTAAGGGCACATTTTTAAAAGCACTAATGCTAGCATGTTGGCCCATTTGATCATCTACATGTTGGGTGCCACATGACCATTGTTGAATGCCCTTTCAACTCATGCAGTTTGGGTTGCAGACCGCACCACCAGCAGTTCTCACTGGCTGGCTGGTGGTCAGGCAGGTTGCCTGCCGGTGACAGTAAAACTGTTCACCCAGCAGTTCAACCACATGGCCAAAGGTCAGACATGTATGTGACCTTCATTTCACCATTTTGGCCTAATTTCTTCAATGTTTGTCCAGTGCACAAGCAGTTGGTATGCTCATTGTGCAACCTTCATTGGCCAACTAAGGCAGCCCAGCTGCCCTTAGTGCCTACTATGTCCAGACACCCGAGGGGTGCAGATAAATTTTGATTCGGGGTATCACAACTATCCCAGCCCTTGATTTTCTCTCCTTCTCTACCCCCAATGCCTTTCTCAGATCTACCTCTCTTCTCTCGATCTCTCTTTCACGACATAGCATGACTTCTCCCGATTTTCACTCCCATTAATAACTGTCCCAACCACCGATTTTCTATCCTTTTCACGACCTAGAAAAAATTTTCCCCTGATTTTATTTCCACTAATAACTATCCAAACACTTAATTTTCTCTCTCCTTGATCTCTGTTACACAACCTGGCAAAGAATCTCCCGATTTTCTCTCCCACTAATAACTATTGTAGACCTTAATTTTCTCTCCTTCTCTACCCTAACACCTTTCTCGAATCTCTCTCTTCTCTCGATCTCTCTCTCATGACCTAGCATGACTTCTCCCCATTTTCTCTACAACTAATAACTATCCTACCCCCCGATTTTCTCACCTTCTTGCATGACCTAGCAAAAACTCTTCCGATTTTCTCTCCCACTAATAACTGTCCCAACACCTGATTTTCTCACCCTTGATCTCTCTCGCACGACCTTGAAAAAAATCTCCAATTATCACTCCCAATAATAACTATCCCAGACCCCAATTTTTTCTCCTTTACCCTCTACCCCTTTCTCGAATCTCTCTCCTCTCGATCTCTCTTGCACGACCTAGTATGACTCCTCCCAATTTTCGTTCTCACTAATAACTATCTTGCTGCCCAATTTTCTCTCCTCATCGATCTTTCTCGCATGACCTATAAAAAATTCTCCCTATTTTCAATCTCACTAATAAATATCGCAGACCCCAATTTTCTCTCTCCTCTACCCCATCACCTTTCTTGAATCTCTCTTTATTCTCTTGATCTCTCTCATACGACCTAGCATGACTTCTCCTGATTTTCTCTCCCTTTCGTATAACCTAGCAAAATTCTCTTATTTTTTCTCCCACTAATAACTATCACAGCACTTGATTTTCTCTCTCCTTCTCTTCCCCGACCCCTTTCTCGAATCTCTCTCTTACGACCTAGTAGGACTTCTCTCGATTTTATCTCCCACTAATAACTTCCTGAAGCCCTGATTTTCTTTCTCTCACATGACCTAACAAAATTTCTCTCTATTTTCTCTCCCACTAATTTCAATCTCAGGAGCCGATTTTCTCTGTCCCTCGATATCTCCTACACGACTTACAAAAATTATCCTAATTTTCTCTCCCACTAATAACTATTCCAGCCCTTGATTTCTCACGGTTTTCCTCCCGCACGATTAGCCCAACCTGTGAGTTTCTCTCTCCTTCTCTACCCCCAACCCCTTCATCGAATCTGTCTCTCTTCTCTCGATCTCTCTCAAAAAACCTAGCATTCCTTCTCCTGATTTTCTCTCCCGCACAACCAAGAAAAAAATCTCTCGATTTTCTCTAAAATAATAACTTTCCCAGCACCAAATTTTCTCTCCCTTTATCTCTCTTGCATGTCATAGCAAAAAAATCCTAATTTTGACTCCCACTAACTATCCTAACTCCCAATTTATCCTCTACCCTTTCTCGACTCTCTCTATTCTCTCAATCTCTCTCTACGACTTAACAAGACTTCTCCCAATTTCCTCTCCAACTAATAACTATCCCAACCATCGATTTTCTTTCCCTCTCGCATGACAAAGCAAAAATTCTCAAAATTTTCTCTCCCAGTAATCACAATCTCGACACCCGATTTTCTCACCCTTGATCTCTCTCGCACAACCAAAAAAAAATCTCCCATTTTATCTCCTAATAATAACTATCCTAGCCCCAATTTTCTCTCCTCTACCCCAACACCTTTCTCTAATAATCTCTCTTTTCTTGATCTCTCTCTTACGACCCAGTATGACTTATCCTGATTTTCTCTCCCTCTCACACTATATAGTAAAAATTCTCCTAATTTTTTTCTCCTACTAATAACTATCCCAGCCCTCGATTTTCTCTATCCTTTTCTACCCCAACCCCTCTCTCGAATCTATCTCTTCTCCCGATCTCTCTCGTACAACCTAGCATGACTTCTCCTGAATTCCTCTCTTAATCATAATTACTCGAACCCCTAATTTTCTTTCTCTCACACAACCTAACAAAATTTCTCTCGATTTTCTCTTCCACTAATAACTATTCCAGCCCCGATTTTCTCTCTTTCTCTACCCCCAACCCCTTTCTCAAATCTCACTTACTTTTCTCGATCTCTCGCACGACCTAGCATGACTTGTGGTGATTTTCTCAACCTCTCTCACATGACCTAGCAAAATTCTCCCAATTTTCTCTTTAACTAATAACTATCCTATATTCTTAGTTTCTCTCTCACATGAGCTAGCAAAAAAATTTTAATTTTCTCGCCAACTAATAGATATCCAGGCCTGATTTCCCTCTACTCTACCCCCAACCTTTATGGAATCACTCTCGGTTCTCTTAATTTCTCTCGTATGACCTAGTTTGACTTCACATTTTTTTTCCAACTAATACCTATCACGGCTTAAAAAAATTCACTTTTTTCTCCCACTAATAACTATCCCAGCCCTTGATTTTTTCACCTTTTTTTCCCCAACCCTTTTCTTGAATCTCTCTTGCACGACCTAGCATTACTTCTTTCGATTTTTTCTCCCATTAATAACTATCCTAACACCCGATTTTCTCCATTTCATACGACCTAGCAAAAATTATCCTAATTTTGATTTTCCATCGATCTCATTTGCACAACCTAGAAAAAATTCTTTCAATTTTCTCTCATTAATAACTATCCCAACCCTTGATTTTCACTCTCCTCCTCTACCCTTAACCCCTTTATCGGTTCTCTCTCTTCTCTCGATATCTCTTGCATGACCCAATATAACTTCTCCTGATTTTATCTCCCACTAAGAACCATCCCAACCTCGATTTTCTCTTCCTCTCGCACTACCTGGAAAAACTTCTCTTAATTTTCTATTTAACTAATACTTAGCCCTGCCCACAAAATTCTCTCTCCTTCTCTACCCCCAACTCCTTTCTCGAATCTTTCTTTTCTCTAGATCTCTCTTGCATGATCTAGTATGACCCTTCCGATTTTCTCTCCATTAATAACTATCCCAACCCCCGATTTTCTCTTTCTCTCACTCACGACCTAGAAAAAATTCTCTCTATTTTCTCTCCCATGATCTCCCTAGTATGACCTAACAAAAAATCTCTCGATTTTCCATCCCACTAATAAGTATCCCAGCTCGAGATTTATCCTGTACCCATAACATTTCTTTCTCTCTCTGATCTCGTGGTCTCTCTCGCATTACCTAGTACGACTTCTCCCATTTCCTCTCCAACTAATTACTATCCTAGCCACCAATTTTCTCTCCCTCTTACATGACCTATAAAAAATTCTCCCGATTTTCTCTCCCAGAAATAACTATTATAGCACCTGATTTTATCACCCTTAATCTCTTTCGCGAGACCTTAATCTCTATCGCGAGACTTAGAAAAAATTCTCCAATTTTCTCTCCCATTAAAATCCCAGACCCCTGATTTTCTCTCTTTCTTTACCCCGACCCCTTTCTCGAATCTCTCTTCTCTTGATCTCTCTTATAAGGCCTAGCATGACTTCTCCCAAAAATCTGTCCAACTAAAACTATCCTAGCCCCCGATTTTCTCTCCCTCTCATATGACCTTTAAAAAGTTCTCCATATTTTCTCTCCCACGATCTCTCCCGCAAGACCTAACAAAAATTTTCCTGATTTTCACTCTCCTCTAGCCACAACACCTTTCTCGAATCTATCTATTTTTTTGATCTCTCTCATACGACCTATTATTACTTATCCTAATTTTCTCTCCATCTCGTATGACCTAACAAAAATTCTCCTGATTATTTCTTCCACTAATAACTATCCCAGCACTCGATTTTCTCTCCTTCTACCCCTGACCCCTTTCTTAAATCTCTCTTCCAGCGATCTCTCTCGTATGTCCCAATAAAAACTGCTCGATTTTCTTCCTCTCACACAACCTAACAAAATTTCTCTAGATTTTCTCTCCCACTAATATCTATCTTAGGAAGAGATTTTATCTCTCCCTCGATCACTCTTGCACGACTTACAAAAATTCTTTAGATTTTCTCTCCTACTAATAACTGTTTAAGCCCTTGATTTTCTCTCCTCTACCCGCAACCCCTTTCTCTAATCTCACTTACTTCTCTTGATCTCTCGCACGCATGACTTCTCCCGATTTTCTCTTCCTCACTCGCATGATCTAACAAAATTCTCCCGACTTTCTCTGCAAATAATAACTATCCTAGGACCCTATTTCTTTCTCCCTCGATCTTTCTTACATGTCCTAGAAAAATATTCTCCTGATTTTTCCTCTCGTTAATAACTAGCCCAACCGCCGAAATTCCCTCTCCTCTGCATCCAAACCCTTTCTCGAAACTATCTCTCAATCTCAATCTCTCTCGCACATCCGAGCATGACTTCTCTACATTTTCTCTCCAACTAATACCTATCCCAGCCATGGTTTTAAGTATCTCCGATACCGATACGATACCCTCCGATACGTATCTTAAATTTAGTCGGCCGATACGATACACACCGATACGATACATTAAATTTTTTAAATCATTTCATATCGATATATCCTACAATACATACCGATATGCATCAATACACCACTAATACACATCGATACGATACGACATGCCTCGATCGACTCTATGAAAAATATAAAATTGAGGTAAAATGTACGTTTCGGTATATATTAGTACGTATCGGTGAGTATCGGTATGTATCGATCGGTACGTATCGGTGAGTATCGGTATGTATCGATCGGTACGTATCGGTATATATCAACACGTATCGGTGAGTATCTATATATATATATCGGTACGTATCGGTGAGTATCGATACGTATCGGCTCTACGGTCATATAATGGCCAATATGGGTAATTTTTCAGAAAAAAACGATTTTTTGAAGGGTTTTTGTTCCAAAGTTGCTGTCAGCCATATTTCTCTCTAACAAAAGTGGAAATCAAGGTTGGGAATAAGGATTTTACATTTATGGGACAACTACAGACCTTGAATTCTTAGTACGATACCCTCAATTTAGTGTTTATGCATAATACATGTTATCAATAGCTTTTTTTAACAAATTCTTTATGCAAAAGTGTTTAAAAAAATGTTTCCTATCCATTTATGTGTGTATCTTTAGCGTATCTTAGTGTATCTCCGATACGATACGATACCCTCCGATACGTATCTTAATTTTGGCCGACCGATACGGCGACCGATACCGATACTTTGATCCTTGATCCCAGCCTTTGATTTTCTCTCCCTATCATATGACCGAATTAAAATTCTCCTGATTTTCTCTCCCTTGATCTTTATCACAACCTAAAAAAATTTCTCCCATTATCTCTCCCACCAGTAACTATCCCAGCCCCTAATTTTTCTCCTTTTTTACCCCCGACTCTTTTCTTGAGTCTCTTGCATAACCTAGCATTACTTCTCCTGATTTTCTTTGTTATTAATAACTATCTTAGCCCCCGATTTTCTCCTTCTTGCATATCCTAGTAAAAATTCTCACAATTTTCTCTCTCCATCGATCTCTATCAAAAGACCTAAAAAAAATTCTCCCGGTTTTATCTCCCACTAATAACTATCCCAGACCCTAATTTTCACTCTCCTTCTCTGCCCCTAACACATTTCTCAATTCTCTCTTCTCTTGATCTCTCTCGCATGACTCAGCATGACTTCTCGTGATTTTCTCTCCCATTAACAACTATTTGAATGCCCAATTTTCTTTTTCTCTCTCCCTCGATCTCTCATGCACTACCCAGAAAAAAATCTCCCATTCATCTGTCCCACTAATTACCATAGCTCCCAATTTATCTTCTACCCCTAACCCTTTCTTGTGTCTCTCTGTTCTCTCGATCTCTTTGCCTTGACCTAGTAAGACTTCCCCCCATTTCTTCTTCAATTAACAACCTCCCAGCCATCGATTTCCTCTCCTTCTCGCATAACCTAGAAAAAATTCACTTGATCTTCTCTCCCACTAATTACTATCCCAGCACCCGATTTTCTCACCCTCGATCTCTCTCCACGACCTAAAAAATATTCTCCCCTTATCTCTCCAATTAATAACTATCCCAACCCCAATTTTCTCTCTCCTTCTCGACCCCAACACCTTTTTTGAACTTCTCCCTCTTCTCTTCATCTTCTCATATGATCTACCATGACTTCTCATGATTTTCTCTCCCTCGTGTATGATTAAGCAAAAATTCTCCTAATTTTTTCCCACTAATAACTGCCCTAGCACTCGATTTTCTCTCTTCTTATCTACCCAGACCCATTTCCCTAATCTCTCTCATATAACCTAGCATGACTTCTTATGATTTTATCTCCCATAAATAACTGCTCGAATCCCTGCTTTTCTTTTTCACACAACCTAATAAAATTTCTCTCAATTTTCTCTCCCACTAATATCTATCCGGAGCTCATTTTCACTCTCCCTCAATCTCTCTTGAATGACTTGCAAAAATTCTCCCGATTTTCTCTCCCACTAATAATTATTTCAGCCCTATTTTCTCCCGATTTTCTCTTCTTCTCTTCCCCCATTCCTTTTCTCGAATCTCACGCTTTCTCTTGATCTCTCGCATGATGTAGGATGACTTCTCCTGATTTTCTCTCCCATTAATAACTATCTCAACTCTCGATTCTCTTACATGACCTTGTAAAATTCTCCCGATTTTCTCTCCAACTGATAACAATCTTTGGACACGATTTTCTCTCCCTCGGTCTCTCTCGCATGACCTAGTAAAATTCTCCTGATTTTCTCTCCCAATAATAGCTATCCTAACCATGATTTCTCTCTACTCTACCCGTAACCCTTTCTCAAATCTCTCTCTATTCTCTCGATCTCTCTCACGTGACCTAGCATGACTTCTCTATATTTTCTATCCAACTAATAACTATCTCAGCCCTGGATTTTCTGTCCTTATCTTGTGACCTAGCAAAAATTCTCCCGATCTCTCCCTCGATTTCTATCACAACCTAAAAAAAATTCTCCCATTTTCTCTCCCACTAATAATTATCCCAGCCACCGATTTTTTCTCCTTCTTTACCCCCGACCCTTTTCTCGAATCTGTCCTATAAGACTTAGTAATCCTTTTCCCGATTTTCTCTCCCACTAATAACTATCTTGGCCCCCGATTTTCACCCTCTCACACGACCTAGAAACCTCCCGATTTTCCCACCCACTAATAACTACCCCAACCCCTTTCTCGATTCTCTTTCTTTTCTCTTGATCTCTCTTATTTGACCTAGCATGACTTCTCCCAATTTTCTCTCCCACTAATAACCATCCCAACCCTAATTTTCCAGCCCTCTCGCACGATATAATAAAAATAGTCCTGATTTTCTCTCCCAGTAATAACTATCTCAAGACTAATTTTCTCACCCTTGATCTTTCTTGCACAACTTAGAAAAAATTCTCCGATTTTCTTTCCCATAAAAATGCTAGCCCCCATTTTCTCTTTTTCTTTATCCCCGACCCCTTTCTTGAATCTCTCTTATAAGACCAAGCATGGCTTCTCCCAAAAATCTATCCAACCAAAACTATCATAGCCCCCGATTTCATCTCCTTATTGCATGACCTATAAAAAATATCTCTGTATTTTCTCTTCCTCACAAACCGCCTTACAAAAGCTCTCCCAATTATTTCTCCCATTAATAACCATCCCAACACTCGATTTCCTCCCTCCTTCTACCCCTTCCCTTTTCTGGAATCTCTCTCATCCCCCGATCTATCTTTCACTACCTACCATGACTTCGCTCGATTTTCTCTCCCACTAATAGCTGCTCAATCCCCTAATCTTCTTCCTCTCACGACCTAATATAATTTTTCTCGATTTTCTCTCCCGTTAATATCTATCCCAGGAACCGATTCTCTCTCCCTCGATCACTTTTACATGACTTGTAAAATTTTCTAGATTTTCTCTTCCACTAATAACTATTCATGCCCCCGATTTTCTCTCCTCTACCCCTACCCCTTTCTCGAATCTCACATACTTCTCTCGATCTCTCGCACGACCTAGCATGACTTGTCCCCATTTTCTTTACCTTTGTTATATGATCTAGTAAAATTTCTCCCTGATTTTCTGTCCAACTAATAACTATCCTATGACCCGATTTTCTCTCCTTTGATCTCTTTCGTATGACCTATCAAAAATTTTCCTTATTTTCTCTCTCATTAATGACTAGCCCAACCTTCTCCTTCTCTACCCATAACACCTTTCTAGAATCTAACTCTTTTTCTTGATCTCTCTCGTATGTCCTAGCATGAATTTTCCCGATTTTCCCTCCCATTAACAACTATCAAAATTCTGGTTTTCTCTCCCTCTCTCACACAACCTAGAAAAAATTCTCTAGACTTTCTCTCCACTAATAACTATCCCAACACCTAATTCTCTCTCTCGTACGACCTAGTAAAAAATATCCTGATCTCTCTCGTACTACCTAGCTTGACTTCTCTCGATTTTCTCTCCTACTAATAATTGCTCGAACCCTTGATTACTTCCACTCACAAAACCTAACAAAATTTCTCTCGATTTTCTCTCCCACTAATATCTATCCAACAATCTGATTTTCTCACCCCCTCAATCTCTCTTGCACGACTTGTAAAAATTCTCCGATTTTCTCTCCACTAATAACTATTCAAGCGCCCATTTTTTTCTCCTCTACCCCCAACCCCTTTCTCTAATCTCACTCACTTCTCTCGATCTCTCGCCTGACCTAGCATGACTTCTCCCGATTTTCTCTCCCTTTCTCGCATGACCTAGTAAAATTTTCCTTTTTTTCCAATTAATAACTATCCTAGAACCCAATTTTCTCTCTCGCTCGATCTCTCTCGTATGATCTAGCAAAAATTCTCTTAATTTTGTCTTCAACTAATAACTATCCCAACCCCGATTTCTCTTTACTCTACCCCCAACACTTTCTCGAATCTCTCTCGGTTCTCTCGATCTCTCTCGCATGATCTAGTATGACTTCTCCACTTTTTTCTCCAACTAATACCTATCATAACGCTCGATTTTCACTCCTTATAGTATGACTTAACAAAAATTCTCTGGATTTTCTCTCCCTCAATCTCCCACTAATAACTATCCCAGCCTTGATTTTTTCTCCTTCCTTACCCCAACCCTTTTCTTGAATCTCTCTCATATGACATAACATTACTTCTCTTGATTTTCTCGCCCACTAATAACTATCCTAGCCCTTGATTTTCTCCCTCTTGCATGAACTAGCAAAATTCTCTTGATTTTTGCTATCCATCGATCTTTGTCGCACAACCTAGAAAAAATTCTCCCGATTTTTTGTTCCAGTAATAACTATCCAACCCTTAATTTTTGACTCTCCTTGTCTACCCTGAACCCCTTTCTCGATTCTCCCCCTCTTCTCTTGATCTCTCGTACAACCCTACATGAATTCTCTCGATTTTCTCTCCCACTAATAACTACCCAGCCCTTGATTTTCTCTCCCTCTTACACCACATAGAGAAATTTCTCTTCATTTTCTCTCCCACAAATAATTAGCCTAGCCCACGAATTCTCTCTCCTTCTTTACCCCTAACCCCTTTCTTGAATTTGTCTCTCTTCTCTTGATCTCTCTCACATGACTCCAAATTTTCTCTCCCATTTATAATAATCCCAAACCCCAATTTTCTCTCCCTCCCTCGCACGACCTAGAAATTTTTTATTGATTTTATCTCCACTAATAACTATCCCAGCACACAATTTTTCCTCACCCTCGAACTCCCTCACATTACCCAGCAAAAAATCTCCTGATTTTCTCTCCCATTAATAAGTTTCCAGCCACCGATTTATCCTATACCCAATACCCTTTCTCGAATCTCTCTTTGTTCTCTCGATCTCTCTCGTATGACCTAGCAAGACTTCCCCCCATTTCCTCTTCAACTAATAACTATCCTAGCCATCAACTTTCTCTCCCTCTCACATGACCAAGCAATAATTCTCTCGATTTTCTCTCCTAATAATATCTACCCCAGCACCCGACATTCTCACCCTTGATCTCTCTTGCATGACTTATAAAAAATTCTCTGATTTTCTCTCCTATAAAAATCCCAGCCCCTGATTTTCTTTCCTTTTCCCCCGACCCCTTTCTCGAATCCCTCTCCTCTTGATCTCTTTTGCAAGACCTAGCATGACTTCTCCTGAAAATCTATCCGACTAAAAATATCCTAGCTCTTGATTTTCTTTCGCTCTCACATAACTTATAAAAAATTCCCTGTATTTTCTCTCCCACGATCACTCCCTTATGACCTAGAAAAAATTCTCTCGATTTTCTCTCCCACTAATAACTATCCCAATTAATGATTTTCTCTCTCCTTCTCTACCCCCAACACCTTTCTCGAGTCTCTCTTCTCTCTATCTCTCTCGTACGACCTAGCAAAAATTCTCTGATTTTTCTCCCATAAAAATCCCAGCCCCTAATTTTTATTTTTCTTTTCCCCCGACCCCTTTCTCTAATCCCTCTCCTCTCGGTCTCTCTTGTTGACCTAGCATGCCTTCTACCGAAAATTTGTTCACCCAATTTTTATTCCCTCTCGCATGACTTATAAAAAATTCCCCATATTTTCTCTCCCATGATCACTCCCACACGACCTAGCAAAAATTCTCCTGATTTTCTCTCCTACTAATAACTATCCCAACTCTTGATTTCCTTTCTCCTTCTTTACCCTCAACACCTTTCTCGAGTCTCTTCTCTCAATCTCTCTCATACAACTTAGTATGACTTCTCCTGATTTTCTTTCCCTCTCGAACGACCTAACAAAAATTCTCCCGATTATTTGTCCCACTAATAACTATCCCAACACTTTGTTTTCTCTCTCCTTCTCTATCACTGACCCCTTTTCGAATATCTCTCTTCTCTCGATCTCTCTCGTACGACCTGGTATGACTTGACTTGATTTTCTTTCCCATTAATTAATAATTACTTGATCCTTGAGCTTCTTCCTCTCACATAACTTAACAAAAATTTTCTCAATTTTCACTCCCACTAATATCTATCTAGGAATCGATTTTCTCTTTTCCTCGATAACTCTTGCAGACTTGAATTAAATATCTAGATTTTCCCTCCCACTAATAACTATTCAAGCCCTTGATTTTCTTTCCTCTACCGCCAACCCCTTTCTCGAATCTCACTTACTTCTTTCGATCTCTTGCACAACCTAGCATGACTTGTCTCGATTTTCTCTCCCTCTCTTGCATGACCTAGTAAAATTCTCCCAATTTTCTCTCCAACTAATTACTATCCTAGGACCCGATTTTCTCTCTCCTTTAATCTCTCTCTAAGACTTAGTAAAAATTTTCCTATTTTCTCTCCTCCGATATCCTAGCCCATATTTCTCTCTACACTACCTCCAGTGCTTTCTCGAATATCTCTTTGTTTTGTCGATCTCTCTCACGTGACCTATAATGACTTCTCCATATTTTCTCCCCATATTAACCTATCCCAACCCTCGATTTTCTCTCCCTATTGCATGACCTAGAAAAATTCCTCTTGATTTTCTCTTCCCCAATATCTCTCACGGCCTACAAAAAATTCTCCCATTTTCTCTCCTACTAATAACTATCCCAGCCACCAATTTTATCTCCTTTCCCCCCGACCCTTTCCTCGAATCTCTCCTACAAGGCCTAGCAATCCTTTTCCTGATTTTCTCACCCATTATTAACTACCCTAACCCCTTTCTTGATTTTCTTTCTCTTCTCTTGATCTCTCTCGCATGACTTCTCCTGATTTTCTCTCCCACTAATAATCATCCCAACCCCGACTTTCTATCCCTCTCGCACGACCTAGAAAAAATTCTCCTGATTTTCTCTCCAAGACTAACTATCTCATGACCCGATTTTCTTACCCTTGATCTCTCTCGCACGACTTAGAAAAAATTCTCTGATTTTCTTTTCCATAAAAAAATCCTAGCCCCCGATTTTTTCTTTCTTTATCCCCGACCCCTTTCTCGAATCTCTCTTTCAATATTTCTTACAAAACCAAGCATGGCTTCTCCCCAAAATCTATTCAATTAAAACTATAATAGCCCCCAATTTTATCTCCCTATTGCACGACCTATAAAAAACTCTTTGTATTTTCTCCCACAATCTCTCCTGCATCGACCTAGTAAAAAGTCCCCGATTTTCTCTCACTCTAATAACTATCCCAATTCCTGGTTCTCTCTTTCCTTCTATACCCCCAACACCTTTATCGAATCTCTCTCTTTTCTCATCATCTCTCTCATACGACCTAGTATGGCTTCTCCTGATTTTCTCTCCCTTTCAAACCACCAAGCAAAAACACTCCCAATTATTTCTCCCACTACCTAGCGCTTAGATCGCGGTACCTTCTTTCAAAATCCATTCCAGCCCTTAGTGGCATTTCAATCTCAAATTCCATTTCAATCTCAGCCCTTCTTTTGCTCCTATTCTGGTTCTATACCCACCCGCCATCCCTCTTTTGGAACATCCCAACACTCGATTTTCTCTCTCCACTACCCTTTACTCTTTTCTGAAATCTCTTTCGTTTCCCGATCTCTCTTTTACTACCTAGCATGACTTCGCTCAATTTTCTCTCGCACTAATAACTACTCATTCCCCTGATCTTCTTCCTCTCACAGGACCTAATATAATTTTTTCGATTTCCTCTCCCGCTAATATCTATCCTAGGAACTAATTTTCTCTCCCTCGATCACTTTTGCATGACTTACAAAAATTCTCTAGATTTTCTCTCCCACTATTAACTATTAAGGTTTTTTCTCCTTCTTTAAATCCCCACCCTTTTTTTCAATCTCAAATTCTTCTCGATCTCAGCCTTACATGTTGTCTCCATTTTCTCCCTCCTCTCTTTTAGCAAATCCTCGTTTTCTCTCGAACAAAACCTTATCCTAAGACCTAAAATTTTCTTCCCGATCTTTTTTTCTTGCATGACCTGCAATTCTCTGACTTCTTCTCCAAATCCATTCCTAGCCCAGGACCTTTAATTTCAATTCGATTTCATCACCGCTAACTTTCTAGAATCTATTCTTTCTCCTCGATCTCTTTGCACATGCCTATACTTTCCTATTTTCTCTCCCTATTAACTATTACTGATTCTTCGTTACCCCGACCCTTTTCTCCACTTCTTGCTCATGACCTAGCAATAACTATATCCCGATTTTCTCCTCTCCAGGACCTAGCATATAATTTCTCTCGATTTTCTCTCCACTAATAACTATCCTAAACCTGATTTTCTCTCCCTGATCTCTTTTATGACCTAACAAAAATTCTCTGATTTTCTCTCCCATTAATATCTAGCCCATCTGATTTCACCATTTGTCTCACTCCCTCTAGACTCTATCTCTTTCTCGATCCTCTCCTGTCTAAAATTCTCCTATTTTCTCTCCCACTAATAACTATCTAAACCCCCATTTTCTCTCCCTTTCTCATGACCTGCAAAAATTCCCGATTCTCTCAGACACCTCACTTGACTTCTCTCGATCTCTCTTTACCTAGCTATACTTTCTGATTTTCTCTCCTCTCTACATGACCTAACAAAATTCTCCTATTTTTTCTCCCATTAATATCTATCTAGAACCCTATTTTCTCACTCGCCTCGATCTCTCTCGCGACTATGAAAATTCTCCGATTCTCTACTAATAGCTATCTCAACCCGATTTCTCTTCTCACCTAACCCCAAACACTTTCTCTGATCTCTCTCCTAGATGACTTGCTATTTTCTCTCCCCTCTCTGCATGACTGCAAAATTCTCCCATTTTTTCTCCAACTAATAGCTATCTAAACCCTCATTTTTCTCCTTCTCTACCGCATGACCTAACTGAAAAATCTCTGTGATTTCTCTCTCTACCAAACATTTCTCTCTCTCGATGAGCTAGCAAAATTCTCCTTTTTTCTCCAACTAATAGTATCACAACCTGATTTTCTCTCCTTCTTATGACTAACAAAATTCTCTGCGATTTTCTCTCCCAAAATCTCTCTCATCATGACTAGATTATTCTCCTTTTTTCTCCAACTAATACCTATCTCACCTGATTTTCTCCTTCTACTCGACTGACCTAGCAAAATTCTCCTGATTTTCTCTCCACAATCTCTCAGCGACCTAGAAAATTCTCTATTCCTTTATTCCACTAATAAATTCCACTCTGATTTTTCTCCTTCTTTACTCAGACCTTTTCTGAATCCTTAGACATAGTATTATTCTCTGATTTTATTCCACTAATACCTATCTTAGCCCTTGGTTTTCTCCATCTCGCACGACCTAGCAAAAATTCTCTCGATTTTTGCTGTCCATCAATCTCTGTGGCACGACCTAGAAAAATTCTCCTGATTTTTTATTCCACTAATAACCCCATCGGGTTAACCGGAGTTAACCTACCACCGTCCGTTCTCGGTGAACGGTGTGACAACGGTGGTATCAGAGCGTGATGCTCTATTCACTCACAACATGCCATTTAGACCCCCTAGAATCTATAATAGGAAATGGGATTGGGTAAATGTAAAAACCTTAAAGAGTTAAAAGCCAAAGAAAGAAAGTAATAATAATGGTTGTAGTTAGTTATTGCATTTATGGCATGCATGAGAGAAAATGACTTGGAACCAATAAAAGATTAATTAATTGAGGTCATAACCCATCGAGTACGAATTTAATGAAATTTCGGCAGCATAACGACACAAAACGAGATTTCCAAAAATTTTTCACACAAACACCTGATGAACAATATATATATATATATATATATCAATGATCATAATTAACAAATTCACCACAAGCCACCATCAAAACACATCACCCCACAAATAAGTCCAGTTATAGAGAAAGTACTAAGAATGAGAAAAGAAATAAAATACAATAAGATCAACAACATGAACAGTGAGAAGCTAGTGTGACGGACGAGCTAAGTCCTCACTAATCATCGCCATCGTCATACACTACTACTCCAACCGAGGTCTAGAGTTAACGTTGAGCCGACGGTCGTAGTAGTCAAACCTCGAGTTCACCAGCTATACATCCCTCCGAAGTCAGGCAAAATCTGCTAAAATGGCATTGGCCGTTGTATCCAAGTCCTGACCCAATCTGAGGAAGGAAATCTCTAGGGTAGCCTGCCTCTCCAGGATGTTTTCCTCCCTAGAAGCACTCTCATCCGCCTTCTTAATAGCTAATTTTGCCCGTCCTTCAAAGCCCTCAGTAGACATCATGGCCTCAAAATCATATGCACCACTCTCGGGTGGTGGGCTCTATGTCCGGGGCCTCTAGTGAAGCCAGATCAGCACCTCTCAACTCATGAGGCACCTCCTCAAGGATGTCCTCGTCCACAAAATCATCCTCCCTCACCCCGAGGAATATAGTCCTCATCCTCCTCACTAGACTCCTCCTCCATGGGAACATCCTCCTAGGGGCAGCCCTCCTATCCCTACCTCTCCGAGCTCCCGCCTCCGAGGTACATCCATGAGAGTGTGGAGACCCATCCTCAATAGAGTCCCCCCTCAAACTTATCTGCCGCCATCTTCCCTCCTCACCACCTGTGTCCACCCCAAAGAACTCAAAGATCCCGTGAGGATCCCGCCATATGAAAATCCTCCATCCTCGGGTGAGAAGTATGGTGCTCCATGGTCTTGAGGATGACGTAAGGCAAGCACAAGTGCTCGCCACCCCTCTAAAGCCTTATAAATGCGTAAGGCTAAGAAGGTGCCATGAAGCCCACTGTTCTCGTGACCTCCTCGGGAGCAAGTTGAACCGACCAAACGGGCAAACACACTAACCTCGGAAAACGATGTCTCGAATCCGGACGCCTCGCCACAGATGGTCTCATAGATGTGGTCCGTGTCTCAACTCAAGAACAGACCATGGGCTTACTCCGGAGGATCAGAGAAACGGTGCCTAGTCAAGAAATACCCAAAATACTAGCCGTGGTGTCCACTGAATGTCCACCCCTTCACCATACTAGTTATCGTGATACTCTCCGCATCGGTAGGAAACCTCCGATTTTAGTAGAATCTACTTGCTCGTAGTACCTGACGGTCTATGTGGAGGATAGATCACAACCCTGCGGTGAACCTCTCCGAAGTTGAACCTGTGGAAGTCGTCAACTACCACGGTCTTCTCCATCATTACGCACCTCTTTAGGAAGGCCTGCCAGTTGGTTGCTGCCTCTGAACAACGGAAGAGTTCCTCGTCATAGTCGGAAGGATCAATAGGGGCAGGTCCAGTCGCCTGCGGCGAGGGGTCGGAGAACTAGTCCCCGTACTCTTCCATTTGGAAGCGGTCTTACGTTGAGTAGAAGAGGATGCGGGTTCTTTGCCCTTGCAAGAAGACATCCTGGTAAGAAAAGAGGAAAAAAAAATGGTGAGTAAGGAAAAAGGAATGAATAGATGGGTGAGCAATAAGAGGAAGCTCCAAAATCCAAAGCATGGCGAAATAAAAATATGACAAAATGTGACAAGCGATGAATGATAGAAAATGTATGGATGAAGTGCATGGTAAGTGACAAGACAGAAATTATGGCAAAATAGAAAAGTGACAAAAGGCATATAAAGCATGGCAACTAAGGAATGGAAAGACCCCAAATTCTCAATGTGCAAGTTCAATCTAAGAAAAATTTAAAAGTCTCACAATAGAGTAAAGCTTGAAGCTACATGTCTAAGATTGAAATGCCATCATAGTGCAATCTAGAATATGCAAAAACCTCTACTATTATGATATTGAGGTGAAAGGAATCCACAAGTATGAAGGGATGGAAAGAGAATCAAAGAAACCCAACACAAAGAGATGGATTTTCATAGGAAGAAATGGGATTTCAAGCATACGTGACTTTCTATGATCTCTACAACATGTCAAGTACAAATCAAACATAAGGCATTGCATTTAAGTTATTAATTGGGAAGACAAGAGCAGATTGAAGAAATCCCCAAATTTGAGAAAACTAGGGCACCGTTGGGGTTTTCTCAAAATTGAGAAGTAAATCCTAAAACTAGAAATAAATCACGAGCAAACATCACATTTTCATGGAAACATTATTCTATGGAAAGAAACACGGAAAAGAACCGAGATTAAAGACTACACATGGTTTCTACCTCCAAAGTACACGCTTTGAGAAGGAAAGATGGGGAAGAGACTTACTTGTAAGTAGAGGAGTTGAATCTTCCAAAACCGCCGGATCGCTGAGTGGGATCACGAGGAAGCGCCAAGGACCCTAAAATCACCCGAGAGAGAATTGGGAAGGAATAAAGAATGAGGAACAGGGCTTAAAAGCCCGTCAGATTTTCGCCTGTCTGATCAGGGCCAACCGCCGGTATATGTACTGGCCATGAGAGAAAACTTGAAAATAAAAATAAAAATAAAAATAAAAAGGGACAAAGTGGGGGTATTATTATTATTATAATTATTATTATTAGTATAATGATATACCTGAAAAAAAACAGGGTGTGCGGATAGCACCATATGGTCGAGTGGGACCATCATCCGACTTGTTGAAGCACTAGCACCGTATCTTCGGGATTAAGCTATGGCTAGTTGCAAAACCTTCATACACTATAATACCCTGTATGTTGGCATATGATTATGTGCTGATATAAATTCTAAGGTGCTTAACCAATGTTGTGTATGGTATGTTCTGTGCAAGGATACGATGGTATGTACTAGATCCGTAGCAATGCAAGAGGTACCTCGTGGTCCTCGCCTCGTCGGTCGACCACCGAATCCCAGGAGGTCTCGCTCTGTGGGGTAAACCCCACTTCCACAACCTCCCAGAGACCTTTGGTCAGGGTGTGGCACAAGGGGACCCACCTATGACTACACTTTCGGACCCTCCATCGGTCATTACTCCGGGGGATGTTGCTACCATAATCCAGCAATCACAACAGGCTTTCCAACGCAACAAATGCTTCAATAACAGCAAGCATTTATGGCTGCTATACAGCAACAGCTAGACCTTTCACAAATGGGTCAACCTCCCCGGATACTTACTCCACAGGACCTGCCTGTAGGGTCTGGTACGGGGCCACAACTCCATACCCTTACTATCTGGCATACGCTCCCAATTACCCGCCGCCGAATAATACGTCGAGGGTAGTGGAGTTGTTCAAGAGGAACTTGCCACCTGTATTCTCTAGGTGGGAGGATCCTCTGGAGCCGACCAGTGGATCCAAGTGCCGGAGAAAATATTTGAGGTGATTGAGTGCATCGATGCACGTAAACTTATTTGTGCGGGGTTGCAACTCAAGAAGGAGGCCAACTCTGGTGGCAAGCCTCCAAGCCCATATTGTTGGCCGCATCCGAACCCACCGGGAACAGTTCAAGGAGTTGTTCTTGGCCAATCATTACCCACGTAGCTTCAGAGACCGCAAGGAGACCGAATTTATGGCCTTAACTCTAGGGAGTAAGACTATCCTTGAGTATCAAGAGGCTTGAGAGCTTGTTCCATTTTTCCCTAGGCATATGAGAACAATCAAGAAAAGGTCATAAGATTTCTCAAGGGCCTAAAGGCATCCATTTGTCTCAGATTTTGAGGTCTTAGATTTGATGACTATGACCAGATTGTGTGTAAGGCCAAGACCATGGAAGATAAGGTAAGGGAGAACAAATTCTCACACCGTGGTTGTGGAAGAGGTCAAATCCATTTCCGACATGGGCAACTCCTCTAGGCACGGGTCGAGATAGTTCGGGCCTACATATAGACAACCCTATAGGCCATCCGCTACCCTCCTCGACCGGCTGGTGGTTCGTGTTCTACATCTTTCCGCAACACTAGTACGGTGCTCTACAGTCCCAAGGCCGCCTACCTCCATCTACGCGGGTCAAGTGCAGGGCCCCACCCCGCCGACATCACGATCCATTGCTTTAACCGCCATTCCTATGGGCACTATAAGGACTGCCGGTCGACCAGCCTTGCCCTCCGTCACCCTCTGGTACCGACCTCCTTAACTCTGGGGAATCAACGCAGGGAAGGATGTATGCCCTATCACCGAGGAAGCCGAGGCCAAGACGAAAGTGGTAGGTGTACATTTTAAATTTAAGAATTTCCTTATGTTGAATATTGATAACCTGCTGTACTTATATGCATTGTTACACTAGGTGTTCTACCTATATCGGGCATACCAACCTATGTCTTATTCGATTAAGGAGCTACACATTCATTCGTATCTAAGAGATTTGCTCAGAAACTTGGTATGTCACCCAGGACCCTAGATCATGGGATGATTGTTAGTATGCCTACCGGTAAAGTTACACGCTGAAGGAGGTGTATGGGCCGTGCCTGAAAATCAAGAAATTGGATGCACAACTCATTAAGTTCAATATGCAGAATTTCGATGTTATATCGGGCATGGATTGGTTGTCGGCTCATCGGGCTAATGTGATGTGCTGAAAATTTATCGTGGTGACAGATGATGAAGGAAAAGAATTGGTTTACCAAGCAGATAAATGAAACGGGCGAGAAAGGTCTCGTCTTCGCTTCTTCAAGCGTAAAGTTGTTGGAAAGTGGATGTCGTGGCTACTTAGCATCGGTACTTGAAGTTGATGCAAGGTTACACCTCTAGAAGAGATAAAGGTGGTTAAAGAGTTTCGATGTCTTTCCAGTGATCCGATGCATTGCCCGATAGAGAGTTGGAGTTTGCCATAGACTTGGTTCAGAGAGCTCCAAAGGTTCAAAGCCCCATACCGGATGGCACCAGCCGAATCAAGGAGTTGCGATGCGCTTGTAAGAATTGTTGGAGAAGGGGTTTATTCGCCCAAGTGTTTCACCTGGGGTGCCCCAGATTGTTTGTCAAAAGAAGGATGGCAGCTTATGATGTGCATTGATTATCGGGAATTGAGTAAGCTAACCATTAAGAACCGTACCCATTGCCACGCATTGATGATTTGTTTGACCAACTGCAGGTGCAAGGGTATTTTCAAAGATAGACCTTACATCTATTATCACCAAGATAAAGAGCAACATACCCAAGACAGCATTTAGGACTCGGTATATGGTTATGAGTTCCTAGTGTTATCTTTTGTTAACCAATGCACCAAAGAGCATTCATGGATTTAATGAATCGGTATTTCACGATGTCCTCGATAAATGGGTAATTATTTTTATTGATGACATCTTGATCTACTCTAAGACGTAAGAGGAGCACACTCAATATTTAATAATGGTTACAGAGGCTGAGAGAACAACAATTGTTTGCCAAATACAGTAAATGTGAATTTTGGCTTGAGCAAGTTGGATTCCTGGGACACGTAGTGTCTAAGGCCGAATCGAGGTGGATCCTGACAAGGTGAAAGCGGTAGTAGAATGGGAAAGCCCTAAGAATGTTACTGAAATTAGAAGTTTCTTGGGTTTGGCTGGGTACTACCGGCGCTTCATTGAGAATTTTGCTCGGATCTCAGCACCAATGACCAAGTTAACCAAAAAGGGTGTGAAATTTGAATGGGTAGAGGAGTGTGATAAGAGTTTTCAAGAATTGAAGAATTGATTAGTGTCAGCCCCAGTGTTGACCATTCCTGAAGGCACAAGTGGAATGACACACATTGATGCATCCAAAGTTGGTTTGGGTTGTGTTCTCATGCAACGCGGTAAGGTAATAGCGTATGCATCCCGACAACTAAAGGAATATGAGAAGAACTACCCCACTCATGACTTGGAACTAGCCGTAGTCATTTTTGCCCTTAAGATTTGGCAACATTATCTGTATGGGGAGAAGTGCGAGATATACAGTGACCACAAAAGCCTTAAGTATTTTTTCACCCAAAAAGATTTGAACATGAGACAGAGAAGATGGCTTGAGCTCATGAAGGATTATGACTACGACATTCAGTATCATCCTGGCAAGGCTAATGTAGTAGGTATGCTGAGCCGAAGGCAATGATCTATCACTCACACTTAGCAATCAGCCCACCACTTGTATAAGAGGCGATGCTAATGGATGAAACCCTCTTATATGAAGGAGCAACCTTAGAGCTTGAACATTAACTAGAAAACCTTAAATGGTTGATGTATCCTCAGCGGCTCTATGTGTACATCCGCCTATTAGGCAAGAGGTGCTAATGAAACAACCTTTGGATCCCGAATTGCAATGGATCGAGTTAAGATTCAAGATCAAACAATGAGCGATTCTCGATTTTGCTTTTAGCTAGCGATGGGCATTATTGTTTCGAGGAAGGTTGTGTGTCCGATGATTTGATATACAAGACAAGATAGTGGGAAGCACATAGCTCCGAGTACTCACTCCACCCGTGAAGTACAAAGATGTATAAGGACCTTAAACAAAATTATCGTGGCCAAGCATGAGAATCAATTCTCAGATGTGGTGACTTGTCTTACATGCTAGAAAGTAAAGGCCGAGAGGCATCGACCTTATGGTATTTTTCAGCCACTCCCAGCACTGCATCGAAGTGGGATAGGATTTCAATGGACTTTCACACGGACTACCATGCACACCTAAGGGGATGGATGCGATCTGGGTGATAGTTGATTGGCTTACTAAGACTGCTCACTTCATACCCATCAAGACGAAGTTCTCTATGGCCAGGTTAGCACAACTTTATATGGATAACATAGTGCCCTTGCATGGAGTGCCAGTGAGCACTGTATCAGATAGGGACCCAAGATTCACTTCCAGATTTTGGAAAAGCTTCCAGCATGCCTTGGGATCACAATTGAATTTGAGTACTGCTTTCCACCCATAGACTGATGGTCAGTCAGAGCGAACCATACAGATATTGGAAGACATGCTCAGGGCATGTGCAATGGAAATGTGTGGTAGTTGAAGATTATATACCCCTACGGAGTTTGCCTATAACAACAGTTACCAAGCTACAATTGGGATGGCTCCGTATGAGGCATTATATGGTAGGAAGTGCAGGACTCCTTTGTATTGGGATGAGGTAGGCGAACGCCGAATGTTAGGACCTGAAATGATACAGATGACTTGTGACAAGGTCGATGTTATTCGAGAGCGGATTAAAGCAACCGCCTCATCAAAAGAGGTATGGACAACCTGCAGAAAGACATTGAATTTCAGCCGAGAAAAGGTGTTTTCAAGATCTCTCCTACAAAAGGGTTGCAAAGATTTCATAGAAAGGGGAAGTTGAGCCCGAGATATATTGGCCCATTTGAGATCTTAGCTCGGGTTGGCTCAGTAGCCTACATGCTTCCTCTGCCACCCTCACTCGGGAATGTTCATAATGTATTCCATGTATCCATGCTGAAGCGATACGTCCATGATCCATCTCATGTATTACCCGTGGAACCAGAATATCTAGAAGCGGATATGACCTATACAGAGCAGCCAGCTGAAATCTTGGACCGAAAGGTGAAAACCCTTCGCAACAGCTCCATTTCCTTTGTAAAGGTGCGATGGGCTAATCATTCACTTGAAGAAGCACCTTGGGAGAAAGAGGATGAAATCCAAGCCAAGTACCCTCATCTTTTCGAACAACCAGGTACGCCAATTTTGAGGATGAAATTTTCAGAAGGGGGGGTAAATGTGATACCCTACTTTTTAAACCCAGTCTAATTACACGGTTGACCCGGTTTAACCATGTAGGACCCGAACCAGAGAGGGTTAAGGCAGGCTCCTTATGGACCATGATGGCTAGGGTAACTTTGAACACCGGTTGGCCGGACAAGTCCGAGTCAGTGCCAGAGGAGACGGGTGTACCCAAGCCATGTATATGCACATATCATAAGGCCATGTACTGGATAAAAGCAGGTATGTAGTCAGATCATAGAGCGATACGATAATATACCTTATGCCGAGAGTGAGATTCGTAGAGTCGAATTCCATCAAAATCTCACTTGTTGACCAATTTTTGGCCCTCAGGTGGGCACGTCCGGCCACCTGAGTGACCCACCCATGTGATTACTTAGTTATTTTAGAAAGTATAAATAGCATTTATGAGTTTTCCATTTTCTCATTTATGATTCGGTGGTTGGTGAAAAGAGTAAAGAGGAGAGAGAAAGGAAGGAGAAAAGAGAACAGAGAAGAAGAAAGGGGAGGAAGAGGAAGAAGGAATGGATTTAAGCTGCCAAGGCTTGATCTTCCCATTTCGACGCCGAAGAGTGATCCCCAACACGAGATCTACGTTTAGAGGATTGAAGAAGTGTTTCCCATTGGAGGAGCATTGGTGATTTGAAGTGATTTTGGGGTTTTGAATGAGTTCTTGAGCAAGAAGGTAAGATGGCTTCCATTCCTTAAATCTAACGTGAGATCTAGGTTAGAACCATCTTATGAGACCTTGAATGTGTGGAGAATGGGTTTGGAAAGTCCCATTTGATTCCCCAAAGGTTGAAGGTTTCGGGAAAATGACATTTTCCTCGCTAAGACCGGTGGCCAAATGGCCCACCCGAGGGCACCCACCTAAGAGGGCAGCCCTCGGGGCCAACCGCGGCCCAACCGGTATCGACGGCGGCCAACCTTCCCGATCTTACCAGGCCAATCACGGCCCTACCGGTAGATTGATGGACCAACCTACCACGTCTTAGCAGGCTCCTGGACCGACCGGTGGGCCCAACCGGTGGGTCGACCTACCCGTCGGTCATGACTGGTGGGTCAAGACAGGTGGGTTATCCGACCCACCCGAGAGGCTCCCGACGTGATTTCTACAACCGAACGGACCCAAAACGGACGTGCAACCTTCTTTAAGGATTCTAAACATGATTTTGTCATCAAATCTTGTTAGTTTTGACCCCAAAGTGGCGAAATGCTAACCCCGTTCACTTATGATATGTTCACCAAAACTTACGCTCGCATCGATCTCACCAGACCAAAGTGAGTCTTTGTACACTATAGGTAAGTGGGGAGAGGACGTTTGACCTTATTTCAAGGCTTGTTTGGCATTTATTTAATTGTATCTAGACTAGCCATGTCATCATGCAAATGCTATGTAGCTTAGCCATCCTCATATTTTTATGCCATGCGTGTTGTGTTTATTTTCTCAATGTCAAATGGTGATGTGCTTATGTGATGAATGTTGACATCATTGTGTATAATGCATTAATAGACTAGATGCCGTAGTCGGCTTGGAAATGAGTGCAATGGTGGCCCGTGGAATGGGACGCGAAGGCACTATGCAATCATACTATATCATATAGGAGCATGCGGTGTAGGATTATCATCTTCCCGTGCTACGACCCTTCTCAACGTTGAGGTGTTGGGTTACCATTTGGGGGAAGCAGTGGTCATGTTGTTTGTCACATGTGGTGGTTAGACATACGCCTACTAGTCATTAGGACAATGGTAATCCCGTAGTATATTCAAGAGGGCCAATCGCATCGCTTTTAAATTGCCGAGTCAACACCTTTATTTTCTCTGTCATTTACTTTTATGTTGAGAGCCTGGTCGGATGCTTTACTTTTTCGAGTACTCACGGTGGCCTTCTCCAACAGCCCTATGGGCTATCAGGATGGAGTTCGCGTCATTTGAGTATACGCAACATCGTGGTTGTAGTAGCACTAAACCAAAGACTTAGTAATGTTGTTAGGTGGATGTGATTAAAATGAATTGCATAGCATATAGTGCATATGGTTGTGATTGTTGTGTACTGTCAGGTGTCCTTCTTTTCACTTACCGAGCTAGTGAGCTCATCCCACGTGTGCACCCTTTAGAGGATTTTGGGTCATCAACCCGAAGAGCAAGGTCGGTCCTACGCTTGAATTCCTCAAGAGGATGTGGGTCTCCAGGAATTAGAGCACAAAGACGGATTGCTCGTGCGAGGGTTGTGTTGCGTGACCGTAGTTTTGATACCGAAATGAGCTTACTTTTGAATTTTTGGCATCCTTTGTGTACTTGATATGTAATTGGTCTTCTTGTGTAAATATCATGCTTGCCGCCCACATGTACTTAACTATGTATTACAATTTGGGTATCAAGTATATTGGGGAAATTACAGTAAATTAAGTCTTCCTCAAAATCTTGAATGATTTTCTTAGTTGTGTGTATGCTGTGGTTGATATCGACGATGATCTCGGGTGTTTGGGTTAACTGAGTTAACCCACCAATAACGGTCCGTCTCAGGTGAACGGGTGTGACAATGTCGTTGCTTATGCATCCCGTCAGTTAAAGGATTATGCGAAGAACTACCCCACCCATGATTTGAAATTGGCAGCTATGATTTTTGCTTTGAAAATTTGGAGATACTACCTGTATGATGAGAAGAGTGAGATCTTCAGTGACTATAAGAGCCTTAAGTACTTCTTCACCCAAAAGGAACTCAATATGAGACAGAGGCATTGGTTGGAGTTAATGAAGGACTATGGATGTACTATCCACTATCACCCAGGAAAGGCCAATGTGGTAGTTGATGCACTTAGTCCAAAGTCCCAGTCACTGACTCTTGCATCATTGACCACCAATGAGCATCTCATAGTGGAGGCCAAGAAACTGGATTTGGAGCTACTAGTGGAAGGTGCCACCTTGTCACTATCGACATTGGTGGTACAACCTAATTTGGTGGATAGAATTATTATAGATCAACGTACGGATGTAGAGTTACAAAAACTGATAGAAGAATGTTGGGAAGGAACCTAGAAAGACTCGATTTCTCTGCAACTGGAAGCGGGATTCTCAAGTTCAAAGGGAGGTTATACGCCTAGTGATGGTGATTTGAGAGACAGCTTTGAGAGGTTTATATATCTCTTGATACTCCATTCACCCCGCAGACTAAAATGTATAGGGACCTTAAGAGTTCCTACCGTGGAAAGGAATAAAGAATGACGGGCCATACATGTGTCTAGATGCCTCACATACCAGAAGTCAAGGCTGAAAGGCAAAGGCCCTATAGGTTATTACAGTCCCTACCTATTCTGGAGTGAAAATGGGAGAATATTACCATAGATTTCGTCACAGGCTTACCCCGCACACAGAAGGGTATGGATGCCATTTGGGTAGTTGTGGACCGCTTGACCAAGGCAGCTACTTTATCCTAATCAAGGTCACATTTTCCATGGATAAGCCGCTGTTGTATATTGACAACATCATCAAGTTGCATGGTGTACCAGTTAACATTATCTCTGATCGAGATTCTAGATTTACTTCCAAGTTTTGGACATGTGTATAGAAGGCTATAGGTATACAGTTGAGTTTTAGCACAAATTTTCACCCACGGACAGATGGTCACTCAAAGAGGACTATCCAAACTTTGGAGGACCTCGCTTCGAGCATGTGCCTTAGATATGAGTTATAGTTGGGATAAACACATTTTTATTGAGTTCTCTCGACAGCTTATTCCGCCATACTCCATTCGAAGCACGGTATGACAGAAAGTGTTGGACTCCACTCTACTAGGATGAGGTTGTTGAGCGGCATATTTTGGGTCCATACTTGATACAAAGCTACAAAGGAGAAGGTGAATGTGATTAGAGAGAGGATTAAAGCAGCTTAGTCTAGGCAGAAGAGCTATTCAGATGTCAAAAGGAAACATCTAAAATTTGGAGTTGGAGACAAGGTGTTCTTATGGATCGCCCCAGTTAAAGGGGTGATGTGGTTCAGCAAGAAGGGAAAGCTTAGTCCGAGGTTTAAAGGACTGTACAATGTACTGGAAAGGATTAGACTAGTAGCTTATTGGATAGCTTTGCCACCAGATTTGGAGGGTACACATGATGTCTTCCATATGTTCATGTTAAGGAAGTACATTCCCGGCCCCACTCACGTCTTGACTTATATACCTGTGAGTTGGACTAGGATTTTACCTACGTGGAGTATCCAGAGAAGATTGTTGACCGAAAGAATATTTCTCTGAGTCGCAATGTTTCCATCGTCAAGGTGAAATTGATGAATCACCTGAATAGGAAGCATCTTGGGAGGGAAGATGAGATGATGAAACAAGATCCTAGATTGTTTGATTTTCTAGGAATGTTCAATTTCGAGGACAAAATTCTTGTAAGGTGGGGGAATGTTACACCCGTGCTCCGACTGTCTAATTTGAACTATTGTGATGGGTCTTGGATCAAGATCGAAAGTGCAATCAAGTTTTGGCTCTCGGTCGCCCATTGTCGAAGGGGAGAGATGACCCTATATGTTCGTGCATTACATACCGTCTAACTCGAGGGATACATACCTTCCATATATAAATCCCGACGCACCAAAGTTGCTAAAAGACCATAAGCACGACCGAGGGCAACTACCTATGCAAGGCCACAGGACAAAGAATAGTCAAGATAGTAAGCTTGACCATCGAAATAAGCCACCGAACACCGGGCCTGAATCCGTGGGATGTTTTCGTGAGCTAAATAGGCTGCTATCAAGGTTTCGATGCCCGTGGGCTCCATCACTCATATCGCAGATAGTCTCGGATGATCCCAAATCATCCTTCACACATTCCTCATGACATGGGCATTTCATGACCTAAGTAGTCGTGTTCTCGCATACTAAAAATTGGAATAACCTAATTGGATGTAATAGGGTTCAACCAATGGACCCTAAGGCCTATTTGCCTTATAAGTGGGAAATAGGAATTTATTTCCTCATTTTCACTTTGCTCAAACATAGGAAAGGAGAGAAAGAGGAGAATAAGGAGAAGAAGAAGAGGAAGAAGAGGGAAGAAGACTTACCTTAGTGCCAGCTGCCGCTTAGTTGCCGGAGTTAAGTGCAATCACTCCTACTACCCTCACTCTTCATTTTGACCTAGGTTAAGTTGTGTGGGAGTAGAATTAGTGCACAAACCCCCTTGAGGTTGGGGAATGTGAATTTTACCTCCCTAGTGCCATTGCCGAGCTCAAACCGATTCCGATGAGCTCCGACAACAAGAATGACCAAATGACCACCTAGGGTTTCGATCGCTTAATCGACGATCTCCCAAACGGCTCAGTGAAATTAGGATTTTATTGGCTTAGAATGATGCTAGGAACATTCCTATAAACTCCATGGAACAAATCCGTGATCCGCCCGAGTGAAAAGCTCCAATTCGACTTGGGAAATTGCATTGCCACCACAAAAAAGCCACCGTAAACACCGGGCTTGCTTCCTGGGTTGTTTTCGGAACCACGAGCCTTGTGAACTCTTTGCCACCACCACTAGAAATAGGACTGATATTTTCAATGGAAAAGTCCATGCTTCCGTTGACATTACGCCACTAGGGAACCTTTGTCTGCTTTGGGAGTAACCCATGTGAGCCCTCTCGATGTTTTCGACACATATTGATGTACGATTGCCTTTGTGTCTAGGACGTTGATGTGCACGTGCCCAAGTCAAAACCGAGTTGATCGATCGATGGCCTTATCTCAACCCTAACACACATGCATATAGACAAGGTGAGGGCTGGATGATTATTTTTTGGAATTATTTTATTATTATAGAAATACTCACATGTGAAGGATTATACATGATTATTAATTGCTCAAATGATGATGGTATGCTATCACATGTTACATTTTTGTTGAATTAAAATGAACTATTGTGGAGATGTATGGCGGGATCCAGTGCGGCTGAGGTGGTACCGGTATCGTGATTTCTATATGCTTATTGCATTTATGCATTGATTATGTGCATTAGAGTTAGTTGTAGTCGTGGATTACACTTTGTGGGCGATGTGTTACTGGTATCGTGTACTCCGAGACTACATTTGAAAATAGATACCCTTTATGGCTGATGATTGGTACCGATGTTGCATAGTCCATACTCAACTGTTATATGTATGCTAGATTAGGTAAGCGGTCTCGATTACACTTTGTGGCCGATGTGTTATTCAGTATCGTGTACTGGATTGTAATTGGATATGGATTACACTTTGTGGTCGATGTACTTGGTATCGTAATTCATACTATCTCAGTATCATTATGAAGGCATGTAGTATGTATGTGGTTAGGTATCACTCCCTATACTACGAACCCTTGCCAATAGGGGGTAAGATGTTGGATAACCCATTGTGGTATGTCTGATGTGCCTTTCGAATGCCAAACCCGTGGTACGATGTGATTATTATTGAGGCGTAAACTTGTCGACGTGGTGATGTGGTACTCTGGGTGACCATGGAGGGGTTATCGGGTTTCTCTGGGTGACGATAGATACATTGAGGACCAGAAGCTTCTATTCATGGCTAGGGTTTGTACCGCGTAGTTGATGGCAGGTGCGAGATGAGGGATACAACCTAATGTGTCGTAGTAGCATTTACTAGCACTTAATTGTATTGTTAGGTGGATAATAAAATAAATGAATTGCATCACGAGCATTATAGACTTTGTGTTTATTTTTATAATCATGTATCATAAATTATTACTATAGTTGTTAAACTTGGATGTGCTTGAACCCTACCTCATCGAGCGAGTTGGAAAGCTCACCCCACTTATACACCCCTTTTAGATGATGATGTACTATGGTGTTGATGGCGTGACCCAAAGATCGTCTAGGTCGAGTATGGTGTGAGCGATTGTGGATGCGAAGCGAGGAGCACAATCAGAATGTGCTTGCAACCACCGTGCTTTACTGCACCATGAGATTGTACATCATATTTTGATACATTGATATAGATGGTGGATTTTATATTTTGGGATTATGTTTATATGTCATGGATGAATGTAACAAAATAACTCGGTTATGGATAATATTTTATTATTAGACAATTTTTCCATTTATTTCTAATGATTTCTCTATCATACTCGATTCTCGCCGCTTTTGGTTGGTTTGTGATATGAGATTGTGAAATGTTAAGGTATTGCTATCGAGATCCTAGTAGGTTTGTACGATAGGTACGGTCTTACTCACACAATCGGTATTCCTAATGGTAAGTTGGGTCTACTAGAAGTGGGTGTGACATTATTAATCCTCTTGGGAATGCGAATCTAAGGTTTAATAGAAGACCTATATGTTGTTTATGAAGGTTTTAGAGGAAGAAATTGCAAGATTTGAGAAGCATTTGTTGATCTCTTGAGCTAGAGGAAGATTTGAGGTTTTTGAAGTGTTCTTGAGCAAAGAGGTAAAACTCAAACTTGAAACTCAATCGGTCCTAGATCTAAGTTAGAATCATGATATGGACCTTAGATTTGTGAAAAATGAGGTAAAATTGACCCCTCGTGGTTTCCCCAAGGTGGGATGAAGAATGGGAGTGAACAGTAAAATTTCGGTTCTAAGTGGTGGGTACTTGGAAATGGTCGGACCCACCAACCTGGATCCTACCTATCCTAGAGGGGCGGTGGCTCGATCAACAAGCAAGACCGATGAGCACTGCCCATCGCTTTTAGCCCACTAGTCTAGGTAGTGCCCCCTGGGTCGACCGATGAGCAAGGACCTGTGGGCACCTAGCCCGCCGCCTCCCGCCTGCGGTCCTTATAAGGCCCTGAGTCAAGCAGCGGGCAAGGATTGACGGGTACCTCGCCCGTCGGTTGACCCACCAATCCAACTTTTTTGGGTTCTAAATGGGCCCAAATTTGTCGGGCAACCTTCTATAGTGAATCTAAACGCATTGGGATCATCGTACTCTATTGGGTGTGAACTTAAGATGGAGTCATACTAAACTTGACCTCTTTTATGATAGGGTGTATTAGAAACTCACATCGCACACTAGATCTTCCTCGTACTAAGGGTGATTATTGTACACAATTAGATAAGTGGGAAGAGGACATTGACTTTATTTTGGAGTGTTTTTGCATCATTCTATTATTGTTGTAGACTAGCCATGTCATCATTTTATTACTGTGTGTAGCCTAGTCATTCATGAATGCCATTTGCATGCATTGATGTGTGCATTATGAAATTCATTTATGACTTGATATGCTTATATCTTTAATTGATAAATGCTTATATTTTCTTTGAGTTATGAGATTGATGACTTTAAATTATTGAATATGATGCATTGTTAAACTAGATGCCGTAGTCGGCTTGAAAACGAATGCATTCGTGGCCCATGGAATGGGATGTGGTGACATTATGCAATTGTACTATCTCATATAGGAGCATGTTAGGAAGACAGTTTGGGTTAACCGGAGTTAACCTACCACCGTCCGTTCTCGGTGAACGGTGTGACAACGGTGGTATCAGAGCGTGATGCTCTATTCACTCACAACATGCCATTTAGACCCCCTAGAATCTATAATAGGAAATGGGATTGGGTAAATGTAAAAACCTTAAAGAGTTAAAAGCCAAAGAAAGAAAGTAATAATAATGGTTGTAGTTAGTTATTGCATTTATGGCATGCATGAGAGAAAATGACTTGGAACCAATAAAAGATTAATTAATTGAGGTCATAACCCATCGAGTACGAATTTAATGAAATTTCGGCAGCATAACGACACAAAACGAGATTTCCAAAAATTTTTCACACAAACACCTGATGAACAATATATATATATATATATATATCAATGATCATAATTAACAAATTCACCACAAGCCACCATCAAAACACATCACCCCACAAATAAGTCCAGCTTATAGAGAAAGTACTAAGAATGAGAAAAGAAATAAAATACAATAAGATCAACAACATGAACAGTGAGAAGCTAGTGTGACGGACGAGCTAAGTCCTCACTAATCATCGCCATCGTCATACACTACTACTCCAACCGAGGTCTAGAGTTAACGTTGAGCCGACGGTCGTAGTAGTCAAACCTCGAGTTCACCAGCTATACATCCCTCCGAAGTCAGGCAAAATCTGCTAAAATGGCATTGGCCGTTGTATCCAAGTCCTGACCCAATCTGAGGAAGGAAATCTCTAGGGTAGCCTGCCTCTCCAGGATGTTTTCCTCCCTAGAAGCACTCTCATCCGCCTTCTTAATAGCTAATTTTGCCCGTCCTTCAAAGCCCTCAGTAGACATCATGGCCTCAAAATCATATGCACCACTCTCGGGTGGTGGGCTCTATGTCCGGGGCCTCTAGTGAAGCCAGATCAGCACCTCTCAACTCATGAGGCACCTCCTCAAGGATGTCCTCGTCCACAAAATCATCCTCCCTCACCCCGAGGAATATAGTCCTCATCCTCCTCACTAGACTCCTCCTCCATGGGAACATCCTCCTAGGGGCAGCCCTCCTATCCCTACCTCTCCGAGCTCCCGCCTCCGAGGTACATCCATGAGAGTGTGGAGACCCATCCTCAATAGAGTCCCCCCTCAAACTTATCTGCCGCCATCTTCCCTCCTCACCACCTGTGTCCACCCCAAAGAACTCAAAGATCCCGTGAGGATCCCGCCATATGAAAATCCTCCATCCTCGGGTGAGAAGTATGGTGCTCCATGGTCTTGAGGATGACGTAAGGCAAGCACAAGTGCTCGCCACCCCTCTAAAGCCTTATAAATGCGTAAGGCTAAGAAGGTGCCATGAAGCCCACTGTTCTCGTGACCTCCTCGGGAGCAAGTTGAACCGACCAAACGGGCAAACACACTAACCTCGGAAAACGATGTCTCGAATCCGGACGCCTCGCCACAGATGGTCTCATAGATGTGGTCCGTGTCTCAACTCAAGAACAGACCATGGGCTTACTCCGGAGGATCAGAGAAACGGTGCCTAGTCAAGAAATACCCAAAATACTAGCCGTGGTGTCCACTGAATGTCCACCCCTTCACCATACTAGTTATCGTGATACTCTCCGCATCGGTAGGAAACCTCCGATTTTAGTAGAATCTACTTGCTCGTAGTACCTGACGGTCTATGTGGAGGATAGATCACAACCCTGCGGTGAACCTCTCCGAAGTTGAACCTGTGGAAGTCGTCAACTACCACGGTCTTCTCCATCATTACAGACCTCTTTAGGAAGGCCTGCCAGTTGGTTGCTGCCTCTGAACAGCGGAAGAGTTCCTCGTCATAGTCGGAAGGATCAATAGGGGCAGGTCCAGGTCGCCCTGTGCGAGGGGCTGGAGAACTAGTCCCCGTACTCTTCCATTTGGAAGCGGTGGTCTTACGTTGAGTAGAAGAGGATGCGGGTTCTTTGCCCTTGCAAGAAGACATCCTGGTAAGAAAAGAGGAAAAAAAAATGGTGAGTAAGGAAAAAGGGAATGAATAGATGGGTGAGCAATAAGAGGAAGCTCCAAAATCCAAAGCATGGCGAAATAAAAATATGACAAAATGTGACAAGCGATGAATGATAGAAAATGTATGGATGAAGTGCATGGTAAGTGACAAGACAGAAATTATGGCAAAATAGAAAAGTGACAAAAGGCATATAAAGCATGGCAACTAAGGAATGGAAAGACCCCAAATTCTCAATGTGCAAGTTCAATCTAAGAAAAATTTAAAAGTCTCACAATAGAGTAAAGCTTGAAGCTACATGTCTAAGATTGAAATGCCATCATAGTGCAATCTAGAATATGCAAAAACCTCTACTATTATGATATTGAGGTGAAAGGAATCCACAAGTATGAAGGGATGGAAAGAGAATCAAAGAAACCCAACACAAAGAGATGGATTTTCATAGGAAGAAATGGGATTTCAAGCATACGTGACTTTCTATGATCTCTACAACATGTCAAGTACAAATCAAACATAAGGCATTGCATTTAAGTTATTAATTGGGAAGACAAGAGCAGAGATTGAAGAAATCCCCAAATTTGAGAAAACTAGGGCACCGTTGGGGTTTTCTCAAAATTGAGAAGTAAATCCTAAAACTAGAAATAAATCACGAGCAAACATCACATTTTCATGGAAACATTATTCTATGGAAAGAAACACGGAAAAGAACCGAGATTAAAGACTACACATGGTTTCTACCTCCAAAGTACACGTTTTGAGAAGGAAAGATGGGGAAGAGACTTACTTGTAAGTAGAGGAGTTGAATCTTCCAAAACCGCCGGATCGCTGAGTGGGATCACGAGGAAGCGCCAAGGACCCTAAAATCACCCGAGAGAGAATTGGGAAGGAATAAAGAATGAGGAACAGGGCTTAAAAGCCCGTCAGATTTTCGCCTGTCTGATCAGGGCCAACCGCCGGTATATGTACTGGCCATGAGAGAAAACTTGAAAATAAAAATAAAAATAAAAATAAAAAGGACAAAGTGGGGGTATTATTATTATTATATTATTATTAGTATAATGATATACCTGAAAAACAGGTGTCGGATAGCACCATATGGTCGAGTGGGACCATCATCCGACTTGTTGAAGCACTAGCACCGTATCTTCGGGATTAAGCTATGGCTAGTTGCAAAACCTTCATACACTATAATACCCCTGTATGTTGGCATATGATTATGTGTGATATAAATTCTAAGGTGCTTAACCAATGTTGTGTATGGTATGTTCTGTGCAAGGATACGATGGTATGTACTAGATCCGTAGCAATGCAAGAGGTACCTCGTGGTCCTCGCCTCGTCGGTCGACCACCGAATCCCAGGAGGTCTCGCTCTGTGGGGTAAACCCCACTTCCACAACCTCCAGAGACCTTTGGTCAGGGTGTGGCACAAGGGGACCCACCTATGACTACACTTTCGGACCCTCCACCGGTCATTACTCCGGGGGATGTTGCTACCATAATCCAGCAGTCACAGCAGGCTTTCCAGCAACAAATGCTTCAATAACAGCAAGCATTTATGGCTGCTATACAGTAACAGCTAGACCTTTCACAAATGGGTCAACCTCCCCGGATACTTACTCCACAGGACCTGCCTGTAGGGTCTGGTACGGGGCCACAACTCCATACCCTTACTATCTGGCATACGCTCCCAATTACCCGCCGGCGAATAATACGTCGAGGGTAGTGGAGTTGTTCAAGAGGAACTTGCCACCTGTATTCTCTAAGGTGGGGAGTGATCCTCTGGAGCCGACCAGTGGATCCAAGTGCCGGAGAAAATATTTGAGGTGATTGAGTGCATCGATGCACGTAAACTTATTTGTGCGGGGTTGCAACTCAAGAAGGAGGCCAACTCTGGTGGCAAGCCTCCAAGCCCATATTGTTGGCCGCATCCGAACCCACCGGGAACAGTTCAAGGAGTTGTTCTTGGCCAATCATTACCCACGTAGCTTCGAGACCGCAAGGAGACCGAATTTATGGCCTTAACTCTAGGGAGTAAGACTATCCTTGAGTATCAAGAGGCTTGAGAGCTTGTTCCATTTTTCCCTAGGCATATGAGAACAATCAAGAAAAGGTCATAAGATTTCTCAAGGGCCTAAAGGCATCCATTTGTCTCAGATTTTGAGGTCTTAGATTTGATGACTATGACCAGATTGTGTGTAAGGCCAAGACCATGGAAGATAAGGTAAGGGAGAACAAATTCTCACACCGTGGTTGTGGAAGAGGTCAAATCCATTTCCGACATGGGCAACTCCTCTAGGCACGGGTCGAGATAGTTCGGGCCTACATATAGACAACCCTATAGGCCATCCGCTACCCTCCTCGACCGGCTGGTGGTTCGTGTTCTACATCTTTCCGCAACACTAGTACGGTGCTCTACAGTCCCAAGGCCGCCTACCTCCATCTACGCGGGTCAAGTGCAGGGCCCCACCCCGCCGACATCACGATCCATTGCTTTAACCGCCATTCCTATGGGCACTATAAGGACTGCCGGTCGACCAGCCTTGCCCTCCGTCACCCTCTGGTACCGACCTCCTTAACTCTGGGGAATCAACGCAGGGAAGGATGTATGCCCTATCACCGAGGAAGCCGAGGCCAAGACGAAAGTGGTAGGTGTACATTTTAAATTTAAGAATTTCCTTATGTTGAATATTGATAACCTGCTGTACTTATATGCATTGTTACACTAGGTGTTCTACCTATATCGGGCATACCAACCTATGTCTTATTCGATTAAGGAGCTACACATTCATTCGTATCTAAGAGATTTGCTGGGAAACTTGGTATGTCACCCAGGACCCTAGATCATGGGATGATTGTTAGTATGCCTACCGGTAAAGTTACACGCTGAAGGAGGTGTATGGGCCGTGCCTGAAAATCAAGAAATTGGATGCACAACTCATTAAGTTCAATATGCAGAATTTCGATGTTATATCGGGCATGGATTGGTTGTCGGCTCATCGGGCTAATGTGATGTGCTGAAAATTTATCGTGGTGACAGATGATGAAGGAAAAGAATTGGTTTACCAAGCAGATAAATGAAACGGGCGAGAAAGGTCTCGTCTTCGCTTCTTCAAGCGTAAAGTTGTTGGAAAGTGGATGTCGTGGCTACTTAGCATCGGTACTTGAAGTTGATGCAAGGTTACACCTCTAGAAGAGATAAAGGTGGTTAAAGAGTTTCGATGTCTTTCCAGTGATCCGATGCATTGCCCGATAGAGAGTTGGAGTTTGCCATAGACTTGGTTCAGAGAGCTCCAAAGGTTCAAAGCCCCATACCGGATGGCACCAGCCGAATCAAGGAGTTGCGATGCGCTTGTAAGAATTGTTGGAGAAGGGGTTTATTCGCCCAAGTGTTTCACCTGGGGTGCCCCAGATTGTTTGTCAAAAGAAGGATGGCAGCTTATGATGTGCATTGATTATCGGGAATTGAGTAAGCTAACCATTAAGAACCGTACCCATTGCCACGCATTGATGATTTGTTTGACCAACTGCAGGTGCAAGGGTATTTTCAAAGATAGACCTTACATCTATTATCACCAAGATAAAGAGCAACATACCCAAGACAGCATTTAGGACTCGGTATATGGTTATGAGTTCCTAGTGTTATCTTTTGTTAACCAATGCACCAAAGAGCATTCATGGATTTAATGAATCGGTATTTCACGATGTCCTCGATAAATGGGTAATTATTTTTATTGATGACATCTTGATCTACTCTAAGACGTAAGAGGAGCACACTCAATATTTAATAATGGTTACAGAGGTGAGAGAACAACAATTGTTTGCCAAATACAGTAAATGTGAATTTTGGCTTGAGCAAGTTGGATTCCTGGGACACGTAGTGTCTAAGGCCGAATCGAGGTGGATCCTGACAAGGTGAAAGCGGTAGTAGAATGGGAAAGCCCTAAGAATGTTACTGAAATTAGAAGTTTCTTGGGTTTGGCTGGGTACTACCGGCGCTTCATTGAGAATTTTGCTCGGATCTCAGCACCAATGACCAAGTTAACCAAAAAGGGTGTGAAATTTGAATGGGTAGAGGAGTGTGAGAAGAGTTTTCAAGAATTGAAGAATTGATTAGTGTCGCCCCTGTTGACCATTCTCAAGGCACAAGTGGAATGACACACATTGATGCATCCAAAGTTGGTTTGGGTTGTGTTCTCATGCAACGCGGTAAGGTAATAGCGTATGCATCCCGACAACTAAAGGAATATGAGAAGAACTACCCCACTCATGACTTGGAACTAGCCGTAGTCATTTTTGCCCTTAAGATTTGGCAACATTATCTGTATGGGGAGAAGTAGATATATCAAAGGACCACAAAAGCCTTAAGTATTTTTTCACCCAAAAAGATTTGAACATGAGACAGAGAAGATGGCTTGAGCTCATGAAGGATTATGACTACGACATTCAGTATCATCCTGGCAAGGCTAATGTAGTAGGTATGCTGAGCCGAAGGCAATGATCTATCACTCACACTTAGCAATCAGCCCACCACTTGTATAAGAGGCGATGCTAATGGATGAAACCCTCTTATATGAAGGAGCAACCTTAGAGCTTGAACATTAACTAGAAAACCTTAAATGGTTGATGTATCCTCAGCGGCTCTATGTGTACATCCGCCTATTAGGCAAGAGGTGCTAATGAAACAACCTTTGGATCCCGAATTGCAATGGATCGAGTTAAGATTCAAGATCAAACAATGAGCGATTCTCGATTTTGCTTTTAGCTAGCGATGGGCATTATTGTTTCGAGGAAGGTTGTGTGTCCGATGATTTGATATACAAGACAAGATAGTGGGAAGCACATAGCTCCGAGTACTCACTCCACCCGTGAAGTACAAAGATGTATAAGGACCTTAAACAAAATTATCGTGGCCAAGCATGAGAATCAATTCTCAGATGTGGTGACTTGTCTTACATGCTAGAAAGTAAAGGCCGAGAGGCATCGACCTTATGGTATTTTTCAGCCACTCCCAGCACTGCATCGAAGTGGGATAGGATTTCAATGGACTTCGTCACCGGACTACCATGCACACCTAAGGGGATGGATGCGATCTGGGTGATAGTTGATTGGCTTACTAAGACTGCTCACTTCATACCCATCAAGACGAAGTTCTCTATGGCCAGGTTAGCACAACTTTATATGGATAACATAGTGCCCTTGCATGGAGTGCCAGTGAGCATCAGATAGGGACCCAAGATTCACTTCCAGATTTTGGAAAAGCTTCCAGCATGCCTTGGGATCACAATTGAATTTGAGTACTGCTTCCACCCATAGACTGATGGTCAGTCAGAGCGAACCATACAGATATTGGAAGACATGCTCAGGGCATGTGCAATGGAAATGTGTGGTAGTTGAAGATTATATACCCCTACGGAGTTTGCCTATAACAACAGCTACTAAGCTACAATTGGGATGGCTCTGTATGAGGCATTATATGGTAGGAAGTGCAGGACTCCTCTGTATTGGGATGAGGTAGGCGAACGCCGAATGTTAGGACCTGAAATGATACAGATGACTTGTGACAAGGTCGATGTTATTCGAGAGCGGATTAAAGCAACCGCCTCATCAAAAGAGGTATGGACAACCTGCAGAAAGACATTGAATTTCAGCCGAGAAAAGGTGTTTTCAAGATCTCTCCTACAAAAGGGTTGCAAAGATTTCATAGAAAGGGGAAGTTGAGCCCGAGATATATTGGCCCATTTGAGATCTTAGCTCGGGTTGGCTCAGAGCCTACATGCTTCCTCTCCGCCACCCTCACTGGGAATGTTCATAATGTATTCCATGTATCCATGTCAAGCGATACGCCCATGATCCATCTCATGTATTACCTGTGGGAACAGTAATATCTAGAAGCGGATATGACCTATACAGAGCAGCCAGCTGAAATCTTGGACCGAAAGGTGAAAACCCTTCGCAACAGCTCCATTTCCTTTGTAAAGGTGCGATGGGCTAATCATTCACTTGAAGAAGCACCTTGGGAGAAAGAGGATGAAATCCAAGCCAAGTACCCTCATCTTTTCGAACAACGTGTACGCCAATTTTGAGGATGAAATTTTATGGGGGTAAATGTGATACCCTACTTTTAAACCCATCTAATTACATGTTGACCCGGTTTAACCATGTAGGACCCGAACCAGAGAGGGTTAAGGCAGGCTCCTTATGGACCATGATGGCTAGGGTAACTTTGAACACCGGTTGGCCGGACAAGTCCGAGTCAGTGCCAGAGGAGACGGGTGTACCCAAGCCATGTATATGCACATATCATAAGGCCATGTACTGGATAAAAGCAGGTATGTAGTCAGATCATAGAGCGATACGATAATATACCTTATGCCGAGAGTGAGATTCGTAGAGTCGAATTCCATCAAAATCTCACTTGTTGACCAATTTTTGGCCCTCAGGTGGGCACGTCCGGCCACCTGAGTGACCCACCCATGTGATTACTTAGTTATTTTAGAAAGTATAAATAGCATTTATGAGTTTTCCATTTTCTCATTTATGATTCGGTGGTTGGTGAAAAGAGTAAAGAGGAGAGAGAAAGGAAGGAGAAAAGAGAACAGAGAAGAAGAAAGGGGAGGAAGAGGAAGAAGGAATGGATTTAAGCTGCCAAGGCTTGATCTTCCCATTTCGACGCCGAAGAGTGATCCCCAACACGAGATCTACGTTTAGAGGATTGAAGAAGTGTTTCCCATTGGAGGAGCATTGGTGATTTGAAGTGATTTTGGGGTTTTGAATGAGTTCTTGAGCAAGAAGGTAAGATGGCTTCCATTCCTTAAATCTAACGTGAGATCTAGGTTAGAACCATCTTATGAGACCTTGAATGTGTGGAGAATGGGTTTGGAAAGTCCCATTTGATTCCCCAAAGGTTGAAGGTTTCGGGAAAATGACATTTTCCTCGCTAAGACCGGTGGCCAAATGGCCCACCCGAGGGCACCCACCTAAGAGGGCAGCCCTCGGGGCCAACCGCGGCCCAACCGGTATCGACGGCGGCCAACCTTCCCGATCTTACCAGGCCAATCACGGCCCTACCGGTAGATTGATGGACCAACCTACCACGTCTTAGCAGGCTCCTGGACCGACCGGTGGGCCCAACCGGTGGGTCGACCTACCCGTCGGTCATGACTGGTGGGTCAAGACAGGTGGGTTATCCGACCCACCCGAGAGGCTCCCGACGTGATTTCTACAACCGAACGGACCCAAAACGGACGTGCAACCTTCTTTAAGGATTCTAAACATGATTTTGTCATCAAATCTTGTTAGTTTTGACCCCAAAGTGGCGAAATGCTAACCCCGTTCACTTATGATATGTTCACCAAAACTTACGCTTCTCGTACTGGATCTCACCAGTACCAGGCGTGAGTCTTTGTACACTATAGGTAAGTGGGGAGAGGACGTTTGACCTTATTTCAAGGCTTGTTTGGCATTTATTTAATTGTATCTAGACTAGCCATGTCATCATGCAAATGCTATGTAGCTTAGCCATCCTCATATTTTTGCCATGCGTGTTGTGTTTATTTTCTCAATGTCAAATGGTGATGTGCTTATGTGATGAATGTTGACATCATTGTGTATAATGCATTAATAGACTAGATGCCGTAGTCGGCTTGGAAATGAGTGCAATGGTGGCCCGTGGAATGGGACGCGAAGGCACTATGCAATCATACTATATCATATAGGAGCATGCGGTGTAGGATTATCATCTTCCCGTGCTACGACCCTTCTCAACAGGGGTTGAGGTGTTGGGTTACCATTTGGGGGAAGCAGTGGTCATGTTGTTTGTCACATGTGGTGGTTAGACATACGCCTACTAGTCATTAGGACAATGGTAATCCCGTAGTATATTCAAGAGGGCCAATCGCATCGCTTTTAAATTGCCGAGTCAACACCTTTATTTTCTCTGTCATTTACTTTTATGTTGAGAGCCTGGTCGGATGCTTTACTTTTTCGAGTACTCACGGTGGCCTTCTCCAACAGCCCTATGGGCTATCAGGATGGAGTTCGCGTCATTTGAGTATACGCAACATCGTGGTTGTAGTAGCACTAAACCAAAGACTTAGTAATGTTGTTAGGTGGATGTGATTAAAATGAATTGCATAGCATATAGTGCATATGGTTGTGATTGTTGTGTACTGTCAGGTGTCCTTCTTTTCACTTACCGAGCTAGTGAGCTCATCCCACGTGTGCACCCTTTAGAGGATTTTGGGTCATCAACCCGAAGAGCAAGGTCGGTCCTACGCTTGAATTCCTCAAGAGGATGTGGGTCTCCAGGAATTAGAGCACAAAGACGGATTGCTCGTGCGAGGGTTGTGTTGCGTGACCGTAGTTTTGATACCGAAATGAGCTTACTTTTGAATTTTTGGCATCCTTTGTGTACTTGATATGTAATTGGTCTTCTTGTGTAAATATCATGCTTGCCGCCCACATGTACTTAACTATGTATTACAATTTGGGTATCAAGTATATTGGGGAAATTACAGTAAATTAAGTCTTCCTCAAAATCTTGAATGATTTTCTTAGTTGTGTGTATGCTGTGGTTGATATCGACGATGATCTCGGGTGTTTGGGTTAACTGAGTTAACCCACCAATAACGGTCCGTCTCAGGTGAACGGGTGTGACAATGTCGTTGCTTATGCATCCCGTCAGTTAAAGGATTATGCGAAGAACTACCCCACCCATGATTTGAAATTGGCAGCTATGATTTTTGCTTTGAAAATTTGGAGATACTACCTGTATGATGAGAAGAGTGAGATCTTCAGTGACTATAAGAGCCTTAAGTACTTCTTCACCCAAAAGGAACTCAATATGAGACAGAGGCATTGGTTGGAGTTAATGAAGGACTATGGACTGTACTATCCACTATCACCCAGGAAAGGCCAATGTGGTAGTTGATGCACTTAGTCCAAAGTCCCAGTCACTGACTCTTGCATCATTGACCACCAATGAGCATCTCATAGTGGAGGCCAAGAAACTGGATTTGGAGCTACTAGTGGAAGGTGCCACCTTGTCACTATCGACATTGGTGGTACAACCTAATTTGGTGGATAGAATTATTATAGATCAACGTACGGATGTAGAGTTACAAAAACTGATAGAAGAATGTTGGGAAGGAACCTAGAAAGACTCGATTTCCTCAACGGAAGCGGATTCTCAAGTTCAAAGGGAGGTTATACGCCTAGTGATGGTGATTTGAGAGACAGCTTTGAGAGGTTTATATATCTCTTGATACTCCATTCACCCCGCAGACTAAAATGTATAGGGACCTTAAGAGTTCCTACCGTGGAAAGGAATAAAGAATGACGGGCCATACATGTGTCTAGATGCCTCACATACCAGAAGTCAAGGCTGAAAGGCAAAGGCCCTATAGGTTATTACAGTCCCTACCTATTCGGAGTGAAAATGGGAGAATATTACCATAGATTTCATCACAGGCTTACCCCGCACACAGAAGGGTATGGATGCCATTTGGGTAGTTGTGGACCGCTTGACCAAGGCAGCTACTTTATCCTAATCAAGGTCACATTTTCCATGGATAAGCCGCTGTTGTATATTGACAACATCATCAAGTTGCATGGTGTACTAGTTAACATTATCTCCGATCGAGATTCTAGATTTACTTCCAAGTTTTGGACATGTGTATAGAAGGCTATAGGTATACAGCTGAGTTTTAGCACAAATTTTCACCCACGCATGATGGTCACCAAAGAGGACTATCCAAACTTTGGAGGACCTCGCTTCGAGCATGTGCCTTAGATATGAGTTATAGTTGGGATAAACACATTTTTATTGAGTTCTCTCGACAGCTTATTCCGCCATACTCCATTCGAAGCACGGTATGACAGAAAGTGTTGGACTCCACTCTACTAGGATGAGGTTGTTGAGCGGCATATTTTGGGTCCATACTTGATACAAAGCTACAAAGGAGAAGGTGAATGTGATTAGAGAGAGGATTAAAGCAGCTTAGTCTAGGCAGAAGAGCTATTCAGATGTCAAAAGGAAACATCTAAAATTTGGAGTTGGAGACAAGGTGTTCTTATGGATCGCCCCAGTTAAAGGGGTGATGTGGTTCAGCAAGAAGGGAAAGCTTAGTCCGAGGTTTAAAGGACTGTACAATGTACTGGAAAGGATTAGACTAGTAGCTTATTGGATAGCTTTGCCACCAGATTTGGAGGGTACACATGATGTCTTCCATATGTTCATGTTAAGGAAGTACATTCCCGGCCCCACTCACGTCTTGACTTATATACCTGTGAGTTGGACTAGGATTTTACCTACGTGGAGTATCCAGAGAAGATTGTTGACCGAAAGAATATTTCTCTGAGTCGCAATGTTTCCATCGTCAAGGTGAAATTGATGAATCACCTGAATAGGAAGCATCTTGGGAGGGAAGATGAGATGATGAAACAAGATCCTAGATTGTTTGATTTTCTAGGAATGTTCAATTTCGAGGACAAAATTCTTGTAAGGTGGGGGAATGTTACACCCGTGCTCCGACTGTCTAATTTGAACTATTGTGATGGGTCTTGGATCAAGATCGAAAGTGCAATCAAGTTTTGGCTCTCGGTCGCCCATTGTCGAAGGGGAGAGATGACCCTATATGTTCGTGCATTACATACCGTCTAACTCGAGGGATACATACCTTCCATATATAAATCCCGACGCACCAAAGTTGCTAAAAGACCATAAGCACGACCGAGGGCAACTACCTATGCAAGGCCACAGGACAAAGAATAGTCAAGATAGTAAGCTTGACCATCGAAATAAGCCACCGAACACCGGGCCTGAATCCGTGGGATGTTTTCGTGAGCTAAATAGGCTGCTATCAAGGTTTCGATGCCCGTGGGCTCCATCACTCATATCGCAGATAGTCTCGGATGATCCCAAATCATCCTTCACACATTCCTCATGACATGGGCATTTCATGACCTAAGTAGTCGTGTTCTCGCATACTAAAAATTGGAATAACCTAATTGGATGTAATAGGGTTCAACCAATGGACCCTAAGGCCTATTTGCCTTATAAGTGGGAAATAGGAATTTATTTCCTCATTTTCACTTTGCTCAAACATAGGAAAGGAGAGAAAGAGGAGAATAAGGAGAAGAAGAAGAGGAAGAAGAGGGAAGAAGACTTACCTTAGTGCCAGCTGCCGCTTAGTTGCCGGAGTTAAGTGCAATCACTCCTACTACCCTCACTCTTCATTTTGACCTAGGTTAAGTTGTGTGGGAGTAGAATTAGTGCACAAACCCCCTTGAGGTTGGGGAATGTGAATTTTACCTCCCTAGTGCCATTGCCGAGCTCAAACCGATTCCGATGAGCTCCGACAACAAGAATGACCAAATGACCACCTAGGGTTTCGATCGCTTAATCGACGATCTCCCAAACGGCTCAGTGAAATTAGGATTTTATTGGCTTAGAATGATGCTAGGAACATTCCTATAAACTCCATGGAACAAATCCGTGATCCGCCCGAGTGAAAAGCTCCAATTCGACTTGGGAAATTGCATTGCCACCACAAAAAAGCCACCGTAAACACCGGGCTTGCTTCCTGGGTTGTTTTCGGAACCACGAGCCTTGTGAACTCTTTGCCACCACCACTAGAAATAGGACTGATATTTTCAATGGAAAAGTCCATGCTTCCGTTGACATTACGCCACTAGGGAACCTTTGTCTGCTTTGGGAGTAACCCATGTGAGCCCTCTCGATGTTTTCGACACATATTGATGTACGATTGCCTTTGTGTCTAGGACGTTGATGTGCACGTGCCCAAGTCAAAACCGAGTTGATCGATCGATGGCCTTATCTCAACCCTAACACACATGCATATAGACAAGGTGAGGGCTGGATGATTATTTTTTGGAATTATTTTATTATTATAGAAATACTCACATGTGAAGGATTATACATGATTATTAATTGCTCAAATGATGATCGTATGCTATCACATGTTACATTTTTGTTGAATTAAAATGAACTATTGTGGAGATGTATGGCGGATCCATGTGAGGTGGTACCGTATCGTGATTTCTATATGCTTATTGCATTTATGCATTGATTATGTGCATTAGAGTTAGTTGTAGTCGTGGATTACACTTTGTGGGCGATGTGTTACTGGTATCGTGTACTCCGAGACTACATTTGAAAATAGATACCCTTTATGGCTGATGATTGGTACCGATGTTGCATAGTCCATACTCAATCTGTTATATGTATGCTAGATTAGGTAAGCGGTCTCGATTACACTTTGTGGCCGATGTGTTATTCAGTATCGTGTACTGGATTGTAATTGGATATGGATTACACTTTGTGGTCGATGTACTTGGTATCGTAATTCATACTATCTCAGTATCATTATGAAGGCATGTAGTATGTATGTGGTTAGGTATCACTCCCTATACTACGAACCCTTGCCAATAGGGGGTAAGATGTTGGATAACCCATTGTGGTATGTTCGATGTGCCTTTCTGGAATGCCAAACCCGTGGTACGATGTGATTATTATTGAGGCGTAAACTTGTCGACGTGGTGATGTGGTACTCTGGGTGACCATGGAGGGGTTATCGGGTTTCTCTGGGTGACGATAGATACATTGAGGACCAGAAGCTTCTATTCATGGCTAGGGTTTGTACCGCGTAGTTGATGGCAGGTCTGAGATGAGGGATACAACCTAATGTGTCGTAGTAGCATTTACCAGACTTAATTGTATTGTTAGGTGGATAATAAAATAAATGAATTGCATCACGAGCATTATAGACTTTGTGTTTATTTTTATAATCATGTATCATAAATTATTACTATAGTTGTTAAACTTGGATGTGCTTGAACCCTACCTCATCGAGCGAGTTGGAAAGCTCACCCCACTTATACACCCCTTTTAGATGATGATGTACTATGGTGTTGATGGCGTGACCCAAAGATCGTCTAGGTCGAGTATGGTGTGAGCGATTGTGGATGCGAAGCGAGGAGCACAATCAGAATGTGCTTGCAACCACCGTGCTTTACTGCACCATGAGATTGTACATCATATTTTGATACATTGATATAGATGGTGGATTTTATATTTTGGGATTATGTTTATATGTCATGGATGAATGTAACAAAATAACTCGGTTATGGATAATATTTTATTATTAGACAATTTTTCCATTTATTTCTAATGATTTCTCTATCATACTCGATTCTCGCCGCTTTTGGTTGGTTTGTGATATGAGATTGTGAAATGTTAAGGTATTGCTATCGAGATCCTAGTAGGTTTGTACGATAGGTACGGTCTTACTCACACAATCGGTATTCCTAATGGTAAGTTGGGTCTACTAGAAGTGGGTGTGACATTATTAATCCTCTTGGGAATGCGAATCTAAGGTTTAATAGAAGACCTATATGTTGTTTATGAAGGTTTTAGAGGAAGAAATTGCAAGATTTGAGAAGCATTTGTTGATCTCTTGAGCTAGAGGAAGATTTGAGGTTTTTGAAGTGTTCTTGAGCAAAGAGGTAAAACTCAAACTTGAAACTCAATCGGTCCTAGATCTAAGTTAGAATCATGATATGGACCTTAGATTTGTGAAAAATGAGGTAAAATTGACCCCTCGTGGTTTCCCCAAGGTGGGATGAAGAATGGGAGTGAACAAGTAAAATTTCGGTTCTAAGTGGTGGGTACTGAAATGGTCGGACCCACCAACGGATCCTACCTATCCTAGAGGGGCGGTGGCTCGATCAACAAGCAAGACCGATGAGCACTGCCCATCGCTTTTAGCCCACTAGTCTAGGTAGTGCCCCCTGGGTCGACCGATGAGCAAGGACCTGTGGGCACCTAGCCCGCCGCCTCCCGCCTGCGGTCCTTATAAGGCCCTGAGTCAAGCAGCGGGCAAGGATTGACGGGTACCTCGCCCGTCGGTTGACCCACCAATCCAACTTTTTTGGGTTCTAAATGGGCCCAAATTTGTCGGGCAACCTTCTATAGTGAATCTAAACGCATTGGGATCATCGTACTCTATTGGGTGTGAACTTAAGATGGAGTCATACTAAACTTGACCTCTTTTATGATAGGGTGTATTAGAAACTCACATCGCACACTAGATCTTCCTCGTACTAAGGGTGATTATTGTACACAATTAGATAAGTGGGAAGAGGACATTGACTTTATTTTTGGAGTGTTTTTGCATCATTCTATTATTGTTGTAGACTAGCCATGTCATCATTTTATTACTGTGTGTAGCCTAGTCATTCATGAATGCCATTTGCATGCATTGATGTGTGCATTATGAAATTCATTTATGACTTGATATGCTTATATCTTTAATTGATAAATGCTTATATTTTCTTTGAGTTATGAGATTGATGACTTTAAATTATTGAATATGATGCATTGTTAAACTAGATGCCGTAGTCGGCTTGAAAACGAATGCATTCGTGGCCCATGGAATGGGATGTGGTGACATTATGCAATTGTACTATCTCATATAGGAGCATGCGGTTAGGAATGACATATCCCTATGCTACGACCCTTCCTAGTAGGGGTTTAGGTGTTGGGTATATCACTGGGGGGAAGCCCAAGATTATGTACCAATGGTGGCGTTAGAAGTACGTCCAGCCAATCACTAGGACGATCAACAACTTTGGTGATATAATAAGAGGGCCAATCGTATTGCTTTTACTTTAATGTAGGGCACGACCCATTTTACTTTAATGCAGGGCAAGGCCCATTTTACTTTTCGGTACCCATGGCTGGCCTTCTCTGACAACCTTATGGGTGTATCGTGGGATGGAGTTCATGACTCGTACCTGGGGCATATGCACACTATGGTTGTGAGTAGCATATGACCTATGACTTAGATGATGTTTAGGTGGTTTAGGATAAATAAAATGGACTGACATACATATAGGTGCATTTGTATTATGAATGATTGCTTGGTCTTTTTTTTCACTTACTAGGCTAGTGAGCTCATCCCATATACACACCATTTTTAGATGATCTTACAGGTTATCTGACTGAAGAGCTAGAGTTGGGACCCAGTGTGGAGTTTATAACTGAGGACTGGTGGGTCCTAAAAGATCTTGGGCACTGGGCCGATTGCCAGTGCGAGAGTTGTGTTGCGGGACAACACTGATACCTACCTGGGATTCCTTTTGATTATTTTATGATGTTTACCCCTTTTGTGCTCTGGATGTTTAAATTATATTTCTTGTGTATATATCACACCTACGGACCCACATGTATATGTATTATGTAATATAATTTACGTATCAAGAGTATTGGGGTATTTATAGGTATATACATATAAGACTTTCGCTGAAATACAGAAATTGCTTTATTTAGTTGTGTGTGTGCTATGTGGTGGTTACTGTATCAGATGATCCTGGTAGGTTTTGGGTTAATAGGTGTTAACTCGGTCATTGGTCTGGTTCTGTGTGAACCGGGTGTGACAACTCGAGCCCTCGCTATCTCTACTACCTCCGCCTCGCAAAAAGAGCCGAAAGTTCGCTTACCTCGGTTCCTCCTCCGAGACTGGCTCTTCAATTGATCGATGGCCTTGAAGGCCCTACTACCCTCTCTTGTAACTCGCATGTCGCCTCTCTTCGTCTAGCCTCGAAGGCCACCTTGCATCCTACAACAATCCATATGCCCCGCTACCCCTTTGGCAAGGGATGATCTTCTCCCAACAACGGAATACCTCTAGCTGCCTCCTCTCCATTGATGTCTCCTGGGACTCTCAATGCCCCAACTACTTGTCAAAGCTCCTTAACTGGGCTTCATCAGCTTGACAGAATTAACTTGCACTGAACCAATCCTCTACCACCTGAAGAACTCTCGGTGCTATTGGTTCTTTCACCATACATGGTCCTCCGATTGACACTTTGACCAGCTCCCATCTTGAGGGACCTCTGGCCAGCCATAGCAGCCCCACCCCGAGCTACATCCATTAGCCTCTAACTCTACCGTCTGACCCAACCACCACTTGTAGCACCACAACCTCTCTAAAAAAGCAAACCAAAAGAGCTTCTTCCATTTCCACCAAATCCACCACTAATTCCACCGCCTCCCCGCCATTGGATACACTGCCAACCCCACCCTTCTTGACGTCTAAGAACCCCATTACCCCTCACGGCTTATCTAAACATTTTGTGCTCCCCCCCAATAGTTCTAAATGATTCCTTAGACCATTTGGAATGTGCATGGCCTCAACTCCTCGACTAACCAAGCCGAAATCAAATCCCGTATCTATTCCTAAAAACTAGAGTCTTAGAGGCCAATGCCTCTCGAATTGGCCCCTCGTGGTCCTTCTTCCATTCCAACTATCTTCACAGTCCTAATGGTAGAATCTGGATCCTTTGGGACCCCTCTTTCTTTCCATCTCCTCCTCTCCTCTTCGGCCAAACCATCCATATCTCTATCTCCCACCCCTCCAGGCCCTTTATTTGCTTCCTCTCCATCATCTATGCCCATAATTGGGCTTCCTCGACTTCCTCCGTCCGACCTGCTTCCTTGGGCCCTACCGAGGGAACCAGACCTTGGGAATTGCTAGAGACTTTAATATCATCTTCCACACCATGAAAAACATGGGGAAATTCAATT